>CM034350.1:50014689-50597569 GCA_019925275.1 Mytilus edulis
GTTCAGATGTAATTTCGTAAAACATAGCAATGTTTTTCCTTTTTACAATTTCAATACTAAAAACTTTTTGGTTTTAAATTTTTTTTAAATTTTGGAATAAGTCTACCTTTTGACACAGAAACGACTCCTTTAGAAAAAAACCAATCCCTAGATAAAATATATTTACAACGTACAAATTCCTTGTTTTCGATAATAAATATTTGACGGAACTTTTCCCCATAAAATTGTCTCTGTATGTTCACTGAACTTCCTGTATCAACCAATGCAGAAACTTTCAAAGAATCAAAACGAACAGTTAAATATAAAAATTTAGAGTCCGAAGAAATGAAGGAATCAGTACCAGAATCATTTTCGGATGACGTAATTACATCATTTTCACCAGTATACAATGTCATATTCTCAACACAAAAATCTTTATTTACATTCATACATTTATTTACACGAGATCTAGATCTACTCCAAATTCTTGAAGCACTTATGGACGCTCTCCTAGGGGAGCGTGCTGTGTGGCCCCCAGGAGGAAAGAGTTTCCCTTCTGAAGTTGACCGCATTCTTTTGCCGAATGTCCCGTCTGTCTGCATATTTGGCATTGCATGTTT
Organism: Mytilus edulis; assembly: GCA_019925275.1. Lineage (NCBI taxonomy): Eukaryota > Metazoa > Mollusca > Bivalvia > Mytilida > Mytilidae > Mytilus > Mytilus edulis. Next base: position 50,015,289 of record CM034350.1, read on the forward strand.
GTGTCATTGTGTTGAACTGTTTGTCCGAAAATGAAACACTGCAAAGCAACGTGTCCATTTTGAGAGCATAACTGGCATATGTTTTGAGGAGAGAGATTTCCCGTACCGTTCCAATTACAATTTCTTTTGAAATGTCCTGTTGCATTACATTTATAGCAGGGCAAATTTCGGCATGGTGCGCTTGGATATGTGTTGTGAGAAAAATTATTGTAACCCATCGGTGGTTTCACATTGTAGTCTGTTTGTTTTTGTGTTTTCATGTCACTCACGAGATCAGTCAGCTGATTCATTTGAGATCTTAAACTCGAAATTTCGGATTGGCTTGCTGAAATATTCCGTGCCACGGCAACTGTATTTTCACATTCCCTGTATTTATACGCCTCGCCTGTTTTCGCTAGTGTTAATGCGTCTGATGCATCTTTTGGTTTACTTGCGCGGACATAAAATGCAAGTTTGTCAGGCAACCCATCATCAAATTTTGACATGACTTCGTGTTCAGGTTTGGAAAGCAAGTCCGCTTTTTCTACGAGCTGACAATAAAAATCTTCGATCTCTTGTCCGGGGTTTAATTTCAAACTATTTAATAACTGATTTTCAATAACGACGGATGGATTTTCCCAGTTGAATTTAACATATTTAGTGTTAAAAAGTTCTTTAATTGTTTGCCAGTCTAAATCAGAAGTTAGTCCGTTGTACCATGTTTATAGCGCGGGGCCCTGAAGATGGAGGTGAAATGCTGCTAGAATTTTGGCATCATCAAGCTCATGGAGAGTGGCAAAAGTATTGTCTAGAATTGTTATATCTCGATACGAAGGGTTTGTGTACAAGTCTTCCTCACTGTCACTGTACCTTACTTTATCATCATCCCAATCATAATACATCGAAATTATAATAATCAGTTCAAAGTCTACCAATGATTTTCCATAGGCTATGTACGCAAGAAAATGCAATACTTCCAAGTGTCCGACCGCATGGCCGCCTTCCCACTGGGGTTAATTTCACAGGATCGTGCTTAAATAGATGTTGTTTTGTTATACTAGTAAGTAATGTGTTTGAATGTTCTTACTTAAAACCGGGTTCCTCCACCATTTTATGCTTTACTCTGGCATAAGTAATTAAAGTTCAAGTTAATAATGTTCTATTCTTCAAAAACACATCCACATGGTATGGTAACAATAAATCAAGAGAACATATCATACAAATACGGAATGCAATCCGCATATCAATACACCAAAAACTGGTTAAGGAGAGATAACTCTCATAAAAGTATGTTAACTTTACCAAACCACTTGACATACCAAACTGACATATAACAACATGTTGATGTCAATCCCAAACAATTTAGCATTGAAATGCATGCGACTTCATTCATACAAACAGACATCTATCACAACATTGTGATTGTACACGTTAAATAGTTTACTTAAAATTACTGACAATTTCATTTTGTTTAATATTCTCATCCAAAACATATTGTTAAAAAAAGTTGTTTATAAAAAGAATAACAACGTTTTATTTTTGATACTTCATCAGTTTGATTATCAGCTCACCCTTGCAGGCTTGCCTGATAGTCTTGCTGTTGAAGTCAGTATAATAAAAATCCCCAAAAACACTATTTTTTATAAGATAAGAAGAGAATTTAATTAATCTAATCAAGAACCCATAAAGGGCATCGTTTTACAACAATACTATGCACAATATGATTGGAAAAAATCAAAACAGAAACCTATTTCCATACTATAACGTTATGGACAGGATCAGAGCCTAACACAAACATGTGTCTTACATAACTATTACATCAAATCTCATAATAATAAAAGATTATTTCACATATTTTGTTTACGTCTGGATTTTATTTCTAAACCTTTAATAATGTAATTTCCTAGGCACATGAGAATTGGTAAATGCTCATTTGTGAACAGCCAGAAATATTTCTTATCCTTAGGTAGTTCTTTAAAATCAGTACAAAAAAGTGTTTACTTTAACAAATAATAATTTCCTCTGTTCATTATATATAGGACAATTTACTGTAAAATGGGTCTCATCTTCAATAGTATTTGATCCATGACGATAAGCACTGATGACAAAGACGCTGAGTTCTCCCTGTATATTTTTTACTATATCTATCTTTTTCAATTCTAAGATCATGAGCACTTATTTTCATTTTACATATAGCTCTTCTTATATTAAAATCTTTAATTGATAAATAAGCCTCTTTTACAAAGTCAGTCTTGAGGTTGAAATAATTTTCTAATTTACTATTACCTTGTGATAAGGTATCAGATCTTTTGACCAACCAAAATTTTATTTAAAAATTGAGCTATGTATTTAAATTTTGTATTTTTGTTGAAAGAACGTATGAATACCAACAATTAATGTTTCCTGCATCTATAAAACTTTATTACAAACATAAGCATCATGAAGTAATCCTTCGTCCAATTTGTTAAGCCTGTGTACATATTTTACCATAGATATAATGCCAGAAAAATATATATTGTGGGGTGATTTAGCATTTTTTCATTTTGATGAAAGCTTATATAATGCATAAGAAGTACCCAATGGATATTGCAATATCTGGATGAGGCTTCGAATTCAGAGAACAGAAAAATAATGTAAAAAATGGTAACAAAATTTTTGTTGTAATCACTCATTTTTTTTATCTTATTTAATGCAAACAAGTATAATTCTGTTGTGTATTTCGTTTATAGGAGAGGGACACTAGGAATGTTGGTGTTTCACTACCCAAACCATGTGCTGAAGGATTTCCTAAAGTGCAGCATCTAGAACAACAAAATCTGCCAGTAAGTAGGTTTTATTAGAAACCAAGAATTTTATGTTTACTTATACATGAAATTACATTTTGGACTTTAAATATCCGATTTTATCATAGGAATGATTTAAAAACCTATAGAGATTCATCAGATGGTCACTATGGCAAACATATTATGCTTGAGTAACTGGGTTCAGCTTTATGATCACTTGGGTCCACCAAAACATGTTTGTATTCAGTATAGAACATTCTTTAAGAGAAGAGTAATTGTATATTTTATGAATTATTAGAATATCTATACACTTGCAGAATCAACCCACAGTCAAGACAGGGAAAAAGAAGATAAGTTTATTTGCACAACAGTTTAATGCGAGTGGTGCTAAAGATTTTGGATCAATTGTAGAACAGGAAACCAGTAAAATTAAAGAGGGAGAGAAACCAGATCAAATGGAGATTACTGAAGAAGGTAGGTTTATTTCAATCATGAAATATCAAAACCAATTGAACAAGACAAGATCTACAAATAAGTATACTAAAGTCACATTGCTGAAATTGTTGATCAACTCCTTATAGGAGCCATTACCCCTAAATGACAATCATCACCATTTTTTTTAATTTTTTTTCTGATTATCTTGATTATTTTTGCTAGAAAATGATGTATCAGTAACTGGTCACTAAGGGTTAGTGGTCCCCAACAAATAAAACATTTATTGTTATCGTTCTAGCTATTGCAAAAACTTCAGGGATACAAGGTACTTCATCACATTATTTGTATATTTATAGATACAGCAGGACCTTGTGCTATAGAAGGAACAGGCCTGAGTGCTACATTTGGTAAGGATGAAGCCATTAAGATACACCAAGAGAATGTACAGAAGTTACACTCTATGCCTGAAGCTGAGATCTATGAAGAACAGCAGAAACTGTTGGAAATTTTAGGTTTGTAGAAATATCATGTTTACCTAAAATTTAGTCTAACCTCTCCCATGCAATTCTCCTCCCTGAAAAACCCCATTAAAAACTCTGTATCACATCAAAATATGTTTACACTCCCTTTTAATTTATAATCTTGACCAGTGGTGCAGTATTTCTTGCAGAACCAAACTATTATTCTGACTTGAAGTAAATGAGGAAAAACATCCAGAAACTATATATCTTTTATTATTTCTCCAACAGATCCCAAGCTGGTGGCATTCCTCAGAAAGAAGAAAATAGCTGGTAGTGACCAAAGCAAGGATTCACTTCTGACAGAAATCAAGTCCTCCAGTGGAAGTAAAAATAGGAGTAATAAGTCACAATCAAAACTAGGTATTAAAGATCAATAAATAGTATGAAAAAATAAAAAATAATAAATAGTTAGAAATTTTGCATTATTTGCCCCTCTTTAAACTGCTTAATTTAAAATGTCTACTTCACTTTGCTATGTTGTGAACAAATATTTAAATGTATATGGTTAAGCACCATCAAGAGAAAGTTTTGAGGTGTAACAAGTTTATCTAAGTACTACTATATTGTATCAAACAGCAGTAGAACTTCAGTTAAAATATATTTAATAGTAGCTTATGACACACTTCATTAATACAAATGATAAGAGTCCTATCATAAGACCCAGTTTGTATCAATCTGTGTTGTTAATAGTAAAGTATGGAACATGTTATCCAGTCAAACACAGTGTTTACAAATAGTTTTGTCAACCATGTTATGTCTTCTTTTACAGAACAAAAGGATTTACCTGTCAAACCAAAGAAAGAATGGGCCCACATGGAGAAGTTAGAATATGATAAACTAGAATGGTTGAAAGACTTACCTCCTCCTAGTGCAGACAGTAAAGAGGTAAAGTATAATGAATTGGATTGATTGAAAGAGTAACAAAGATATCAATAATAAAAAAGTTTTAATTCGAAAAGGTTAGATGGCATTTCAAATGTATAGATAATAACGAGGAAAAAAATACTTATATAACTAAAGATCTACAAATGCACTAATTAATACTTGAATACGAAAGTAATTTTGATGTGTAATTTTAAAAAAATCCATCGTAATATAACAGAATAAACAATGTTTTATTTAGACTGGACAACATGCAAGATTTGATTTCCATGGCAACCTGATGTCTGCAGATTCTGATGTTTCAGTTAACATTGGACTTCATCATCATGGTGCGGAACCTGAGGTTAGTAACTTTTACATTATCATTATTATTGTAAAAGATACTTGGGTTAACTGAAGTCAATTGCTTCTTATGTTTTAGAAATTTAAATTATACTTTTAAATATTTTTTCCACATTCATATTATACAGTATAGTATTTTGGTCAAAAGAAGAGTAATACAAAGATGTACAATACTTATGGTCATTTTTAACTTTAAATCAACTACATACAAACATATTTAAAAAGAAAATGAAAGCACTAGCATGAGGTTGTTGTATACAGCATTCTTCTGAGAAAAAAAAATCAAACAAACATTTTCCTTGTAATGTCATGTTTTTATCATGATTATGGAATTACAGGTGGTAAATACCTGGTAACAAAAATGATACAAATCATGTAAAATTTATTTTAAAATGTTAGAAATATTTGAGATTATAAATTTTTTAGACAAATGTTTATGTAAATCAGATTTTTGAAAATCATTGAAATGAAAACGTATCATTTGTAATTACTGTAATTGTTTTGATGAATATTGTTTTTAGAAGTTTTCATTTTGTACCATTATATAAACAGTCTGACAGCAGTTGATAGTGAATTCTCAAAACCATGAATTTAATCATATTTTACAATTCCATATGTATATATATATATTTTCAGAGGCCTGGTTACACCTTAGAAGAATTATTTCACCTAGCTAGGAGCACCAACAACCAACAAAGAACATTAGCTCTTCAAACCTTATCAAATATTATCGGCAAAGTAAGATCAGGTGAGCTTGAAGCTCTAGTGCAGTCTCCTGTCCTTCCAGCTCTTATTGATGCAGGAGTGATGTTTTTGTTAAGATGGGCTCTGGATGACACTGTTGAAATGGTGGTGTCAGCTGCAGTGTCTGCCTTATGTAACCTGTTGGTGTGTGATGCTGATGAGGTGAGTATTCCATTTACATTTAGGTAAACAAGAGGCTGTACTGTACACACGAAGAAATTACTGTTTGTAGATACTTTTACGGTTACTATATTGCTGATAATCATTTTGATAATCATTTAATATAATCATAGTATTAAGTGAAGTAGCAGTCATTGACTTGAACTATATTTTGGATTTTAAAATTGGTTTTTTATCGCTATCTATCGAGTTTGTTATAAATATGCTTGTTTAGATCTTTCTTCTTAAAGATTGAAACAAAATCACAAAAATAAAAAAAATATATATGTTACCTTGTATTTTCAGAAATATTTAAATAAAACTACACATATTAAAATACTTATTCTTTTTCAGGCCTCTCTGGACAGGGTATTCTCATGGAATCAAGGCCATTGTGTTCCAACACATCTACCAAAGTCTGATGAAGATGAACAAAATGGAAAAGTAAAAAATGAAGAAGAAGAAGAGACACCAGAAGATCCTGATGCAGATCTGCTTAAAAGAGATATTATTTTGGTAATTTTGAAAAGTCTGCAGTTAGGAAATAACAGTCAGTATTTTTATAATAAATTAGATTTAATGACTGAAAATTCAGAATTTAGTGGGCACTCTTATTATAGCATTCCAGAAAAGTGACAATGATTTCAAGAGTAAGTCAATCGGTGTTCATGAGTGGAAATCAGGTTCATTCTGAATTTACAGGAGACGTATGGTAACAGAGAAATCTGTTATCCTTCTTGGAACAGAATTTATCTTTGTTGAAAATATTTACAGTGTAATAAAGTAACAAACATACTGGTAAAAAATTATATTGTGAAAACTATTCCATATCAAATCACAAAATAAATTATTATTGTTTTGCTCAAACTTATACACTTTGTGCTTTTAGTGTAATAGCTTTTTAAAATAAATTTTGAAAATATGTGACATACTTTCAGTGTCTGGTGACCAGGATGAACTTCTTGCCGAGACTGAGATATATTTTGACAAAGACAAAGCCACAAGCACCTGTAGTAATCAACATACTGAGTATACTGTGTAGATTAGCTCATCACTCATCAAAGATAGCTTATGATGTAAGTTATATCTTTTTTATCTATCATGTCTGTTTGTTTTGTTCAATATTATGAAGTTTTATGCGACTTGCATACAAGTGAAAGATTTAGCGAGCTATAAAACCAGGTTCAATCTACCATTATCTACATTTAAGAAAATGCCTGTTCCAAGTTAGGAATATGACAGTTGTTATCCATTCATTTAATGTGTTTGAGCTTTTGATTTTGTCATTTGATAAAGGACTTCCTGATTTGAATTTTTCTTGGAGTTTTTTTTTTTTTAACAGAGTAACACACAAATCAGTACAGACACCAAATACTGTCCAACAAAAAATAGGACCTTGTACTTTGAAAAAATATAAGAAGTGTTCATAATTGCATAACATTACATATTTAGTTTTAATTTATTGAGAATATTAAATATTAATGATAGTACTGATAACGACAAAATTTTTAAAAGGTATTACTGCTTTTGCCATTTAATTACCTTGATTCCGTTTTGAATTTTCCTAGGAGTTTGTTATTTTTGTTATTTTACTTATTGCAAATTAATGAAAAAGACCTTGTTGAAAACTGCCATCTCAATCATTCCTGCTCTACAGTAGTTTTAAGTAGAGTTGACATATTGATTATAAAAACTTTTCTCTTGTGATAAATAGTAGGAGGTTTCAGACTGTTGAAGAACTTAAAATTACCTTTTATAAGTAATCACCATTTTATTTCAGATTTTTCAGTGTCCAGGTCTATTAGATGTAATATTACAAGAATTTCTACCTACTAGTTGGAGTTTTGAGGGTATGCTAAATAGGTTTTGGAATGGTATCTTTTGACTTTTCTCAACAGTTAACTTTTGTGTTTTTATATTGCATAAGCCTCAGTAAATGAAATTCCAAATTGGCAATTAGAAATTTAAAGCTGTTTAAACTACTGTAGAAATATTGTTGACTTTCTATATGCTTTAGATTGTTAATTTTTTGGCATTCTTTTTATGTCCTAATTGTATTTATTGTTTTTTTAATTTTGCCCTGCATAGAAAAGCCAATCATGCTTTGGAATGTCGCCAACTTTTTTATGTGTAACACCAATGAGTTGTAATTGTATGTTTATTGATTCCTTGATTTTATAGAATAAGAATCTGCATTCTATTGGATATGATTTTGTTACCATTTTTTATACGACCACAAAAATTGAATACTTTTAGTTTTCGCACTCTAACTTTAGTAAACGTTAATAGAAATCTATGAAATTTTAACACAAGGTTTATGACCACAAAAGGAAGGTTGGGATTGATTTTGGGAGTTTTAGTTCAAACAGTTTAGGAATTAGGGGCCAAAAAAGGGCCCAAATAAGCATTATTCTTGGTTTTCACACAATAACTTTAGTATAAGTTAATAGAAATCAATGAAATTTAAACACAAGGTTTATGACCACAAAAGGAAGGTTGGGATTGATTTTGGGAGTTTTAGTTCAAACAGTTTAGGAATTAGGGGCCAAAAAAGGGCCCAAATAAGCATTATTCTTGGTTTTCGCACAATAACTTTAGTATAAGTTAATAGAAATCAATGAAATTTAAACACAAGGTTTATGACCACAAAAGGAAGGTTGGGATTGATTTTGGGAGTTGAGGTCTGAACAGTGTAGGAATTAGGGGCCAAAAAGGGGCCCAAGTAAGCATTATTCTTGGTTTTCGCACCATAACTTTAGTATAAGTAAATAGAAATCTATGAAATTTAAACACAAGGTTTATGACCACAAAAGGAAGGTTGGGATTGATTTTGGGAGTTTTAGTTCAAACAGTTTAGGAATTAGGGGCCAAAAAAGGGCCCAAATAAGCATTATTCTTGGTTTTCGCACAATAACTTTAGTATAAGTTAATAGAAATCAATGAAATTTAAACACAAGGTTTATGACCACAAAAGGAAGGTTGGGATTGATTTTGGGAGTTGAGGTCTGAACAGTGTAGGAATTAGGGGCCAAAAAGGGGCCCAAGTAAGCATTATTCTTGGTTTTCGCACCATAACTTTAGTATAAGTAAATAGAAATCTATGAAATTTAAACACAAGGTTTATGACCACAAAAGGAAGGTTGGGATTGATTTTGGGAGTTTTAGTTCAAACAGTTTAGGAATTAGGGGCCAAAAAAGGGCCCAAATAAGCATTATTCTTGGTTTTCGCACAATAACTTTAGTATAAGTTAATAGAAATCAATGAAATTTAAACACAAGGTTTATGACCACAAAAGGAAGGTTGGGATTGATTTTGGGAGTTGAGGTCTGAACAGTTTAGGAATTAGGGCCAAAAAGGGGCCCAAGTAAGCATTATTCTTGGTTTTCGCACCATAACTTTAGTATAAGTAAATAGAAATCTATGAAATTTAAACACAAGGTTTATGACCACTAAAGGAAGGTTGGCTTTGATTTTGGGAGTTTTAGTCCCAACAGTTTAGGAATAAGGGGCCCAAAGGGTCCAAAATTGAACTTTGTTTGATTTCATCAAAAATTTAATAATTGGGGTTCTTTGATATGCCGAATCTAACTGTGTATGTAGATTCTTAATTTCTGGTCTTGTTTTCAAATTGGTCTTCATTAAGGTCCAAAGGGTCTAAAATTAAACTTAGTTTGATTTTAACAAAAATTGATTCCTTGGGGTTCTTTGATATGCTGAATCTAAAAATGTACTTAGATTTTTTATTATTGGCCCAGTTTTCAAGTTGTTCCAAATCCGGGTCCAAAATTAAACTTTGTTTGATTTCATCAAAAAAATAATTGGGTTTCTTTGATATGCCAAATCTAACTGTGTATGTAGATTCTTAATTTTTGGTCCTGTTTTCAAATTGGTCTACATTAAAGTCCAAAGGGTCCAAAATTAAACTAAGTTTGATTTTAACAAAAATTGAATTCTTGGGCTTTATTGATATGCTGAATCTAAACATGTACTTCGATTTTTGATTATGGGCCTAGTTTTAGAGTTGGTTCAAATCAGGATCCAAAATTATTATATTAAGTATTGTGCAATAGCAAGAAATTTTCAATTGCACAGTATTCAGCAATAGCAAGAAATCTTCAATTGCACAGTATTGTGCAAAAGCAAGAAATTTTCAATTGCACAGTATTGCGCAATAGCAAGAAATCTTCAATTGCACAGTATTGTGCAATAGCAAATACTTTCAATTGCACAGTATTACGCAATAGCAAGAAATATCTAATTGCACAATATTGTGCAATAGCAAGAAATTTTCAATTGATTGGAGTTATCTTTCTTTGTCCAGAATAGTAGTTGAATCAACTTAAATCATTGTTTTATACAATATACAATGTATATTCACTTTTACTACCAACTGATAAATTAAAACAATCTTTACCATTCAGTGATAACAAGCACCTTTTGTTACATTTTAATATTTTATGATGTATTTAAATGAGTAGTTATTGTTGCAAACTCCATTAGAAATTTGAATTGAGATTAGTTTTGGAAAAAGGGAAAGGGGGATGTGAAAAAAAAAATGGGGGGGGGGTTAAATTTTTCTCATTTCAGATTTCATAAATAAAAAGAAAATTTCTTCAAACATTTTTTTGAGAGGATTAATATTCAACAGCATAGTGAATTGCTCAAAGGCAAAAAAAACATTTCAAGTTCATTAGACCACATCCATTCTGTGTCTTAAACCTATGCTGTGTAAACTTTTTAATCACAATCCAAATTTAGAGTTGAATCCAGCTTGAATGTTGTGTCCATACTTGCCCCAACCGTTCAGGGTTCAACCTATGCGGTCGTATAAAGCTGCGCCCTGCGGAGCATCTGGTTAATTCATAAAACTACCTCTAATGTAAAGAAGTGTTGTATCCTTCATGATGGTGTTGTAGAACCTAAAAAAACAATTTTTGTTGCTTTTTAGATACAGGGCAGCCACTATCGAATGTTTATGGAATTCCAGTTACTATGGCAATGAGACTTATGAGATGTTTAGCACAAGCAGGACAAAACATGGCTTCCATATTGGTTTGCTTTTTATTTTTGTTAACTTCTTATAGATATAATTCTTATATACTGTTAGCACCATGTATATTACTGCCAGGTTATAAATTGACAATGTTTTCCATTTATTGTGTTACAATGGGTAACATTTAGAATTTTCCCAATAGTTTATTCTGAAAATTGTTTAAGCATGAATAGTTCTGAATATATCAAAATTAGGAACACATTCTTTTAAACAAAAAATCAGATGTCAAAGGTATACAACGGATAAGAGAAATGTGGCGCCTGTATATGGACAACGAGGAGGACAGACTGTCTTTGTTAGTGACAGGGTTACACCTGCGTGGCAGGCAGGTACCTCTGTACTCGCAAAATCCTCGAAATCCGGGTAGGCTACAAGAAAATACCATTCGCATTAAGGTAAAAAATGTCCCTCTATCCGCAGATGATGGGCAAATCCACCGAGCTTTAACATTGCAGGGTTGTGACATTCAAAGTCTTTTCAGAGAATGCTTGAGAATCAATGGTAAAGTAACTGCTTGTCAGACTGGAGACAGAGTGGTTATTAGTAAAGTCCTAGAGAAAGTAGTGCCAAGAAATTTACAGATTGGTAAATATATGGCTAGAGTATTCCATGCTGGACAACCAGAATTTAACAGAAGTATCAACTATGATACTAGTAGCAATGTAAAGAAATGTCATAAATGCTTGAAACCAGGTCATTTAATATATGAATGCCCTAATGATTGGGTTTGTAAAACATGCAACAAAAGTGGTCATAAAATGTTAGATTGCCAATCTGACTTACAAACTGAAAATGAAAATTCAGAAAACTTAGATGTAAATGTCCAAGAGAGTGAAAGTGAAGTTGTACAGTCCAATGACAATCAGACAATAGAACATATGTCTGAAACAGCTGACAAACAAACACCAAATACAGCTATACTAAAACCATCACATACTAGTAGTACATCCAACAAAGCTAGTAGCACAAAGACAGGTCCAGCTAGAAATGTGCAAATGTCAAATGTGAACAATACAGGTCAAGACAAATCGCAACCATCCATTGACAAATTCGTAAATACACCTAAAATGTCAAGAAAATCAGCTGCAAGGAATCATACTCCACCTACACCTACTGAAAACATTGGACCAAAGAAATCAAAATCATAAACCTTATCTAGTCAAATAACTGTTGTATCATAGTTTTAAACTATATAATTTATTAACTAATTATATTTTTCTATATTTTTATGTTAATTAAAAATAAAATAAAAAAAAGAATAAACATGAAAAAAAGATCAAGCTCAAATACAGAGTTTAATTTAAATGATGATGAAAACAGTAGAGAGTTTTTCAAAAAATGGCTGTATGCAATAGTTAATATAGTGTTGAAAATGACATACATGTGTATGTGCAATACTATACAAAAGTTAGATGTTTATAAAATTTCAATTAATGATATTAGATACAAAAATATGGTGTAACATATATGATTTAAAAAGACAAGCGCTTATATATATATAAAAAAAGATGTTCAATCGGACTATATGTAAATTTTTGTTCAAAAACTGTTTTTATATACGAAAAATAACGGATAGACTTTTCCCAAAAAAGTGGTGTTTCCCTTTTCTATTTATAGAAGCATCATATCGCATTGAAAATTTGTCACGTAAATTTTACGGTTATTCATTCAAGGTAAACCACTATTCATTCAAAATAAACCACATGAAATTATATAATAAGCATTATTGTTGTTTAATAAACTTTAATCAAACATACAGAGACAAGAATGTATGCTTGGTAGTTAGTACTGCACTGATTTTATTATGGACATGTGTATACAGTACTATCTACCTGTTATGTGTACTAAGTCAATTGATTAAATATAGACTGTTCTTACATGTATCAAAAATGCAAACAATGTATAACACCTATAGTTTCTTTAAACTTAGGTCAACGTGTCTAGTTATTAGCTTAATATTGTATGATTATATTATTATGACTGGAATGCTAAAGACATTTTATACTTACAGGCTATGTTGGGTTTTTCTAGATCTATTTTTAGACAGACTTGACGGTATTCAAAATTGTAAAACTATTTTTAAACATACACAAGAATCACTTGTTTTAAATCATAACAAAGTAAATCATATACACAAATGTGCAATCGATGTTTTAAAGAAATACAAAAGTACTTACCTTATTGAAAATGGACTCTCCTCCAGGACACAGTCGCTCCAAAAACGTAAAAATAAAACAAACAGACAATCCTGTCTCAATTCTATGTTATTAATTAGATCCTTTCTAGATACAAATATTATTATTTTGAATTTCCACGTATATAAGTACATCTGGCAATTGCGATACACAAGATTCACTTTTTCAGAAAAGTCCAATTCAAACATTTACTGTGTTCCACATATTTTCTATAGTCTAAGTCACAATATAAAAAAATCGAGAGTCGTAGATTTATTCATTCAAATACGCTATGTTACAAATAGTTTGTACCTGTGTACGTCCGTACTTCACGAGTTGATAATTGACACGAGATTAAGTATGGTCACACATTGTTACCTTTTGTCGATTGACAAATTGTATCTTAAAGTAGTAGATCATGTAGATAAATCACAGAAATTAAATACTCTTTTAAACTATCTATACAATTATGAAAAATATTAATTTTTGTACACTTAATGTTAATGGTATAAAAAATAAAGAAAAAGGATTGAGGGTTATAGAGTGGATTAAACGCAATAAATGCGCCATTGCCTTATTACAAGAAACGCACTTTAACGAAGACACAAAAACAAATCTTGAAAAAGAATCTGATTTTATTTTCTACTGCAGTAATGGCACTACAGCTAGTAGGGGGGTAGCAATCGCTATAAATAAATACGCAGATATCGAGGTAATTGATAAATTCTGTGATAACGACGGGAGACTTATCCTATTAAATGTAAAAATGAATAATTTAATTTTGTCATTAGTTTGTCTGTATGCACCAAATTACAGGACTGATAGGAATTCTTTCTATAAAAAGGTCAACAATTTTATAAAGGAAAATTCGATTGGCATAATTTTAGTTGGAGGCGATTTCAATGAAGCGTTAAGAAATATTGATAGAAAAAGTTTAAATAAAAATGCACGATTTACCGAACCTGTTAATAGTTTAAAAACTTTCATTAAAAATCATAGCCTTATAGATATTTGGCGCTTTCTACACGAAAGCACACAACAATTTACATGGAGAAGAAAAGATAAGACCCAAGCAAGTAGGATAGACTATATTTTAATTGGAAAAGACTTTCAGTCTCTTGTTGAGAATTGTAAAATAAAACCAGCGCTTATTAAAGTGACTGACCACCAAGGGGTAGTAGTTAACATTCGGGTTTTAGATTCTGAAAGAGGAAATGGGTACTGGAAATTAAATAATTCTGTTTTAAAAGATATTGAATATCAAGATAAAATCAATAATGTGATAAACAGGTTTAAAGGTCATATAATCAATAGTGACAGCAGTGATATCCGTTTACTATGGGACAATTTAAAAGTCGAAATTAGGGACGAATCTATACTTTACTGTAAAAGAAAATCAAAGTTATCAAGGGAGACAACAAGAAATTTGGAAAACGAATTAGAGCAACTTACGAAATTAAGAGATGAACAATTAAAGGAAGATGAAAAGTTAACAAATGATATAAAACAATTAGAGGTGCATTTAGAAGAAATTTATAAATATAAAGCCAAGGGGGCTCAAATTAGATCAAGAGAAAAATGGGTTGAATTAGGGGAGAAGAATAACGCTTATTTTTTAGGATTAGAAAAACAGCGACAGGTTAAAAAATCTATTAATAAGCTTAGAAACGAAAGAAACGAAGTAACAACAAACCAGGAAGAAATTTTGGAAATGATAAAGAATTATTATAAACTATTATACACTACAACATGCCCCGATAAAAATTTGTTACATTCATACGTTTCTGATACTATTATGGAAAAGGATATAAATATTGATGACTTTAAAGAATGCGGTGGGGATGTAACTATAGATGAATGCACTAGTGCAATAAATACGATGAAGCTTAATAAATCACCAGGTCTTGACGGCTTGACTTTGGAATTTTATAAGACTTTCTGGGAAAAATTAAAACTAATGTTAGTTAAAGTTCTTAATAAGGGACACGAGGAAAAACTTTTATCGTATACCCAACGAACAGGTGTTCTATCTTTATTATTTAAAAAGAATGACCCATTATCTTTGGACAATTATCGTCCTATATCATTATTAAATGTCGATTTGAAAATACTATCCCATGTTTTGGCTCAGAGACTTAAAAAACTGCTTCCTAAACTAATTAATGAAGATCAAACTGGGTATGTAAAAAATCGTTTTATAGGATTCAATTTAAGGCAAATTCAAGACATTATGGACTATGCAGAATCATACGGAATTGATGGGGCTATCGTATTTGTTGATTTTACTAAAGCTTTTGATTCTTTGGAATGGGAATTCATGTTAAGCGTTCTAAAACATTTCGGTTTTAATGAATCATTTATATCATGGGTGGAAACTTTATATAAGGGAATACAAACATGTGTAATAAATAATGGATGGGTATCTGAGATTTTTGAAAACTCCAGAGGAATCCGTCAAGGATGCCCTTTATCTGCTTTACTTTTTGTTTTGTCAGTAGAAATTATGGCTTTGAGATTACGACAAAACCCTGACATCAAAGGTATTCGAATTACTATTGATAAAAAAACACATAGCATAAAAATATCTCAATTGGCGGATGATACAACTCTTTTTTGTAGTTCAAAAACCGACATATCAAATGCTATGAATATAATAGAAACGTTTGGTTCTTTCTCAGGTCTGAGATTAAATCGTAGTAAAACAGAAGGAATATGGATAGGGGCGCTTAAACATAGTAAAGATAAAATTGAGGGAATACGCTGGACGGACAAACCAGTTAAAGCATTAGGAATTTATTTTGGTCACAACACAAACGAATGTGAAAAGTTAAATTGGGAAACTAAAATTGATAAAATGAAATCCTTACTTAAGGCTTGGAAAAAAAGAAAATTAACTATAATTGGAAAAATATTAATTATAAAATCTTTGATCTTACCTAAATTTACATTTTTGGCTACTTCGTGTATTGTTCCAAACAAATACATAAAAGAGATTGAAAGCTGTTGTTTTAAATATATTTGGGAAGGTAAAAATGACAAAGTAAAAAGAAATACACTTATTGGCGAATATCAAAAAGGGGGGTTAAAAATGGTTGATTTTGATAGCTATTTTACATCACTGAAAGCTTCATGGGTTTCCAAATTTAATTCAACCACTATGCCAAACTGGAAGATTATTCCTACCAAATATTTCAACAATCTGGGAAAAAATTATCTTGTCTTTAACATGAATTTAGATAATGTTAAATCACTAAAAGAATTTGAAAATATACCAGACTTTTATTTGCAAGTAATTTCAAGCTGGGTGAAAACAGGGGGAGGTTTTACAAAATTTAAAGATAATTTTTCAAATATTAGAAAACAGATTATTTGGGGAAATAGATACGTTAAACATTGTAACAAAAGTTTGTTCTTTCAAAACTGGGTAGCAAGTGGGTTGATTTATATCAACGACATACTTGATCGTGAGGGAAAGTTATCAGAGGTTTTTATTTTAGAAAAATTAAGCAATAAGTCTAATTGGATTGCAGAGTTTACGATATTAAAATCGTCCATCCCAAAGGAATGGCAGCAAGTTCTAATTAAAGAAAACTCTGTAAAGAGTAAAATCAGTATCAATAAGAATAACTTGAGATGGGGAAACAAACAAATACAAGCAAAAGATATCTATAATAAAATGTTATATAATAGTCTAGTAGATCAAAAATATACACAGCCAATTGGTATTAATATTTGGACAAGAAATTTAAAGTTAGATAGCAAGCCAAATATGTCATTCGTAAACGATTTTATATTTAAATTTTTAAGAGAGAATAAGATGAAAATGTTTAGATGGAAACTGCTAAATTATATTATTCCCACAAAGCAATTACTATTTAAATGGAAAATTTCTACTGATAGTAAATGTAATTTTTGTCAAACAGAAGATGAAGATTACTTACATTTCTTTATAACATGTTCTTTTTTAAAAGACTTTTGGAATAAAGTGGAACATCTTCTTGCACAACTCAATTTTAAAAATAAGATATCAGTTAAACAATTAGTTTTTGGATACAAAATATCAGATAAGGGTTATTATGGTTTTAACTATTTTTTGACAGTTTTAGGTTTTTGCATTTTCAAGTCATACTATGTTTCAGAGCAAAAATTGAAATATATAGATGTATATGAATTGTTTATAAAGGAATTAAGAAGGGTTATGCATGAAAGCAAAACAATTTCTCAAAGTGTATTTTTCATAAATTTGAAGAAACTGATTTAATAGAATAATTTGCATATATTGTAATAGTTTATGTTATATTGTTTATTATATTCTGAGTATGTTCCTGGCAACTCAGAAGTTTTTTTCACAGGAATACTCCTCTGGCGCTTGGACAGTGAAGTATAATTGTAACAAGATATCTTTAGAATAAAGTATATATTTGTTGTTAAAAAAAAAAAAATCAAAAAATCAGATGCTACATTAATCAATAGATTTTAATGTTTCTGGACCAAGTAAAAGCAGCAACGTATCTATGAACTTTCATGCATGATATTGTAAAGAAGTAAGTGTTTAGCAAGAGAGCAAACAATTAAATGATGGAGTAGGACCATCATGAAAAATATCATTACATAGACCAAAAGGAGAAGGATTTGAGTGCTAACAAAACTATATTACCTGATTAGATTTAATAATGTGATGTTTTACAGTTGACTGATAACCAGCTCCAAGCCAGACTTTTGAGATATATGGTAGAAGTAAATCCAATGTAAGTTTAGTATTATACAACATTCTTTGTTAAAAAAATGTTTTGTGATAAGAAACTTTTTAAAAATACAACTCAGTTTTTTTCTCTCTCATAATTAGCTTCATCAATGTGTAATAGATGTTTAGAATAACTTTTTACTGAAGAATTAGAAAAGCATACTCGATAAGTTCTTCTGAAAAATTCCTTTGGATAAGAAAAAAAGAATCAAACGCTAGTTAGAGAATAAGATAGTAAACTAAAGAAAGACACCCTTCATTAATATTTATTTGTCTTTGAGTCCTAAAACTGTACCTAGAGATGACACAAATATTATCAATGGATTTCCTTACATGACACTCTCAGAGATTTAATGTTTATATTTCTTATGCACACTTCTGGATTGAAGAATTATTTTTGCTGTAATTCTAGGTCTCTGCAGCTACCCAAATTAGAAGCTTACAACCTACAAACTGAGAGCTATAGGACTTGGAAAGTCTGTCTTATGTATGGTCTCTCAACAGAAACTTATATGTAGGTAATATATATGGTTTAATCATACTTTAGGATAGTAAATGTTATGTGTCAAATTAACACAAAATAACACAAAAAAGCTAAATTATGTAACAATTTCAATTTAGAATGCATTTCATTTATTTAAGTAAATGATCTGCGTTTTTCTAATCTTGATATTTTGTTGGTCGGATGACATATGTGTTTTGCTCTATCGATGACAGATATATATTTCCTATCCTATTAAATGAAGACATTATGTTAAGACTTATATTTTCTTTTCTTTTGAGTATGGAGAGTGCCAAGTTCTCTTACACTTTAAAGAATGCTTGTAACAACCCTATTAGTGATCTGTAGATGGCCTTTACAAGGCAACATTTCTGCTCCTTATCCAATTATCCAGTAAACTATCATTTTCCAATGATCTTCAAAATTTCCCACCCATCATTGAAGTCCAACTACTTTGCAGATTTTACATATGGTATTAATTGTTAATTTGTTCTTCTCTTGAGTATGCACGATATGTATTCAAGAAGCAACAATCAATCAATATTTCCTATTGACAATATATTTTTCTTTCTTTATAGAGATATGTTTCCAGTCATTATAGAAAAGTTAAAGATTATAGAAGAGAATATTAGTAATGAGTCTATGACAGATTATCAGATCAATAATTTCATAGAGCTGATTGGAGCCCTGGAGGCTGTGGTTCATGTTGCTGGTTCTAATAAAAGTCAACAAGCAAAGTTTAACAGAAGGTACCTGTCAACATTATTAAAACTATTGTATGGGGAATAAAAAAATGTACAAGAGTGTTATAAAGTGATTTGCAAATATGTAAAGCCCAAAGTGAAAATAAGCATAATTAAGAAGCATCGTTTAAAAGGTATTCTATATTGTAATCTATTACTCCTTCATATATTGTAATCTATTACTCATTCATACATACACCTTATTGCTATTTGTCCACCATTACTGAAAATCACACAGGTTCCCGTAAAATTTTGACGTCATAAAACAAAATATCTGACGCCACAATGGAAAAGTGATTGTTGTATGCGTCAAAAGTTCAAGCGACCGGGTCAGCCGGGATTAGCGAAAAGGTGTATTGTAATCTATTACTCCTTCATATATTGTAATCTATTACTCCTTCATATATTGTAATCTATCAGGGGCGTAGCTAGAATGGAACAATGTGCAAGCATATACCGCCGAGCGAGTTGAGGCGAAAAATTTTGGGACCCTTTTATGCAGAAAATGGTTTGTTTTTCGGGTTTTGGCCATAGGACGGTTAATTGAGAAGCTTCATGTACATAGGACTTATACATAATTCATGAATGCAAAACATTACAAAAATCTTCTGACTGATAGAACATCTAAACAGAATAAAGCATGGTTAATTGAATACATAAACAACACATTTTTGTGTTATGGAATTTACTGAAAATTGTCAAAAATCTGCCCTTCGGGTCTTAGCAGAAACGAACTTCTTTATTACTTTGTCAATATTCACACAAAAATCCCGATGAATATGCAGCAATGCTAGCGATGCTAAACCATCGTTGGTCGTTGTTAATCGTGCATATGTTTTCAACAGACGTAGTGCACTCAAACGATCGGTAGCACCTGCGAGATGTAATCCAGCGTGTTCGCCATCGAGCGACCTCCCGATTGAATTTGTCGAAATTACATGACAAGTCAGTTTCGTATGTCTCAAAAATGCTGCGATTTGTTCGTTTGTTGTATTTCTACAACACGAGGAAGCAGATATGCGCAAAGCAGTGATTTTTCTGACTGATATCAGACGCGACTATAGTTCCATAAATTATCATGTACCTATGTACATGTAGCTTCTCAATTAACCGTCCTATGGCCAAAACCCGAAAAACAAACCGTTTTCCGGTACCACGATTTCCCGAGAAATACAAGAAAAACATTATATACCCAAAACAAACTGATATATCCCGAGAAAAAGACTTTTCATGGTGTTATGCTACGTTTTATAGTGTTATACTACTTTTAACAATATTAATTAAAGATATTACTCGTAAATTATCATGTGGTCTATGGACGCAAAATATAATGAGACTTTCCAAGACTATTTTTGCGTGTTTGCTGGTTGATTTGCTTTGGTAGTCACATCGCATCGGCATATTTAACGATATCGAAGGGTTCTGATAAATCTAATGGCCGATTGGTACATCGCATTCCAAACAGATAACTTGTGACCGTACTCTGTAAAATGTTCTCCGAAACTACAAGAGTATAACAAATTATAATCTTGTAATAGATTCAAGTTACTGTCCGTTTTTGTCATCTGCAATAAAACTTTAATTTTGAAACCAAATGCCGCTATTTAATGACATTAAATCATTTGAATACTCGTATGTGTATCCTTTAAATTTTTATTTTGCAATTTTTTTTTTTTGCATGCGAATTGATGTGCACGCAACTGCGTGTTGGCGTATAGGGAGCTACGCGCCTGTCTATTACTCCTTCATATATTGTAATCTATTACTCCTTCATATATTGTAATCTATTACTCCTTCATATATTTTCCTTTCCATAACTCTTTATTTGTTTATTCTTCAAACTTCTGTACAGATTGTCTTAAGGATGTTCGCTGCTCAGTTTCAAAATAAATAACTTTTCATAAAACAAGTATGTATTGATAGGGAATAAATTGAGGAATCAAAAAAGCCAAAAAATTATAGGGGTCAATGTGGTTGTTTTCGAGATATTAGCCATTGGAATTTTGGCGGGAAAATGTTCTCTCTTGATTTTTCATAGCTTTATCATTGACCAGTTAAAGTTCTCAAATACTATTAAAAAATAAATAAAATTTTATAAGACTTTTACAAATGATTAATAATTATACATGTAAAAGATTTATAAAAAGAAAAATGGGGGTTCATGGGGAAATTTTTTTAAGGCATTCAAATGGATAAAATCAGAGGATTCCGAAAATCTGACAAAAATTCCAAAACATGATCCAAGCAGACATCCTTAAAGTACTTTTAAAGGAAAAAACATTTATCTTATTCATTTAGAATTTAAAATGTGCCTTGGACATTTCTAAAAAGACCTAATTTTCTTTTTTTCAGTCAGGAAGGCCAATCAATGGAAGTTGAAAGTTCTGAGATTGTTGCCATGCCAACAATCAACTGGGGTCATATTGCTGATCTTCTTCATCCTATGTCAAGGTCACTTACTAAAATTTTAAACTACATCAAAGATAATTATCAATTTAAGGTAAGTTAAAGCAACTTGTTTACCTGTGAAAATGTGGAATTATGTTAAAGGTTTTTTATAGTTTGAACTCATGAATAGATTTTCATATAGTTTCTACATATATGGTTAAACTATGGTGATGTTGCTTGATTGCCAATGAGACAAGTATCCTTTTCATACCAGAGGATATATATGTAAATAAATGTAGTTCACTGTATTTCCTACAATAATAATCAAAATCAGTAATGTAAATAAAGCTTTAAAAGGCCATGGCTGCAAAATGTGATACTATGAAAAAGGGAAAACCAAAAGCCGGATTTATGAGAAAATAGTAAACAAAATATAAATATGACATTTATTTAATTATTAAAAAAAAGAAAAACAAAAGTCAAAAGAACATATAAATCTAAGAATTCATATAGTTACTGAAAACCAAGTCAAATTCCAATTTTGAATTTGCATCCATCTGTTTGCCAGTCTAGTATAAGGTTAAAGTTTGAGTTAGTACACATGTTCACTATGATGTAAATTTTCAAACCTATATGCCAAATTATGGATTTGGACCCAATTCAGAAATTTGCTGAACATTGAAATGTGAAAGTGTGAGTAAACTTAGATTCTTAATAGATAAATATTCATGATCTACTATTGAGAACTAAATGGTGTTTATCAATAGCCACTTTTGTAACACTAGTTTATATTCTCTTGTTGCTAAAGAAAAACTTACATAAAAAGTGAATTTTCTTTTTCAGAAACTGGATCTTCAGTGTGCATCTGTGTGCCTAAATTTTATCACATCATATTATTCAAGATTGTCAAATCAGGTAAAAATTCTGTATGAGTATTATTTATGTTTAAATCTTTGGTCATATGGCAGATTAATTATGAATGACAGTAGGGTAGGATTAATTTCAATGAATTAGCACCACAATGACACACATTATTTACTATAGACAGGTGTTTTTAAATTATATCAAGCTGGAAATCATCTAGTCTGTAAAAGTTGTAAATAGATATAAAGTCTGTTTAAACCAACATGTTAATACAGTCAAACCTGATCAAACCGGACCCTGATTAAACCGGTTTCCTGGCCATTCCGGCCGAAAATGAAAGTCCCATTTTTTCCCCTTCAAAGGCTTTGTTAAAATACCCTTTGTAAACCGGACCCTGTGTATTCCGAATTCCGGTCTTATTATGCAGTCCCAATACTCTTAACTACATTAATTATTACCTGTCAAAACCGGTTTGTCTAATTAATTTCAAAATCGATATGCAATCAAAACATATTTATTTATACAATATGGCTTTTCAGGATAATCAATTAGTCAGGTGTTAAACTGTGAACTGACAATCGTACAGGAGTGAGCTGTATCATTTATTAAAACTTTATAAAAGTGTCAATTAAACGAAAAGACACATCGAATATATCTCGGATTGAACTTACGTTGTAACTTGGATGAACAAATTTAAAAAATTGCTGAGTAAGAAATTTACATCGTGATTTCGAAATCCTGGGTTCCCTGTTGTGAACCCCTAAACACATGACCTTGATAATGAAAAACACCCGGATGGCAACAATCAATGGGTATTGTACACTGTACGACAACGTTTCGATAGTGATGAAATAACGT
Organism: Mytilus edulis; assembly: GCA_019925275.1. Lineage (NCBI taxonomy): Eukaryota > Metazoa > Mollusca > Bivalvia > Mytilida > Mytilidae > Mytilus > Mytilus edulis. The sequence continues at coordinate 50,038,461 of CM034350.1, forward strand.
TCGATAATATTCTGGCTTTTTAATCGGCCATGGCATTCCAACGTTTCATATTAACGATCATGGAAGAAAATCGAAATTCTCGTCTCACAATCCAAACAACGCGAATATTATGATGCAAATGCAAACAATGAAAAACGAAGTGAAAGTATTTTAATTTATCAGATATAATTAACAATCTGACAGAGAGAACTGTTACATGCAAACTATCGGACTTTACAAGTCATCAACCTCCGGTCAAAACGGAAACCTGAATAAACCGGCTCACTGTCCAAACCGGCCCTTTTTCATGATCCCGTAGCCGGTCGGTGTATACAGGTTTTACTGTACTGTGCTGTATAATAAATGTCTTTTTATGCCCCGCCTACGATAGTAGTAGGGGCATTATGTTTTCTGGTCTGTGCCTCCGTTCGTGCTTTCGTTCATCCGTCCGTTCGTCTGTGCGTCCGTTCGTCCGTCGTACCGTCTGTGCGTCCGTTCGTTTCAGGTTAAAGTTTTAAGTCAGATAGTTTTTGATGAAGCTGAAGTCCAATCAACTTGAAACTTAGTACACATGTTCCTTATGATATGATCTTTCTTATTTTAAAACCAAATTAGACTTTTCACCCAATATCATGGTCCACTGAACATAGAAATTAAAAGTGTGAGTTTCAGGTTAAAGTTTTTGGTCAAGGTAGTTTTTGAAGAAGTTGAAGTCCAATCTACTTGAAACTTAGTATGCATGTTCCTTATGATATGATCTTTCTAATTTTAATGCCAAATTAGAGTTTTTGGGGCAACCGTATACACTGTACTTGGGACACATTCTTGTTATTCTTGCAGTCTGGACCAAACACAGTGGACTATTTACAGCAGATTGAAGCCTACTGTGAAGAGGTATTATTACCATGTTGGCAGTCACTTGGGTTTCGAGTCATTTTTGAAAGACTAGGGTAAGATTGTAGAATTATCGTGTATTGTTTTTTATATAAATTGCAGTGTTCTTAAAAAGCAGTTGAGAAAATTACATAGAATAATTAATCACTTTTCTTACTTTTATTTTATTTATATTAAGGCTGGTTGTTAAATATAATTTACTTGTGGGTTAAATTGTCTCATAATAATTATGATTTAAGGTGTTGTGATTGATAGTACACGATTTCACTCTTTGTAATTTTTGACAAAAGCACCACTAAATTTCCTTTAAAACTATTCATACCTTATTCAGCTGTGTATAGTAATATGCATAAAAAAATAGAAAGAAATGAAAGAAATAAATGAAAAAAATATGATAAACGTCTCCAATCTACATTGATAAAGAAAAAAAAATCTTTAGAAAATATATAAAATCGAAAGCCATCTTCAGTTGTGTAAAATCCGTACCCCTTGTACAAACTACATATTTTGGGTTAAAAAGTCTGGACTATATAAGACCAAAAAAGGTAACTTTAAATGATTTTTAATGACGTATATAGCTTTAATTTTCTTACTTACAGTCAGTTTTCCAACATATTAAATTCTCCAGCTGAAAAAAGACGAGAATGTATACAGAGTTTACCATCCCTGGGGTGCTCCTCACTGAAGGAGGATACAATACTACCGGTACTCCACAAAGGAAGTCCATGTGGATTCGTTACAGCTTTATTAAATCAGATTCATACATTGGGCCATATTCATAAAGGACTTCAGGATAAAGTTAGTTAATAATATAATATAAACAGTATTATATAAGATACTTTCTAATATCTAGCAAGAATTTGATTGCTATTTTAACAGTAGATATTTATGACAGTAAATCCTTTGGTTTGACAAAACTAGATAATTGGTACAATTAATTACCATTGCTAGATATATTTTTGCGGGTATTGTAGTCTTTAATTCCAAAGGTTATAATTGATAATCAAACAAAGTTTGCGGGTTAGCTATTGTGATCAATGATTAGAAAACAATGAGTAAAATTAGATTTTTATTGCTCTGATTTTAAATCATTCAACTAATTTTTTGTTTAGATTTTGCCATTGGTGCTGAAAGATGCTGACATTGCAAGCTACATGAAAAAGGTTGCTGGGATTAAACAAGGTCATCTCCATAGCAACTGCTTTACCAGATTTGAAAATCTGTTACAGTATTATTATCTTAAACTTGCAGTAATGTGGGTATGTATATTTCTTCTGTTATGTAAAAATAAATTTTTGAATTTGTTCTTTGCAAAGATTGGTTCAAATTTAGGCTACAGCATTTAGGTAGTTAGTTTATGTCAAGGTAAATAAATGACTTGAAAAAACATATTTGTTACTCGCCAGCAATCAAACTGAAATAGATGAACCAATATTTAAAATGCAGAAAATGGAAAAATCATAAAAAATTTAAGATCTGACTAATTATTGAGTAAATAGTTTGAAAAGAAATTTGCAATAATCTTTGCAGGATAAAGATATACTCTTTGATGCCAATATTCTGCAAAGCCTAACCTTGAAATTACTGACAAGGTTACATCATGGGGATGAATTTATTGCACATGATTTGTTTTCAACAGTACTATTCAGACCAACATTATGGAGGTAAATATCAGTGAAAGATAAGTTAGGCGTAAAAATGCTTCAAAAGTGGGAGAAAACATTCTTTCATGGTAGAGACAAAATCTAAACATTAGAAATTAACAAATAAAAGAATTCAGGCAAGAATTTTTGTTATAACACTTTCCATGAAGTAAATGTAAGAATTGCAGTTTAGAGAAATATTTAAGCCATTGTGATTTTGTTAAATGTTTAGAAATATAACATAATGTGGTTAAAATTTGAAAAAAACACAATTAAAGATTTGAAAAAACACAAATAAAGATTTGAAATAACATAAGTATGATTGAAAGAAAACTTGAAAAGCAACATATCATACTTAGAAGAATTATTGTATTTATAAATTTGATGGACATGTTCTAGGATAATTAAGTAAAATGCATGCAATTTGCAGCAATAGAAAATGCATGTTTTGGGCATCATATGAAAATTTGTACATGTTTTAGCATAACTGAAAAATTAGACATGTTTTAACATCAGTTATTTAATTGGATATGTTATGTTTTAAAAGTACAGTTGATGAACTGGACATGTTTTAAAAGTACAGTTGATGAACTGGACATGTTTTAAAAGTACAGTTGATGAACTGGACATGTTTTAAAAGTACAGTTGATGAACTGGACATGTTTCATCATCTTGTGTTGACTTGAAATTGGCACTCGATGGATTAGTGGACATATTTTATATTATCTTGAACTATGTTGGTTGTTTCATATTTGCTCCAATACAGAATATTTTTTTCAACATTTTTGCCATTGTTAAATTTGTTAATGACTTTGATTTTGAAAATAGTATTTTATGATGTTTGAATGTATCAAAGTTCACCTGATTAAACAGTTATTTGTTTTATTAATATTCAGTAACCAATCAGAAACAGAGACCCTATCATCACTAGAAAGCTTGAAGCTCTCTGACATCACACATCTACGCAGTGCTACTCAACAAGAGTTTACATTTACCTGTTCCCAACTAACATCAGCAGCCAGATCACAGCTACCCAGTATTAGAGCTACATACATTAAAGCTTTCAGTTATTTTGAAAAAGAGGCTTTTGTGTCAAGGTACATATTTTTTTTCATGTTCCAAAAACAAAGGTTTTATACACCAAAACATTTTAATTCATTGAAGAATCTTTTTGTTGTGGTTCATATAATTGATAATTGTTATTGACAATTTCTGCTGGGATTACAGATTTATGTTTTGCACATATTCATTAATTGATTTTCATTTTTGTAAAAATTATTATAATACATTTTGTAAACATCCCTTCAAGGGTAGTTGATGTAAAAGTTTCATGGTCAATCTTAAGTGCATTGATAAAAATTACCAAAAAATCTTACTTAAAACTGCATTGAAGCTTCAAAATGAAAAATAAAGGACTGGTTTTATAATGATCAATAGAAAAGTTGTGTAAGTACAATATAACCATATTTTGCAGACATTTGTTTCATATGAATCCACTTGAAATACAGAAATTACTAACCTCCAGCACAGAAGAGTTCCTGTTGCCTACTGACTGGATGTATATGCCACTCATTTATTTATACAATCATTTTAGCTCTGTGTAAGTTGGAAAGAATATACTGTGTGTGACCTTAAGTATTCAAAATTTTGTCATTGGTATATATTTGAACCAAATTAAATTGTTCAAAAATAGTGTACATGTTCACATCAGAAGGGAAAAAAAACCAAAACTATGACCAAATAAAGAAATATAATTACACAGTTCTGCTTCAACACTAGTTTGAAAATTTCCAACCAGGAATGACCACAGGAATTCCTGGGGATGATTACAGACCTGTCAAACCTAAGACATAGAAAGTTTTATTTGTTTCTTCTCTGCTTATATTGAACTATAGTTGCTTAAAACAACTGCATTTGGACTCTGTTGGATATTTGTTGAATTGTCAAACATGTCACATTCCCTTATTTTATATTGTGGCATTTAGAAGTAAGAAATTAGACTACAAATATACAACTGCACAATTTGACATTTGAGAATAGAATAGTGAATGGACAAAAGATTTGATGAGGCATCCATTTCATTTAAGCTTACATTGATACATTTTATATTACAGTGGAACAGAGGTACAGAATGCCTTATCAGTGGGTGAAACTGATACCATATCTAATGTTCTGAAATGGATCTTCCTGTTAGAGAGAGATCAGTCTGAAGTCATGTCAACCATCTCTATAACACTGAAAATAGCCAGATTGATGTGCACATTTTTAACAGGTAATAAGAATTGAAAAAAAGCATGGAACTATTTTGAAATGGTGTTTAGTCCCATATATAAACTACATGTAATTGCTTGCAATATTTTGTTCCCTTCAGTAAGAGAAAGTTGGAACACTTGCATTCATACTCTCCTTGTCTCCTTATATTACTGATGGCGTGTGCTCATCATCCAGAACTGTAGGACAGCCTGTGAGAATTTTAAATGGTTGAACAGGACTAGATTGGAAACGTTGAACTTCTTTCTCCCACCTTAAACTTGACGGGTTCTTCTACAGCAGTTTGGTAAAATTTCTTACCAGTTTATCAGTTTGAATTGATGAAGCTAATTGCTATTGGTCAGAATTTTGAATGAATTGCAAGAGAGAAACACTAACAATCAAGCGTTACTAAATCAAAATAAATTACAACGTTTAAAAATAGAATTTACATGTAGTTTTTAAAAATAGAATTATTTTAAAGGTTAAGGCAAAATAGATATTATCTTGTAGGAAATGATTTGTTCCTTGACAAGACAGTCCATTGTTACCTGGCAGCTTTCCTCAGAGAGTATACCAAACCAGTGAATCTAAATATGATGAACTTTGAAGAAAATATACCTGGGTTGTTGTCATTTTATGATTTGTAAGTTCTTGTTATTATGCATTAAACAACTTGACTAAAAATAATTTGGCTCATTTCATTTTCATAAAATGTTAACAAAATATCTATTTATCGGAAAAATTTCATTGGATATTTTCAGTTTGATAAAATTATATTTTGATCATTGAGAAGCTTAATATTTCATTACAATTAGAAACTGATTAAAACCTCCATCTGAGTTATCTCTTGCAGTATGGTATTATTTTTTTGTTAAATGAATATAAATATGAAGTGCTTTATCAGAAATAGTTTGGTTTGTCATCTAAAGTATTTACATCTAAAAATAAACAAATTGACTCCAAAAGCTATACAAACTGTCAATTAGTTACAGACAATAGTTAATTCTGATCACCATAAGAGCAAGTATTTTGTTATTCTCTTATATCTCTACCAGATGATGAATTTAATGCAGTGTTTTATTCTGCTTGTAAAGTATACATGTTATAACCTATAGTTGTCAATTACTGTGTTATTTGGTCTCTTGTGGAGAGTTGTCTCATTGGCAATCATAACACATTTTTATATGATAAAGTTTTTTGGCTACAAATCACATGACTACATAGATAATTAAAAAGTAAGAGCAAAAGGTTCATTAAAATTATGTTTTATACTTGAAAATCTTAAACCAAACTACAAATGTATTGACTTTCAATTGTGTGTGTTTAATGTTCGTAATCATATTGAAACATATTATTTCAGTTACATCACAGTTCTTCACCAGTTTGAGGCTGTGTCATTTGGAGATTCTTTGTTTGGTTGTTATGTACTGATTCCATTACAACAACAACACGGTCTGGAATTAAGGAGGTCCATCTGGACAGAACACAGAGGAATACTTAGAACTCTATACTTGCCTATCACAGAGGTAGTTGTTTAATGTTATTTAACAAATTTTATAGCCAAACTGTTGTAAATTTGCACTTTTTTCAACTGAGTAGGATATTTGAAGTATTAAATATTGGCTGTCATTTCTGACATAATAACATGATTTAAGAAATAATTGATGCAAGCTATACTTTATTGTAGTTTTAACATGGGTAGGCATTATATTCGTGATTATTTTTGCCCGAGCAACAGTGACATTGCATCAATTATTTCGATTCTGATTAGGTCAATTTAGGTAATTTCTATGTCTGATGTGTATAAGTGTAGATCATTTGTGTAGGCTCTTCCATGAAACTCCCTTTTTGTTTGTAAACAAGCACACTACTGACAATGTGATTTTTCATAGGGAGGAGTTTTCAACAGCCAGCATGAACGGTTGTCGTATCCAGGTCAAATATGTCAATTTCGAAAAGCAACACATTTCAGTCATAATAAATGAATTAGTAACAACATGTGCATCATTTAAGAGTTTGAAAGTGTTTTAAGTTAATGAAATATATTAAATGCATGCCAATTTGATAAAATTCATTATTCTGCATTAGTCAATATACGCATGTGCAAACAAATTTTATAGGATTTAAAGCATGGGTTAGTTCCTAAAGCGAAAGAAGCACATCATATTAGAATATGATTTTTGACTGTAAAATTTTTATAGAAATGAAGAGATCTACTCAGTGAGCTATATAACTGATCTTCACAAAGACCCTTGTGGTTTCAAAAAATTTCAAATATCATCAAGGGAATGAGATTAATATGCAAAAAATAATAATAATGTAGACTCCCTTCTTCTTGTAAAGATATATCTGATACTATAGTTAATTTTATATTACTTTAGACCAACTTTTTTTTTTTACTTTATATCATTGAATTATTTCTAGCCAACTTAGCGACAAATTATTTTCGAGTTCCAATTTTTATTTTTTTTTAAATATTTATATATCTATAAGGAAATATTCAATTTAAGGTAGATCATAAGTAAATGTTTTTTGAGACAGAATTTTCGTATATTTTGCTAAAATGAAGATTTTACTATGCTTTTTTCAAAAATATAATAAAAAGTATGGGTCACCGTGCTATTTTTCAAGCTATGGGTCGTTAAAAATTGCCTAAATTTGGTTAGTTTGTTCATGAAAAAACACATAAGAGTGCATAAAAAAAATTCTATGAGACAGAATTTTGAAATAATTGTGAAAGAAAGGTTTCAATATGTTTTAAGAAATATAAAAAAGACAAGATGGTGTCACCGAAACTTGTTTTCTTGCCACAAGTAAAAATAAAAAATTTCCCTATTAGCCCAGTATAAATTTTGTACTTCAAAAGTTATCTCCCTTAAATGGCTCATTTGAAAAAAAATGATTTTTAAAAAAAAAAAAAATGTTTGATTTTGTTAAAATATATTTGAATATATATAATAAATTAACAATTTTTTTTTATAATAACAGTCTAACATTAATTGCAAATCTGTTTCCAAATTGGGCAAATATCTAGACCGATTTTTTACTGTGATTGTACAATCCAAGATGGCGGTATACGATAAATCTACCTTAATAAGGTCTTGAGGATTTAAATTCAGGTTAATTTTCTTCGAAAGTCACAAAAATAAGTTGGTTTGCAGTATATAATCTAGAAAAAAATATTTCACTAAATACTTTCAGGCACTTCAGTATTCAACAACAGTTAAAAAGATATAAGAAAAATATGATGGAATTAAAATGCAAAAGGAAAACATAAAGTCAAACAAAATGAGAATATTTTGTTTTTTCCAGATGTTGATTCCAATAGAGAGATATTTACAGCCAGAGGAGACAAACACAGAAATGATGAGACTTTATTATGAGTGTTTGTTGTCGTTAACAGTACGACCCAGGTGGGCCCCCCTGTGTTATACTTGGTTGCTGTGTTCATCATAGTGTAATTAGATTCTATTTACACAAAAAAATAGGATAATAAATACATAAATAAGTTTAAAAACATGCTATTGCTGAAGAGGCACTTCGAGGGGAATACAGTGGTAGGAACTGAGTTTAATTACATGTACTTTTGAATTTCAAATAATGTTTTTGGGATACAAAACATTTAAATACGGAGATTTGCATCTATATGTGAGATTTTACATATATTAAACATTGATGTAATGGAGATACATTTATTATAGCTATTCATAAATTTGACCCCTACCAGACAGCCTTCAAGTTCTAGACATTTTTTTTTATCTTTCACAAACAGCTTTTTGAATTGACATATACCTGTACATGAATCAGATTTTAATTTTTAAAAGAAAACTATTTTTATAAGAACTTGAAAAAATAATTTTCACAATAATCATATACTGACCCTATTATCTTATTGACTCTCTGCTTAACAGTTGACCTCACCAAAAGATGATTTAATGGTTAAGGTAGGAATCAAAATATACTTAAACTTTGTTCTTTCATTTACACTCAAATCTAATAGCTGTTACATGTTTTTAACTACATCAGCAATGTAATTGTAACAGTGTTTATATTTTTCAGGATCTTTGTCATCATCTTCTGTACTACAAACAACCTGATGTTACTAGTGATTTTGGAATGGAATTCTATCAGACATTACCAGATATCAGACAACAGTTGCTTGACACTGTACAGAGTAACTAATATTTGACAACAGCTTCTGACATTTTTCCAAAGGAATTTATATCATTTCATCTCTGTGAAGAGTGATTTTTCAAAATAATTTACAGTGTTTAAAGAATAACTCATTATTATGAGAAAAGTTGGCAAACTAACTGATATTGAAATTGAATAACATTATCTTGTCAGCAAAGCATAATGTTGTATGTGCCTATATAAGACTGAAATCTTTTTTAGTGAAATGTGTTTCATGCAAAATTTTATCAGGCAACCCCTTTTATATCATGCTTGAACACTCTGCTGAATTTTTATGTCATTAATAAAACATGAAAAAACTGGTACCTTGTTTATGGATATCAAAAGATCTCCCTATGAATTGGATCTGACACTTGTAAAAAGCATTAAATATAAGATATCAAAAGATCTCCCTATGAATTGGATCTGACACTTGTAAAAAGCATTAAATATAAGATATCAAAAGATCTCCCTATGAATTGGATCTGACACTTGTAAAAAGCATTGCATATAAGATATTAAGTGATCACCCTATGAGTTGGATCTGACACTTGTAAAAAGCATTGCATATAAGATATTAAAAGATCTCCCTATGAATTGGATCTGACACTTGTAAAAAGTATGTATTGAATATAAGATATCAAAAGATCTCCCTATGAATTGGATCTGACACTTGTAAAAAGCATTGAATATAAGATATCAAAAGATCTCCCTATGTCCACTCTGGTCAGATTAGGGAATTTAATCATATGCATCTTGTTGAGAGAATGCCACACTGTCTGCACATAAATTATGCATGAAATATTTGCGACTAGACGTTAAGCAATCAATCATCAATCAATCGACAGTAGAGTAGCTTGAAATTTATTTCTGGCTAGGCAAAGGATGTGAAATTTGGCAGTCAAATCATTGTGTGGTTAAAAGACATCAATGTCAACATGGAGTTGATGGTTAATTCAAAATACGAATTGGAAAATAGGTGTTGGTAATCTTACTCTTGAAAGGTAACACATTGGCAAAATGATCCTGACTATAAAAAATCCAAATGTGTGCAACATTATCCTGAAATTACATTTCTAGTTGGCATTAAATCAATATATTTCAATGAAACTGTTGGTTAAAAGTTTAATTCTCAGTACTCCATTCCCGATCAAAACAAAAATAATTGACAGAATTATATGTATGACCTCCTCTATGATGCTTTTGTACTTACTTGGTGAAATTAAGTTTAAGATCCAATATGTCTTTTAACTTTAAACATTTATATTTTGTCTAATGATAATTACTGGGTGAACTATGAAGTCTTTGCTGATATATTCCAAGGTAGAAGAGTACTACATAAAATATAGGGATGTCAAGTGTCTGTTGAAAACTTTGTCCACCAAAAGTAACAAGTTCATTTTTCAAAAAAATATCAGTTTACAGTTATAACCTCTTGTTTTTGAATCATTTTTTTTTTATGTAAACTTTTTCTTTTACCTAGATAAAGATATTGCATTTAAAAAAAAATCAAAATACAATCAAACCACAAAAGACATCTAGTATTTTTTCATTTCCCCTCCAAAAAATAATTAATGAATGCTATTACAAGTTAGTTGTCCTTTATTGAATACCTATGTCACAGAGGATCATGTTTATGTTCCAATTGTAGTGGTTACAATACAGTTTCCCTTTCTTCATTTTGCCATCACCAAATTTGTAATAAGAGTAACATGATGGGTGCCACTAGTGGCGTAGGATCTGCATACCCTTCTCGAGTATATTTGGTAAACATATAAGCTTTTGGAAATTTTTATAAAGGAGCTTAAAAGTAGCATATCATTCTTTCAACTTTGACTTCATTTCAGTCCGTAAAATAACTTATCAAGTTCAGACTATGCTAAGTTCATCTGCAGATGAACAATGTCACAGTTAAAAAGATTGCTCCAGTTTTGAATTCTGTAAATTGTACTTTTAATATATTGTACTTTGGTAACATCTAGTTTGTCACTTAAAAATACATTTATTCCAATAACCATCAAGTTGCTTTTGACCTCTTGTTTTAACTTGTTACAATTCCAGTATCCTATGTGTCTACAAAACAGTCTCTGCTTGTTACCATCCATTCTTTTAACTTCAAAATTCAATATTAAGTTTTATTGGCTGATATGAAAACTGCTCTTTGAATATTGTTTGAATATTCACATCAATATTTACCTGTGTAATTAAAGTCGAGTTGAGTCTGCCACGTGTACCTGTTTTGACCTCGATCCAGATATGTTAGACAAGGACCGTTCATAATTCGAAGCATGTGTATGACTGGTACTTGTAGAATCACCTCTACTGTGTCTATTTCTTCTAAAACATGTTTTAATACTTTTTCGAAACTGAATTGAATTTACAAAGTAAACGAAGGGGTTTACAGTAAAATTTAGAGATAACAATATTTTGGCTACTTGTGATGTAATTGAAAACCATTGTGTTTTAGTGTAATTGTATCCTAATATGATCATTATGTCAATTGTGCTAGATGGTGTGGTCGTTATAATGAAACTAGTTAGAACAATCGTAACAACACGTGACATATTCCGTACAGCTTGTGAACAGTTTGAAATAGACTTGGTGAGAACTTTTGCTTTCAAGGCATGCAAAATTGTGATAAAGAGAACAGGTAGTATGGAAAACAAAATAGTTAAAACGAGGTTTGTTGTTTCTCTAAGTCTAGAGTCTTTGGATCCGTTTATGAGTACAGCAAAGGTGTATAAAACAGCGATTCCAGCACTTAATGTCCATATCACAATTGTCATCAAAATGACACGTAGATTCGTAAGAAGAACATAACTTCTAAACGGATAAACTATTATGAAATATCTTACAACTGATATGAAAACAATATGAACAATCGATGCTATTCCAGCAAGAAAGCCACTAAAATCTAGAACCATCTTAATGGCTCTTAAAAGTTCTACTGAAAATTTTGCAGTAAAAAAGCATTGTATAATGTATCTAGGATATCGTGTAAACAAAAACATAAAATCTGCCACCGCAAGGGAACAAATGACAACAAAGGTAGGTTGATGAATTTTTCTGTCACTGGCAATCGTCACAATAACCATCAAATTCGTCACTAGTCCAACTATTGAAATCGCACTTAAAGTAGTGGCTATTGGCACACAGTAAGAGTCGAAACGGAAGACATTATACAGTGTCTTTTCATCGCTCACGTTTCCATAGGTTTCATTTTCAGTGATGTTATCTCTAAAATCTAATGCAATCTGCATCACGGCCGTCAATACCTGAAAAGAGAGGTAAAGTGAACAGCAATGGAAAAAAACATAGCTTTATAAGTAATCTTTTCACTGTAAAAAAAAGCTTTTAAAAGCGTTCATAGTCTTAGAAATCAGCGAGCTACGTATACACAGCTTTCTATGGATAATGTTTTAGTTTATTTTTTTCAGGTTTATGCAGATATCGAGCTATAGTAGCAATGCCACTAAAAGAAAAAATAATAATAATGTAACTTTTTTGGCCTATTGAATTCAATCATCAAAATGTATTAAAACAAATCTATGAAAAAATATCAAAAATACTGATCTCCGAGTAACATTCCAAACGGAAAGTCCATAATCAAATGGCAAAATCAAAAACTTAATCACATCAAATGAATGGAGAACAACTGTCATATTCCTGATTTAGTAATTAAAACTTGAAATTACATCCTGCAGTTAATGTTTACAAGAAATAAGTTCGTCAGATATTAGTATGTGTTTTTAATTGTATCTTATGTTTTTGTTTTAGAGCTGCACACTTCTTGCATTTGATGTAAATCTGTCAAACTAGCCTCATATTGTGATCTATATCATTATTCACAATCAAATGTAAGATTTAACATAACTAAGATGTTCTTATTCTTGGTATTCATATATTTACCAAGGCATCACCCGAATATACATATTGTTACATAATGCCATACACGAACGTAATTTTTTTAGCGTACCTGATGAAGGTAAATAAAGGCAACAGTAGAACACCGATGTTCAATAGTCGTAAATCGACTTAGTCAAAACAAAGTTGAAAGTATCGCATCGAACGCACCAAACTTATGAAGTGTTTATTCTCATTTCTAAAGCTGAGTCGATACCGCTGCTGGCTGACTGATAGTCTTGAAGGGAATAACCAAAAGATGACATAATTTTTTTTAAAAACTATTAAAATATACCAGGCTTATAATTTAGTGAGCCAGACGCGCGTTTTTGCTTGTTAAGAAAGTCATTAGTGACAAATAGCCAAATTAATAGTACCCCTCCATTGTTCACGCATAGTTGTCAATATAATGGTATTTGATGCGACTGTCACACAAGTGAGACGTTTTGCTAGCTATAAAACCAGGTTCAATCCACCATTTTGTACGTGAGAAAATTCCTGTACCAATCAGGAATATGCCAGTTGTTATCTATTCGTTTGATGGATTTGGGCTTTGATTTTGCCATTTGATTAGGGAGTTTCCGTTTTGAATTTTTCTCGGAGTTCAGTATTTTTGAAATTTTACTTTTTAATAAATTTCAAGATTATTCAAAGGTTTAACTCATTTAGTCAAAGTTGGCGATACATTGGTTTGGTTATTATTTTAGGTTATTTCTGCTTATATAACTCTTAAATTATTAAAGTATTTATTAACCACCAATCGCTTCCTTGTAGAGTTTGCGCGTAAAAAACTAATGGATGAAAGTTGATCAAGAAAAGGGCCTCGGATTCATCGAACTAATAAAGAATAATTTTCATTATTTAAAAATCCATTCGGGACAATATGTGGTAATAACATTTGAAAAATGAAAACAAGACTTTTTAAATTCCATGCGTCACGAGCGCTTTTCTGGGTTTACCATCATCAGGGACGCTAAAAGCCGAATATTTGAAAACCAAGGATATATACGCACAAAGGGTGTTTAAAAAGAACTATTTTTACACGTGTTAATAGTATTGAAATGCAATAGTTGTGGTTAGCAATTGGCATTATGATGGTCATAATTTGAGTAAAGTGAGAGATTTCATTCTCGCAAATTATTTAAATAAAAGCAACAGTATTATACCGCTGTTCGATTGTCAGAAATCGAGAAAGCAAAAACAAATCTGGGTCATACATCGAGGGAAACACATCAGCTTCTTTTATTAATACAATAATCTGTATATGTAGAAATCTTATTACAAAAGGCAAATCACATCTTAATATTTTAAAGCTCGTAAATTAAGATACGATCCATATACACTTATTGGTACTTTGAATAATCTTATTCTTAAACAAAATATATTTAACATTATCGAAAGTACTCAATAGACCAAAGACTTGAGTTATGAATATGGTGCAAAATTGAAACAGCTTTAAATTTCACAAATGTTGGAAAAAGTTACTAGTAATCTTAACGATAAAAATACCAGAACTTACATATGACCTAACATAAACAACAAATCAGTACTATACCTTAAAGTGGAAACGGTCCAAACCCGTGACTGTTGCACAGAATTATTGATATGGCTTTTATGGTTAATAAATGCATCCCATTACCGAAGGTATCTGCAAGCTGTGATCCATTTTGTTTTCCACAAGGGACAATTCATATTGAAGCTATTAATCATTATTACTTGGGCAGTTTTAGTATAATGAAACTGTTCGTCACTTGGAAAACACTGAACGTATATATAATATCAGAAAATGTTGATTGGCAGCAAGTACATAATAATTTACATGGAATGTACATTCTCTCAAAATATGGCATTGTATTTCAAATTTCCATTTTGATCTAGTTGATCGCAGTTCCACACTAGCCAAGTCACTCTTTAGATCTTTGACAGTAAAAATATAGGCGAAAAATCGTATTAGGTTAAACAAAAATAAAAAGTAGTTTCTTTGTACTTTTAGCTGCAATCTATGAATCAGATTACTTATTTAACGGTGGAAGCTTATTGCAGATAAACTGTTACCGTCATTTAAAACTTCAACACTGAAACATCTGAATCGGAAAAGGGACTGGCAATAGTTTGATGTTCGCGACTATCGTTGCAGGCGAGAAAATAAGGTATCAAAGCGGTTTGCAAAGATGTAATCCCTTCCTTGTTCCTTAGGAAATAAAATCATGTAAATACCTTATTCTCTATTTTTTGTGCTATTTTCACATTTCCTGACCGGTGTGAGAAACATATTTCTCCTCACTAGTGAAAAATCTGTTCTCGGCATTCATTTTATGCAATATACATCTCCAATATACAGACTGTTCAGAATAATTTAGGTGTGATGTAACTATTTTTCCGTTTATTCAAACGAGTAAAGATCGGAACCTTTACATGAATAAAAGAGAAAAATCCTGCCAGTTGCCTTATATTTAGAGTCCCTATGGCCATGTTACAGGGGATCTGTACATAATTCAACATGAACATCTACGAAAGGTGATAACTTATGGTCCTAAGTTTAAAGAACCCAAACACATCAAGTGCAACCATAACTTTAAAATAATTA
This sequence comes from Mytilus edulis, assembly GCA_019925275.1. Lineage (NCBI taxonomy): Eukaryota > Metazoa > Mollusca > Bivalvia > Mytilida > Mytilidae > Mytilus > Mytilus edulis. Next base: position 50,053,893 of record CM034350.1, read on the forward strand.
TGGATTCCATTGAGGATTACGCCAGAACATGGGCTAAACGAGTAGAAGTTGAACTGTACACTTTTTCAGAATGGGCTAAACAATCAGTTTCCTGAAAAAAAACTCCGAATTCATAAGTTGAACAACTGTGTGAATGATCGGCCAAGGTTCTTTTTAAGAGACAAAGATGGTGTGAAAAGTCTTTAAGTTCTATTACTATGAGTGTTTTGTAAAAGATTAAGAAAAAAAATTGCAATCAGGTAATCTTATATAAAAAAACTTATCATTTGACAAAAATGCTCCAATGAAATGAACATCACAGTGAATAGCAATTCGGGGGACTTACCTTGTGTTTATTGGATTCCTCAGCTTCACAAAATTCCGTACAATAAACGTTACATTGCCGGGTCATCTGCATATTCCATGACGGAATTATCCTGAAGGTTGATAAAAGTTCTGTCTATTAGAGGGTCTTCTGAAATACTGCTAAACTTACTCGCGAAGTGGTATTAACCATATGTGGATTCTCAAAAAACGCTTAGAACTTTTAGACAATTAGAAATCTCGATCTTTCTCTGACATAAGATCTAAGATTTTTCAACCCTTTACACCACCATTACTCATGTGAAATTGAACAATCGTCTAAATGAAATACTTCACACGCGCCTTTCAACATTAAAATGGTAGCATGCGCCATACATTTATTTCTTTGGAATTGTTAATGACAAAATGTTTGTTGGATTCTGAGGTAGGCTTTTTCAACAAATTGTCGGCATTGTGGCAACGAACTGCATGTGTGCCTCTCCTTGACTACCTTGTTTTATTTTCGTAAGAGTCGGGAGTTTCTTCAGACACTATGTCAAAATCAAGAAGATCAAAGAAGCCAGATCATTCAATTTCACATTCAGATATATTGATGATGTTTTTTCCATTATCGATTGAAAAAAATCTGATTTGGTTCTATTGATATATTCTCCAGAACTTGAAATTCAAGAAACAACTGACACGGTATTCTCTGCCTCATTTTTCAACTTATAATACTTTGAATGTGATATACTAGTAAGCGGCCATCTAAGTAAAAGAATCTATGATAAACGAAACGATTTTAATTTTGAAACCATTATCCCCAACGATTAGTAACAATATACCAACTCCACCTGCATTTGGGATAGACATTTCCCAAATCATTCGGTATTCAAGGGCTTACAGCAGCTACTCAGACTTTATAAAATGTCAGCAGTGTCTGAGCAAAAAGTTTATGAACGAGGGTTGTGTAAAAAAACATCTCGTCCTTTTTCAAAATAAGTTCATCGGAGGATCTTGTTGATAAATATTCCGTATCAACTTCACAAATAATACACGACGATCTTGTTGTATAGATTACAGGTATGGACACTGTTTAGTGTTATATGTTCTTTTATTTGTCTTTGTAAATTTTTACTTTTACTGTTTAGTGCATTTCTGGTATTATTCATTTGAAACGATCGGTACTAATACATCACGTCATTGTGTAATTGTACTATTGTAAATTTAGTATTTATGTCTTTCGTTATCATAACATAATGTTGACAGTTGTACCCCTATTTTTGACATTTCCACCTATAATGTCTGTTTGTTTTGTTCACATATTGCTGTCGATATAACGGAATTGTATGCGTCTGTAATACAAGTGAAAGGTTTAGCTTGCTATAAAACCAGGTTGAATCCACCATTTTCAACGCCAGAAAATTCATATTCCAAGTCAGTAATATGACAGTTGTTATCGATTCGTTTGATGTGTTTCAGCTCTTGATTTTGTCATTTGTGAATATAGATTTACCGTTGGGAATTTTTATCGGAAATTAATTTTAGTTATTTAATTTTTGAAACTAAGTTTTTTATGATTCAAAATGGATTCAAATTTAAATTGGTAAAACTCTGTATTAAATATAATATGTTTACAAAATATTCACAGAATGGAAACTTTAATCTGGATTATAGATAAACATAGGTTAAAAAGCTGTTAACATAGGTGCAATTTGGGTACTCTCACGTTAAATACTTGTTATGGTGTATAACATTTCTTCTTGCCAGGATACAATAAGATTACGAAATCGTTAGTTATTCTTGATTTTATAAAAATCAAAAGCACGATGACCAGAATAACGAGTTACCGACTTCAATCATTATGATAAAAAACATAACACAGAAAGCATCTATACATCTATTGGAAGAACAAAATATATATCAAGGAGCATATGCGTATAACTTATAGGGTATTTTTTTATCATTAGGCGTAGTATTAGCACATGCGCTATTGAACAAATAAATCAAAATAACTATTATGTATGTATATAGATAAAAAACCAATGTGTACCTCATATGCATCATCAGTTGATTCATATATATGAAGATTGATTCTTCACTTAAGATTACATAAAAAAAAATACCACTCTGTAAATATCTGTTAAATCAATTTATGATTTAATTAGTATAAGTTAACTTTATCATAAAAATCTCCTTGTCAAGTTCAAAATTAGAAATGATAAATTCTACCTTTTTGCACATTTGTTGAGCCAGTGAAACCCAAAAGGTAAAATAATAATAATAAATATAAATATGATTTTTGCAATTTAACGTTTCCGTTTCATTGATGGTCAAGTTCTGTTGAAGTGTGCAAAGTTTTGATTGCATTGTAATCTTGAACTGAAGAACCGGTTTCAGTGAGCTCTGTGGAATATGAGTGGATTGTAGTGGACATTGTTTGAGATTGCTGTGAACGTGAAAATTTCATTCGGGTCTTAGAACACTTTTCTTTGAAGAAACGTTTAAACTGTGGTGAAAATATGAAATATATAAAGGGATTGATCGCATAAGTCAAGAAGAAAAATATTCTTGCAGCTTGTTCCAATCTGAATAACACTTTAGACATGAAATATTTCGGATGGAAATGTCTTATAATATCCATAACATTAGTTGGCGTAGTTGTTATAAGATAACAGCAAATAACGAATGTAACCACTCTGGACATTTTTCGAACTACCATCTCAGTAGAGGAAAGAGAATTTAACAACGCTTTTGCTTTGAACGTGTGAAGAATACTTATAGTGACGATTGGAAACGCCGTCATAAATATTGTCACCACCAAGTTCGTGTAAAATTTTAATTCCCTATCATCTAGGTTAAAAACCACTGCATACATATAGAATGAACCATTTCCGGCAGCAACAATCCACAACGGAAGTGAAATCAGCATCACCTTTTTACATGTCAATATACTTCGTGATTTTAAAGGATGCACAATTATAAAATAACGCAAAACGGACATGAAAACAACGTGGAAAACAGACGATCCTGCTGCTACTAATCCTATAAAATCTAAAGTGGCTCTTATTTTCCTGTAGTCCGATTTTGAAATGTTCATCCATATATATCCATCTATGATGTAACGAATATATCGGAAAAAAAGGTAGGTGAAGTCGGGTAGTGCAAGGCATGCTATTGCAACGAAGGTCGGTTGATGTAATCTTTTGTCAACTTTTACAATAACAATTACGACTAAGTTCATGATAACGCCGCTGATTGATATGAGACTGATTATTATAGCATTTGGTATACAGTACTGCGTAGTGCAAAAATCTTTTCTATCAAAAATATTTGTATTGTTTCCTGTATCTGTAGTACCAACAACGGAGGTCCCGTTGGATGTCTCTGAGGTTTCTATTTTGTAAGGAACACCACTGCTGTTTATGTGCGACATGTTGAAAAAGCTGGAATGTGATGTAAGTGAATCCGTCTCAGCAAGATTGATTGAAACCTAGAAAACATAACAAGTTCTCATGATTAACAAATTAACTGAATAAAATAAATAATGTAACTTCGTTATGATCTCGTTATTTCCAAATGTAAATAGAAGTATTGTCTGTCCACGTAATATCCGTCTTTTGAATTAATTTATACATTAATTTGCAGCCATCTTGATAAAGAAATGATAATAGACATTACCAATAATAATGGACAATTCAACAGGCCACATCAACTACCAACACCCGACCCCTGTAAAAAAAAGAGATGTTCAAATACTAAAAAAAACCAACGAATAACAAATGATTCAGGTCGATATACTTGGTACAAACACAACACGTGGTAACATCAGGTTTACGTGCACACACGTCACCCATTTGTATATCTAAACTAATTATCGTAATAGAAAGAGGCGTTATCAACTTTTTTATCGCTAATTTTATTGACGTGAGTGTTCGGAATCCTCTTGTCGCATCATATGGGGAGAACGTTTGAAATTTTCCTGTTGAAGTCAATGTTTATTATGTTGGTATCTGCATTGGGATTTTTTTATTGTTTCTTTAAGCTTTAAAATTCGGCAAACATTGTTATGAGGGAGTGTTTTTCGCCCGTTAATTGAACTCCACCCACACCATTTTGTGCATGTACCGTGTACGACTAACTGAACCGTGTGTTGCTCGTTCTTGTTAGATTTTGCATGTATTTTTAACGATTAAGTCGGTTTATGGTGATTGATGTGGTCTGTTGTAGTGCCCAGTATGTTTGGTGATTCCTTTTATCTCTTTTGTGTATTACACAATAACATAACTGCAAATTCTCGCTAGCAACGGAATGACCATTTACTTGAGCAAAAATTTTGCGTCATAGTTTTGACGTGTATTAAGCTTATTAGGTTGTAACTGGTGGATCAAAACACATTTAAACTGTGCAAACAATCTTCTTGTATGACTTTAAGATAATATATCATTTGGACATATAGCTGTATACAAGCACCGGTAAACAGAAATCACATACCTATTGCATCAACGATTTTGATTTTTTGTTTGAAAAAAAGTATCATTGAGTATCTACAATAAAAATGATAGTCAGCTTCCAAAATTATTTCAATGTATCTTTTTACGTACAATTTTATTAATGTCGCTATTTTCGCTCAATTAGTTTTATTTTAAAGAGCTAAAACTTATGTAAAATATCATTTAAGTTTTTTGGCAAAACGATGAAAAATGGGCGAAAGATACCAAAGGGAAAGTCCAACTCATAGATCGAAAATAAAACTGACAACGCAATGGCTTACAAAGAAAAAGACAAACAGACAAATAATAGAACACAAAACACAACATAGAAAATTAAAGACTAAGCAATAATCTTCTCGATGTACGACCAAACGCATGCATATATAATGAAATATTAAAATACATGTAGTTACACTGACGTTTTCGGTATTAATATGTATATATATATATATATATAGCAACAAGGACAAAAAAAGAAGCGTCAATAATAATGATAAAAGTTAACTCCGAGAATATTATGACAAAATCGCTTCGGACGCATGAAATTAAGATCTTGTTGTTTTCATTTATTTTTTAGACAAAAAGAGAAAAAAAAACCCAATAAATAAACAAGTACTTTAACTTACAGTGAGAATAAACAACGTAGCTACCACTAGTATGACTAGAGTACATTTGGTTATAACATTTAATGTATAAAATCACCGATTTTCTCATCCTTTTTTTTAATTAGGTACAAGTTACCTTAAAGCGTTCATGTTAAATAGTTTTAATTATTTGATACGGCGCGTGTCACACATGTTTGTATGTTGACAATTTTCCGAATTTATAAATGTTTTCGGCATCTCTACCCTTCAGCTAGGATAAATGACATTTCAGTATATAATTTGAAAGGCAGATGGTAAAATTTTACCTATCGGGTGTTTTAAAAGTATATTTACTGAACGTCAACAGTACATACATCAGCTTAGTTGTCAATTTTACTAATAAACAAATTTAAAGTGCAAGAAAGTATCATTAGTACACAGGCACTTCTCTATGAAAAAAAAAGAAATGACCTATTATATACTTTAATATGGTATATGGAACCTTTTTTGGCAGCAACAATTTCCTGTGCATCAGTCTAGCATCAGTACCCTAAAATGTTACTATAAGAGATATCTCCCCTTAATGACAAAATTTAAAAATTCATTCAAACAAATTCTATGAACAAAAACAAATATTAAAACAGTCAAAAGTGCAATGCATTACTGATTTTTCTTTATTCAAATAAACAGTATAGTCAAGGAATTTTAAATATGCAATTCCTTGGTATATTTCATTAACTGCCAAGATCACAAAATATGCAGATTTTAAGCAAAGAACTTTACCAATTGTATACGTTTTTTCCAATCCAAGACAAAATAAATCTGACTAAAATATTTTGTACTCGGTTTCCTTTGGCTCCGATCAGGAAATAGCATACAAGTCAATATAATATTGATTATTTGTACTAATTAAAAAAAACAATCAATGATAATTAATCAAAATCAGTTGATACACAGCAAAATATGTTGTTTGTGTTAACATTGCGATAAGACGTGTCACGGTACTTGTCTAACCCAAATTCATGTATTTGGTTTTGATGTTATATTTGTTATTCTCGTGGGATTTTGTCTGTTGCTTGGTCCGTTTCTGTGTGTGTAGTGTTGTGTCGTTGTACTCCTCTTATATTTAATGCGTTTCCCTCAGTTTTAGTTTGTTACCCCGATTTTGTTTTTTGTCCATGGATTTATGAGTTTGAACATCGGTATACTACTGTTGCCTTTATTTGTCCCCCGCAAATCATGGAAATCAAATTAATATAAATGCCTGTACCAAGTCAGGAATATGACAGTTGTTATCCATTCGTTTGATGTGTCTGAGCTTTTGATTTTGCATTCTGCCTAGGGTCTTTCCGTTTAGAATTTTCCTCGGAGTTAGGCATTTTATTTTATTTTCAATTACATTCTATATTTTAACAAATTTAATGTATACATGGAAGACCTTCTGCTTTTGTCTGTTCTATGATCGAATTGTTGTCTTTTTGACACATTCCCCATTTCCATTTTCCATCTTATTTTAAAATGTAAAAAAGATATTAAAAAGTGTTAAAATCCTGCTCACTGCAAAATTTGAACTTTAAAATAAGAGTTATTAAATGATACCTTTGTCCATTGGTAAAAATATGTAGTTCATAACAAAAAAACGTACATGCGGAAAATTTTTACCCCTCAGGAAATATTAACAAAATAGAAATATTCTAAATACTTTGAGAGAATAGAAAAATGTAGCTACAACAGTACTAGAAATTAAGACATACTGCTTCAATTCCACACACATTTACCAAACAAACGATTTCTTATTCTATCAAGTTGTCTTCGAAAATTTTGCTTTTATGCAATGCATTACTGATTTTTCTTTAATCAAATGAACCGTATTATACATTTACTGCCAAGATCACAAAATATGAAGATTTTAAGCAAAGAACTATACCAATTTTATACGTTTTTTTGCAATCAAAATAAAGTAAATCTGCCAAAAATATTGTGTACTCGATTTTTTCTATGGCTGCAACCAGGAAATAGTATACAAATCAATAAACTATTAAAATTATTTGTCTAATTAATAAATAATCAATGATAATTGATTAAAACCAGTTGATAAACAGCAAAATATGCTTAATCCACACCCCTCGCAAATCATGAAAATGAAATAAATGTAAATGCGTGTACCAAGGCAGAAATATGACAGGAGTTATCCATTCGTTTAACGTGTCTGAGATTTTGTTTTTGCCTTTTGCTTAGGGACTTTCCGTTTAGAATTTTCTCGGCGTTACGCATTTTACTTTTTTTTTCAAAACAATTCTATACTTTAACAATGAATACTAATGTAAAAAAGATATTTCAATTTTTTTTACAAAAACCGTTGAAGTGTTTCTTTTGAAACAACAATAGTACGTATTTTTACCCACATTGTATAAAACCTCAGCAAATATCTAAAATTTCGACCACATATGTCCTTAAAAAAAGCACATTAAGGTATTTCTTTATATCAGTTATATGGTCATTTTTATAAATTTCCTGTTTACAAAACTTTGAATTTATCGAAAAACTAAGGACTTTCTTATCCCAGGAATAGATTACCTTAGCCGTATTTGGCACAACGTTTTGGAATTTTGGATCCTCAATGCTCCTCAAATTCGAACTTGTTTAGCTTGATAAATATTTTGATATGAGCGTCACTGATGAGTCTTATGTAGACGAAACGCGCGTCTGGCGTACTAAATTATAATCCCGGTACCTTTGATAACTATTTACACCACTGGGTCGATGCCACTGCTGGTGGACGTTTCGTCCCCGAGGGTATCACCAGTCCAGTAGTCAGCACTTCGGTGTTGACATGAATATCAATTATATGGTCATTTTTAATAAATTTCCTGTTTACAAAACTTTGAATTTATCAAAAAACTAAGGATTTTCTTATCCCAGGAATAGATTACCTTAGCCGTATTTGGCACAACTTTTTGGAATTTTGGATCCTCAATGCTCTTCAAATTCGTACTTTTTTGGCTTGATGAATATTTTGATATGAACGTCACTGATGAGTCTTATGTAGACGAAACGCGCGTCTGGCGTACTAAATTATAGTCCTGGTACCTTTGATAACTATTTATATGCTAAGTTATATATATTCTAACGAATATCCATACCAACAACTTATGAAATAAGTAAATCAACATTTTATAAGTTTTTCGTGTCGTTTTGTTGTTGTAGCATTGACAATGAAAAAGGATCTATAAGGGAAACTCCTGCTCACTGCAACATTTGGTTTTTGAATTAGTGGGATAATAGGAAATACTTGTCCATTGGTTACATATGGAGTTCATTAAAACCAGTATATGCTTGTTTTTTTTTTTTTTTTTTTACCCCTAATGAAATATGAACAAAATAGAGATATTCTAATTAGTCTAACATCCTACTAGTAGATCACATCATGATATAAATAAATCAATCAAATTAAAAAGAGTACATTGGATCTTTTGTATCTATGAACTTCCCAAAAAAAGGAGAAATATTGGAAACCGGTGTCAATTGATTGACCTTTTATGCTATTTTTTATGTAATTTAATTGCTCTTACATTTTGAACTTTTAGCTGTATAGGAAAATGTCCTCACATCAGTTTACTTTTGTTGGATTTAAACAGGTGTCAACTTATACCCTGATCCTCCCGACCAGATCACAGTGGTAGTTTTAATTATAAGAACATGACACATGCAGAAGGAGTATTATGAGATATAAGTATACTATCGTTTATAATTAGTTTCTATCATAATTGTTTAAATATGTCTTATGTACGTGGATATCTTTTTAGTGAGTGATTTTTGCTTATATACTTGTAGTTAGAAATAGAAAGAACTAAGGTTCATGTAAAAGTCTATGTTGTCAAAAGTGGAACCAATTGCATGTGTATATCACAAATTTTAAACTACATGTAGTTAATGTATCAGCCATAGCGTTTTCAGTTTGTTATATGTTATGAATTTGAATGTCCCTGCTGATTGAGTTTTTATTCCCCGACGGTATCACCAGCCCAGTAGTCAGCGACATGCATTATCATTGATATGGTCATATTTATAAATTAACTGTTTACAAAACTAAGAATTCTTGAAATACTAAGGCAATTTTACCTTAGGAATAGATTACATTAGCTGTTTTGGTAAAAAAAAATCGGAATTTGTGGTCATCAATGCTCGTTCAAAGAGGAACGAAATATACTAGAGGGACAGTCAAACTCACAAATCTAAAATAAACTGACAACGCCTTGGCTTAAAATGAAAAAGACAAACAGACAAACAGTAGTACACATGACACAACATAGAACACTAAAGAATAAACAACACGTTAGAATGAAATTCAAAACAGTGTGGCTGTGGCCATTGATTGACACATTAAATTCATCCATTGACTGGGACAATTTAGGTGAACGTTTGTATGTAACGACCACTGCTCACTTTTTACTTTTTAAAGACACTTAAACTATGGGGTCACCCAAGGTTCTCAACACCTTAATAAAGTAATTCGAAAAATTAATCAGAAATAACACGATGTTTTGATTTATATCAATTATATAAATCAAACATAAAGGTTATTCCTGATTAATTTTTTGAATTATTTTATAATTAAAGGCGTTAAGAAACCTTTGGTGACCCCACAGTTTGAATATCTATCGTAGGTACGTCGTGAACAGTGGTCGTTACAGACAAACGTTCGCGTAAATTGTCCCAGTCAATGGATGCATTTAATGTGTCAATCAATGGCCACAGTCACACTGTTTTGAATTTCATTCTATTTTAACTTTGTACTTTATTTGGCCTTTTTAACTTTGTTTGAATCACGCGTCACTGATCAGTCTTTTGTAGACGAAACGCGCGTCTGAGGCTATGCCAAGATTTCAATCCTGGTATCTATGATAAGTTCAATCACAAACACTGGGTCGATGCCACTGCTGGTGGAGTTTTTATTCCCAGAGGGTATCACCAGCCCAGTAGTCTGCACTTCTGTTTTGACATGAGTTATCATTTATATAATCATATTTATAAATTATCTGTTTACAAAACTTTGAATTTTTTATATACTAAGGCTTTAATACCTCAGGAATAGATTTCCTAAGCTGTATTTGTCAAAACTTTTAGAAATTTTTAACTGTGTTTGATTCGAGCGTCACTGATGAGCCATTTGTAGACGAAACGCGTGTCCAGCGCATAGACAATTTTTTCATTCTGGTATCTATAATGAGTTTATTTGGTATTACTCGCCTCTATGTTCTAGTTGAATTCATATATTTAGTAAGAGCAATTAATATAATAATATAAATAATATATGCATTTGTGCATTTGTATTCAGATATCGCAGATCAAATTTATTCGTTCATTGTTTAATCATATGTTTTTTGATTGAGTTAAGTCTGCCAATTGATATTTTATCGTATGTTTTTCTTTGTTGTGATGTTATGCTATTGTTTCAGAAAAAGGAGAAGGTTTGGATCCATTAAAACGTTTAATCCCGCTGCAAATGTTTGCACATGTCCTAAGTCAGGAATCTGATGTACAGTAGTTGTCGTTTGTTTATGTAGATTAGACCGTTGGTTTTCCCGTTTGAATGGTTTTACACTAGTAATTTTGGGGCCCTTTATAGCTTGTTGTTCGGTGTGAGCCAAGGCTCCGTGTTGAAGGCCGTACTTTAACCTATAATGGTTTACTTTTTAAATTGTTATTTGTATGGAGAGTTGTCTCATTGGCACTCACACCACATCTTCCTATATCAAGATACTTTAACTTACAATGAGAATATATAATGTATTTGTCACAAGAAATTACGACATTTCTCTTCACTTCCACACTCTTATCAAACAGATTATTTCGTATTCAAGCAAGTTGTCCTAGGAAAAATCTAGTTTGATATTAATCTGCTGCAATTCATGTAAAGCCTTCGCCTGTATATAGAATAACCGTAAATTGTCTTGCAATATTAATGTTATTTGTACATGGCTTAGAAAAAAGTAAAATCACAAAAATACTGAACTTAGAGGAAACTGATAGAAATCGAGGATGTGCCGAGCATTTCTACCTGTTCAAGCCGAGTACAAATAACTTTTCTATTGCGAGACAATGTATGGTTATTCTTTATATACGGCAACTCTTATAACTGTTCTTAATGAAATATTTAGTAATTTGGAGCGGACGACGTAACCTGTGTTTTTTTTTGACGTATTGCTTTTTTTACGGAAACGCATTGTCAACGTCATAAACAACACGATATACGGTCAGTCACTGTATATTATATATGACTATACGGTCAATGCAATTTGACTGCGCAAATAGCACAGCTGCAGTTATATAATGAAACAGGTAAATATGCTGGATATACCTACTGGAACTGTGATAGGGTGATAAAAATCTAATAAATTTCTATGAGATAACATCTAAGAACGTTTCTGCAATAAGGTTTAGGGACAGATTGTATGTGTTCCTAGGGTACAAATTGTATCTTTCGCTGTGACTCACAATTATTATCAAATTCAGTACAGATTTGTTTTCATTCCATTTAATATTAAAAGTATACATTGAAATAACCTTTGTCAGAATCTAAATGAATTTGCTTTAAATAATCAAATGTTTCTGTAATTATAATGCGGAAATTTACAATAGTGAACAAATTAAAAATACAACTTATTTATATTCCAAGATTATCTTATTTCAAATTATTTGGACATTTCAGTTAACACGGGAAACACGGGGAGACTATTTTTAAAAATTTACTATAAATAAGATAAGTCTTGACCAAATTATGTACAAGACCATGTTTTGTTGTTGGAAAGTATTTGGTGTCTGTATTTATTCTATGTTACTCTGTACAAAACACTCTAAGAAAAATTCAAATCGGTATGTCCTTTATCAAATGTCAAAACGCATCAGACGAATAGAAAACAACTGTCTTGATACTTCATTTGCTTATGTAAAAAAATGATGTATCAAACTTGGAATATAGCAAGCTAAACCTTTTTCTTGTTTCACAGCCGCATAAAATTTCATTATATTGACAACAATTTTGTGTGAGCAAATCGAACAGACACAAGAGGTAAACATATTAAAAAATTGGGATACAACAGTCACCTGGTTAACAATTTGTACGCAGACGCGCTTTTTGTCAACATAAGATTCATCAGGGACCCTCAAATCATAATAGTTGGAAGGACATATCAAATACGTACTTGAAGAACATTAGTCACCAACAATTCTAAAAAGTTATGCAAAATAAGACTCATGGAGTCAATATTTGTTGAATTTAATTCCTACACTACTGTCACCCATCTTTCCAAAACATGCATACCTAATTCTTCAGTTACAATCGCCTCAAAAACTACACAAACCAACCAGTTTCCAGTAGAACAGGGATTCTGATTATTTGTGAGAAGACAATTCTTTATACATGATATAACCAAATTCACTAAATTGTCATTTAAACGAAAGCGCTGTAGTAACAAACATGCGGCACTTAATTTGTCTGTATGAGGTACGATTTTTTTATCAATATTACACGAAAATATCTTAGAAATGGGATTAAAAGCTCTTTATATCTAAATCACTTGAATAAAAGTACAAGTACCGTGTAGAAATCAAATACAAAGAGAGCAAATCTAAAAGATAAATGCACCTGAATAGTTGTTAAATAATCACATTCAATTATACTATTAGAAGCATTTTTTCAGTATGTTTTTAAACCTGTCTGGCACATCATATTTGTTCCAAATAATGCATTCAAGAAGAGACAACCTTCTTGACCATCTCAGTGGCAGTAGGAAAAATAGGGTAACAAACTTTTTAATTCATTAGAAATTGCAACAACTTAATTTCATCTTCATTTCATTTTATAATTGACTTTGTCTTTTCAGTATTTATACCTTTTCATATTAAAACGCTATTTTTTGGTTCGATTTGTTTCTTTCCTTTTGACATTGAGCCTTCCAGGCAAATTGATAGTTTTCTACCTGCAAACGGAGTATATACCAAGTTAGGAATATGGCAGTTGTTATCCATTCGTTTGGTGTGTTTGAACTTTTTATTGTGCCAATTGCTTAGGAATTTTGTTTTGAATTTCCTCGGAGTTCGGTATTTTTGTTATAATACTTTTCTGTAAGTTGATATTCGAGAGGTTGCATTTATTATGATGGATTCCTTTAAAAAAAAGTAACTGCTCACAAGGAAGATTCTAAATGAATACTCCCAAGTTTTTAAGTTGAAATGTTTAATTTGCTTTCTTACTTTTTACATTGAGCCTTCCAGGCTTACTTATAAAGGAGAATAATTTTCTATCTGCATATGGAGTAAATATCTCCAAGTTGATACCATATGCGAGAGGTTACTTATTATGATTTCCTTTTCAATAAACGGTTACTTCTCTCAAGGTGGTTATTAGATTAAGATTTCCTAGAAGTGAAGTTGAAATCATCCCTTCGAAAATTTTACTGACGACATAACGACTTGGTTAACCGTTATCGAATATTTGTTTCACATATGGCGACGGTTATGTTCCAATTGTTGTTCCCATAATTACTTCCTCTTTTGCTAGATTTGACCAACCGAATTAGGCTTATGATAGTATTTTTTTACATCCATGAGCAATACGACGGTTGCAAGATTCGGAGCAGATTTGTAAACCCTTCCGGAGCACCCGAGATCGACCCCAATGTTCGTGTCGCTCAGTCTTTAGTTTTCTATGTTTTTTTTAAATGTATACTCAGTTTATCTTTTTTTTTGTATTTTTCATGTTATACCATTGCCTTGTAAGTTGTGTTACCAAAGAACGTCTAGTCCTTTTTTAAACAAGTTCTTCAAGATACTAAGACTTTGTTGTTAATACTTGAATCATCGGAATATATTACTTCAGATATTCTTAAACTTGGACAAAATGATTTTACCACGCTTTTTTCAAAAATGCTATTGAACGTATGGTTTTTCATGATATTTTTGAAGCTCCAAGTCATGCATAGTTGGGTAATATGCACTTCAACTTTGTACTTGTTTGACTTTATAAATATTTTGATATGAGCGTCACTTATGAGTCTTATGTAGACGAAACGCGCGTCTGGCGTACTAAATTATAATCCTGGTACCTTTGATAACTATATTATGTGTAAATGGAAATCTATAAAAAAAAAAGTATGAGAACATATGATTAATAATTTGATTTTAGCAAATAAAAGAAAACAATGGTGTCAACGAACTTGTTTTCTTGCTTCAAATAAAAAAAAATGAAAATGTTATCATCAACCCTTCATAAAATGTAAACTATAAGAGTTATCTCCCCTTAATGGCAAAGTTGAAAAATTGATTCGAAAAAAATTCCAAAAACATTATAAAAATATTTGATATTTGTTAAAACAGTAAAAAATGCAATGCATTTCTGTTTCAAATGCATTCAAATGAACAATATAATACATTAACTACCAATTAGTCATAAAATATGGAGATTTTGATTAAAGAACTAGACCGATTATATGCGGCTTTTTTGCAATCAAAGATACAGTAGATCTGCCTTATTGCAAAATATAAACTCTCGATGTACGTTGACTAAAAAGAGAACCAATTACATGTTTATATCACATATTTTAATCTACCGGCACTTTCTGTTTAGCAATGGTGTTGTCAGTTTATTTTCGACATATGAGATTGAAGGTCCCTTGTATTATTCGCCTCTTTCTTCAAGTTACAATTGCATTTTTAGAAACAGCAATTCATTGTAAAAATAGTATGATCAATAACACAGAGAAAGAAGAAAAAACAATATTTAGAAAACAAATACTTAAACTTACAGTGATAATAACTAATTTATCTACCATAGTACTATAAATTACGACATCCCACTTTACTTCCACACGCTATTATCAAAAAAACGATTTCTTATTCAATCAAGTTGTCAAAGGAAAATCTTCTTTGCTATTAATTTGGTGCAATTCAACAAATAAAATTTAGAATGAAAATGGGGAAAATGTCAAAGAGACAACAACTATTGTGAAAATGGTAAATATGAAGGATATACATACTGAAATTGTGATGAGATGATCGAAATATAATGGTTTTGTATTAGATAACATCTAAGTACGTTTCGGCAAACAAGTTTATGGACAGATTGTATGTATGCCTAAGGGTACAACATGTACCTTTCGATAACAAACTTGTTTATTATCTGTATTGCTGTGAATCACAATTTATTATCAATCTCAGTGAAGATATGTTAACTTTCCATTTGATATTAAAAAAATAATAACCTTGATGAAAATTTTGCTTTAACTAATGAAGAATTATAATGCGGAAATTTACCATAGAGAACTGATTGAAAATACAACTAATTTATAACACAATGCTTATCTCATTTCGAATTTGGATTTTTTAGTTCGGGAAACTCTTGACAAAAAATAATCAACAATATTTTATTTTTTCCTTCCTTATTCTTCTTATCCTCACATATTGAATATTGACCGTAACTAAAACTTATGTGACTGTCACCGATTTTGCTACCACAATATAACACAAAGCCTCCACCGAATTCTGTAATAATTACACAGACTTGATATGAACATCAGACTGTACCTGCAGTAACATTATTTTTAACGAGAAATATCATCTTAATTCTTATGGTGATGTTGTTAAACGAACCTGTAAATTTAGATGTGTAATGTTATGCAACAATGAACACTTATGCATTCTACGTGTAGACAGTTTTTATATTTTGGCAAAGTACAAGGTTATGTTTTTGTCGGACAGTATTTTGTGTTTTTATACTATATCCGTTGGACATGTTCTGATTTGTATGTCTCTGTGGGATAAAATACCGAACTCAAAGAAATATTCAAATTAAAAAGTCCTTAATCATATGGCAAAATAAAAAGCTCAAACGCATCAACTGTCATATTCCTGACCTGGTACTGGCATTTTATTAAGTAGAAAATGGTAGATTAAACTTGATTTTATAGCAAGCTAAATCTAGCACTTGTATGACACACAAAATTCCAATATAATGAAAAAAATTCTTTAGCAAATCAAACAGACATATAAATAGGTAAAACAAAAATCAAAATTGGGATGCAACAGTCAACATAGACCCTATTGTTACTTGGAAATCTGCTCCGCATGACCCGAAAATATACGCCTCTTGAACTATTGACGTCAAACAACAATCACTTTACCTGTGGCGTCTGTTATTTTCTATTGTGATGTCAAAATGTTACAGGAACCTTTTTGACAAATAGCGATTAGGTGTATTGTTTTATTATCTAAATCACTATAAAAACATTTATGTTAAAGAAAAACAAAATGGCATGAACACATTTGATCTTTTATACACTTACAAACACTTTGAAAACTGAGTCACCAACCAAAACGTGCAATTTGCGTCTTTGTCAGCTTTGAATAAAATCCCTTCTTATTGATTGTTACCATAAGTTGTATTTTGCTATTCGATTTAAGAGATTTGATCATCGGTAAACTACGGTCGCCTTAATAGCGTTATTTTTAAATGGACATTATACTTTGTTTTTCTTTTTCATAATCTATACACACAGTATAACATGCTATGAATAGAAACAAACCCCAATTTTGTACTGTTACAACACTGTCCCAGGTTAGGGTCGTTTTTTTTTATATAGCTTATACTGTGGATTCATTATTATTCGTTGGATACCAATTTTCGTGGCTACAGGTAAACCACGAAATTAAATGTTCAACGGATAACAAATTTTTCTATAGGCTAGTATGTATACTTCTGCAAAACCTCGAAATTAGATATCCACGAACATGAATAAAGGCAACAGTAGTATACCGCTGTTCAAACTCATAAATCCATGGCCAAAAAACAAAATCGGGGTAACAAACTAAAACTGAGGGAAACGCATAAATATAAGAGGAGAACAACGACACAACACTACAATGTAACACACACAGAAACGGACCAACCATCAGACAAAATCCCACGAGAATAACAAATATAACATCAAAACCAAATACATGAATTTGGGATAGACAAGTACCGTGACACGTCTTATCGCAATGTCAATTTACACTCAAAAATAAGAAAAAACAAACGACGCAACGTTATATTGTAATACACACAGAAACTAACTATAATATAACAATTGCCATATTCCTGACTTGGTACAGGACATTTTTAAAGGAAAAAATGGTGGGTTGAACCTGGTTTTGTGGCATGCCAAACGTCGCACTTTAATGGCAATATTAAATATAACATTGAAATGACAACATAATATTACAGGACTACAATACAAATAAATAGGAGAACGTATTAGACAAAGAAACACATGATTAATGAATAACAAAAAGCATCAGGTTTAAAATTTAATACGCCAAAAACGCGCCTCGTCCACACAAGACTCACCAGCGACGCCCAGATATAAAAGATCGAAAGCGAAAAAAAGTACAAAGTTGTACAGCACTGAAGATCAAAACGAGTTGAAAAAGGTTGTGTCAAATACGGCTAAGTTTTTATGCTTGGGATAAGAAAATCCTTATTACCTAGAACAACTAATGCTATTGCAAACAGTAAATTATATCAAATGAATATAACAGATATACACAGTTTTTCTTAATCCACGAAAATTGGTACCCACGAAAATAAATGAATCACTGTATGCGGTATGTGCTTTGTTCATGGTAGAAGGCCGTACCGTGACATATAGTTCTTAATTTCTGCGTCATTTGGTTTCTTGTGGAATGTTGTCTCATTGACAATCATACCACATCTTCTTTTTTATATCAATAAAGCTACCGGGCTTATATTTCCCTCTTCATGCGCGATTTTGTCTACACCAGACTCATCACTGACCTTAGTTTCAAAATAATTGGATGGACAAATCAAATACGTAATTGAAGATCATGAAAAGCCGAAAACTCTAAAAAGTTTTTCTAAATAAAACTCAGACCGTAAATATTTATAGTTGTTTTCTTTATCTCTACACTGCTGACACACAACTTTGCAGATCATAAATATCTTATTCTTCAGTAACAATCGCATCAAAGACTACATAAACAAAGCAGTTTCCAGTTGAACGGGGATTCTTATTATTTGAGGAAAGGAAATTCTTGATATATTATATAATCAAATTCGTTATATTACCGTCTAAACAAAAGTGCCATAGTAACAAACATACATCGCTTAATTTGTCTATATCAGGTGCGAGTTTTATTAATCAATATAACACAAAGTATCTAAGAAATGTGATATAAAGCTCTTTATTCTTAATTCGCTTGAATAAGAGTACAAGCACTGTCTGGAAAATTCAATGCAAAGAGAGCATATCTGAAAGATAAGTTCACCTGAGTATTTGTTGAATAATCAAACGTGTGATTTTTTAATGTTTTAACCCCTTTTGGCACAACAGATGTGTACAAAATTATGCATTCAAGGAGAGACAGCCCTATTGACTATTTCAGTGGTTGTTTCAACTTCAAGTCATGTATTTGACCATACACTTAAACCTATTTTGTTATATTGCTCTGAAATATTGTGAAGTTATATTAATTTAAATGTTAAATGTTTTATGCAACTTTCTTAAAATTAGCAAGTGTTTTTTTTCTTCAGCGGACAACTGTTTTTTATATATATTCTAGGGGTTCAAAAACAGCTACAATTTGGTGTAATAAGCAAACAAGGACGTTAACCTTTGGCTATGCATATATTAAAAAATGGAATTTCATATTGGGTTCGATTAGAAAACTCATTGTTGCAAAATGCTTATATAGAAAATAAAATGTCACACTATCAAGTGATTAACATTTGGTACACATATTTTCTACACGTGTCAAATATTGTAAATAAATATTGATATTTCATAATCTGATTTGAATAGATACAATCCCCACCTTTTTTTTTTTTAACTTTAAAACTAAAACATCCTTTAAATTTTTACCAAAATTTGGAGTATGTTCGGTAAGGTCCTAAAATGGCCCCCATTTTTAGCGTCAATTTCAAATTCGGATTTATTGACCAATATCACAATAAATTATAGCTTATACAGTGACTAGATAGGAAATAAGCCATTTTGTTGAAAATTTTACGTTTTTGCGTTTCATTATGACGTCACAAGTTGTACTCATATTGATTTTTCACGAAAAAATCAATAAAAATGGGTACATTTCCCATAGATTATTAGACAGGAAACATAGAGCGCATACGTCGACAACAAAGATCTTTTAATATAATGTTTGTGAAGACATTTCACATGTTTTATTTGAATATTAAGCTTGTCGACGCCTGCGCTCTATCTTTCCTGGTCCTTAAATTGGTTGAAATCTAGCTGTTTTTGTCAAATTTCACCAAAGCCCTTTATTTTGACCTATTTGGGATGTAAAAATCCAAGTGTTTGAATAAAATTTTGACAAAAACAGTTCTGTTAAACTTTCTCACATATCTTTAAGGCAACTTAAAACATTTATTGTCTTGTTACTATGAACTTTATAATTGGGGCCAAATATGGCCCTTACCGAACTTACTCCTTTGCGGGCAGACACAAGTTGATCAAGGAAAATGGTAAGGTACATACATATTTAAAAATATTCATTTGAACTTGAGAAATATCTGAATTTTATTCAAGACTTCCAAACAAAAAAACAAACCCAAAAATTATACAAAGTTCAGAATTAGTTAGCACAAGGTAAAAGTAAAAACTGACCGATATATTTAGCCAAATATGATTTTCTGTTGATGTTGAGGATGAAATTCATTTTCCTTAAAATGTTCTTCTTTTAACTAGCAAAGCAATTTTTTGCTTTACTATATTACCAAAGAATGTCAATCTTTTTCAAGCATGTCCTCTCTTAAAAAAATTATAGGGTTAATGCCTATGGAAGGTACAAAAATTACATCCAAAATAAATGAATTTATTTCAGAAAACCATCCAATTAAAAATATATGCTAATAATTAATATGTTGTATTCTAAGAATTATATTGTTTGGTTCATTTTAGTACAAACATTTGTACACTATCACACCTAATTTTATCTTCTTGTGCTCTAATATTGTTTTACAGGATGTCGCTTTGATATTTCGTATATGATATCGAACAGTTTACACGCTTCTGAAACTGACCCAGTTTAACCAAACACCTTTTCTTGTAGGAGATATCTCCCCAAACACTGTTTTTCATGTGGCCACTACTCCTTAGCAACCGTAAAAGAAATCGACAAATCTAATTTACCGAATTGCTCGATATATCTTCCGGATGTTGATTTTGGTTTTGACTGAAGCATTCCAGAGACTTCATATGAGAGTTATTTCCCCTTGTGAATTTGATTTAGGGGATATGCATTTGTAACTGGTAAACCATAGTTGATAGAAACTTAGGGTCTATGGATTTGGAGTCCTTGGTAAAATAAAAGAACAATTGGATCAGGGTCAAAGGTCAAGATCATATTCTAAATTTTGATTTTTGCTTATGCTCAACTCAATTCATAAACCATACAAGATATTAACTATATATTTTTATTAGATCGTAGTTTGAGACATGTTGTAACACATAAATTTTGATTTAAAGGTGGCATAGACAATAAATGGGAGTTTTCAGCCCTCTTATATTTAGAATTATGTGTAAAGTGAAATAACTTTAGTTTTTTACCTTTGTTTTAAATTCATATTTAAACAGCATAAATTCTTATGAGTTTGTGCATTGGGTCACAAGCCATATGACTTTGAAAAAGTAAACTTGAAGTTTGTACTATCTTATGTAAAAGTTTATAGAACAATATATATTTTAAAGCAGTGTCACATGATACCAAAAGTAACAAATGACCTCCCTTAGTTCAAACAAAATTGTGTAAGAATCATATATTTTTTCAATCAGCTATCAATTGACACTGGAACTGCCATTTCAAACCAAATTTAAATATTTTCATATCAAGATATATCCTAAGGCTGGAAAGACCTTAAATTGTTCTCTGAACAATTGGTTTTTAATTCATTCTAACAGTGCTTAAAAAATCTCGAGAAAAATTGTACTTTGAGTTTATAAACGAAAGAGAATTTTTATTAAAAAGTTTTTTTTTTGTGTACGATTTGTTCCCTTACTTTTGACATTGAGAATGCCAGGCTAAGTTGAAAAAGGAAAAATGTTTCTATCTGCAAATGGAGTATATATTCAAGAGCTTGCAGCACCTACTCGGACTTTTTAAAACGTCACCAGTGTCTGAGCAGAAAGTTGATGAACCAGGGGTATGTCAAGGAACGTCTAGTCCTTTTTCTAAAAAAGTTCATCGGAAGGTACCAAAACCTTGTTGATAACTATTCCGTATCAACTTCACATATACTACATGTTGGTCTTGATGTATAGATTCTGCGTACAGACGTTGTTTTCATCTTAACTACGTGTTATTTTGTTCTTTTATTTGTCTTTGTTCAATTATCAATATTACTTTAGCTGTTTGGTCTGTTTTATGTGATATCCATTTGACGTGGCTCGGTACTTATACATCCCGGCAAAGTGTTTGTAGTATCTTTTGTGTTTTTTAATTTGATAGATGCATTTTGTGCTTTTTTGTAAATCTTTTTTTTCTTAGATTATAACACAGTGATGACTGCTGTAACCATATTTAGATTATTTTACCAATTGTGTCTGTTTTGTTCACACGTCGTTGTAAAATTACGTAATTTGATGCAACTGTCATACAAGTGAGAGGTTTAGCGCTATAAAACCAGGATCAATTCACCATTTTCTACATTTGAAAATGCCTGTACCAAGTCAGGAATATGACAGTTGTTGTCCATTCGTTTGATGTTTTTTATCATTTTATTTTGCCATTCGATTAGGGACTTTCCGTTTTGAATTATCCTCGGAGTTCGGTATTTTTGTGATTTTACTTTCTCTAAGTTGATATAATGTTCGAGATATTGCATTTATTATGATAATTTCCTTTAAAAAAGGGTGACTACCCACAAGATTGATAACAATGAATTATTTTCTATCTGCATATGGAGTATATATCACTAGGTTGATAGCATAAACAAATGATTATTATCACAACGAGGCTATCAAATTAAAAGTTTCTAGTAGTGTCCTTGAAAAAAGCTTTTCGAAAAATTACTGACGCCATCACCAGTTGGTTCACCGTTGTGGAATATCTGTTTCACATATGATGACAAATATATTCCAATTAATTTCCAACAATTACTTCCTCTTTACACCGATTTGACCTACAGAATGAGGCTGTCACAAGGTTTCTACGTCCATGAGCAATACGCCGGGAGGACCTCACTAATGATGTATAACTTGTGTCCAATCCCTTTTGCTACTTTTGCAAATAAAATGTTAAAAATAAGACGGGTGCCACATTCGGAGCAGGATTTTTCAACCCTTCTGGGGTACTTGAGATTAACCACAGGGTTTCGTGTCGCGTAGTCTTTAGTTTTTATTAGTTTTTTTTTTACTGTTGTTTATCTTTTGGTATTTTTTTCGTATTTGGTATTGTCTTGTAAGTGTTATGTCAAGAACATCCCGTCCTTTTTCTATAATAATTCATCGGAAGATACCAAGACATTGTTGGAAAATGTTCCGTATCAGCTACACAAGTAAGCTTTACCAAGTCAGGAATATGACAGTTGTCCATTCGTTTGATGTGTTTAATCTTTTGATTTTGCCATTCGATTATGGACTTTCCGTTTTGAATTTTGAAATTCCTCGGAGTTCAGTATTTTTGTTATTTTACTTTATACGATGGTTTTGACGTATATATTCTAGGTACTAATGTTGTTTATCATCTAATGACGTGTTAAAATGGTCATTTGTTTGCCTAAGTCAATCATTGATTTTTACTGTTTTGTCTTTTTTTTGTGATACCAATTTGACGTGGGTCGGAACTTGTACATCCCGTCGTTGTTTTTTTTATATGGTAACTTTTTGTATTTTTGTTTTTGGATTTTGCTAATGTGCTTTGTCTGTATGCCATTTTATTTTCCTTTGTTTACATATTTGTCTGTTTAATATTTGCTTTTAAAAGATTATAACACAATGTTGACTGTACCCCTATTTTGCGACATTTTTACCTATTATGTCTTTTTGTTTTGTTCAGACATTGTTGTTAATATACCGATAATGGAATTATATGCAACTGTCATACAAGTAAGGGGTTTAGCTGAGCTATACAACCAGGTTTAATCGAACATTTTCTACATAAGAAAATGCCCGGACCAAGTCAGGACTATGCCAGTTGTTGTCCGTTATCCATTCGTTGATATGTTTGAACTTTTAAATTTTTTATTTCATTAGGGGTTTTTCGTTTTGAATTTTCTTCGGAGTTTTGTATTTTGTTATTTCACGTCAGACATACTAATATAAGTTTAAATGTTCCTTTGGTATTCCTTTAGATGTTAACCGAAGGAAAAAGCAACAAGCTTGATCTATTTTGCTTGAATGCTGACTTCATTCCAGAGGAATAACTCATACAACATGTACAAATAGCAAAATAAAAAGTTCCAAAAATAGAGAATGCAGAGCGAATTTTTTTTTCAATTCAAGACAATATGGTTTATATAGGTCACAATAACGGATTTAATACTCTATTATTAAAATCTATTGTTGATATGAAGCTCCTGTTCAACAGGCAATTAATTATTCTTCCAAACGTATTATCTTTGCCCAGTTCCTAATATTATGATATTTGTACTTACGTATTTCTTACACCTGAAACTGTCCAAGGAAGTTTTCAGAAGCCGTTGTTGAAATCTTTTCAACCTATATACGACATACTAGTGTTATGTAACCTGTTGTGCTTTATGTGTTTTCAAATAAAAAAAACCAACAAAACTATGGAGAACTTTTGTTGTCATGTTCATATAGGGATAACTGTCAGTGACAGAGACATGGGGTCTTCAGTAATGATCATGGGACAAAACGACAAACTTAAATAAGGGTCAAAAGGTTACCTGTGATCTAGACAATGTTTTTCAATTTTTACAAAGCGTTATAGATCAAAGCGTCTAATGAATGGAAGATATTTTAATTGAAAAGACAAATCAAATGAAATAAAGGCTGATTCGCAGACAAGTTTAATTTGGCAAAGTCACAATCGTAGAATAAAGTACGGGGTAGTTGGTAATACAATTTAAACATATCCGTGTTCATCTGTTACACAATTGTAAATTATTTCCCTTTTCCTTTTTTATCTTTTGTTTTTCTTAATTCAAATACCGATCTGAAAACTTTAATTTAATGCTCAACAAGTATTTGCAGTTTCATAAAACGGATTTTGTGCTATTAAAATTTGTTACAAAATGTTTGAAATTACTTTAAATTAAGGAATGTATCTCCCTCTCACAAAGCTTTGATACCTTTTCCAGCTTTGGTTCTACTTTTTTGTCCTATTTTGTTTATAGCTCTTCATCCTTTTAATAAGCTTTGGATTTTCAAATATTTAGGCCTCGAGCATCACTGAAGAGACATCGATTATCGAAATGCACAGCTTGTGCAGAAAATTGGTACGCCGCGGTTTGTGTTATTCATAAAATAGACCAGTTAATGAAATACCAATTGTCTGTATTTTCTACATTAATTAATGTTACACAGTCTTCATATTTAGATGAAGTGATCAGTGAACATGTCTTTTTCGTCGTCGTTCCTTTTCTTGAATAAAAAAATGAG
Organism: Mytilus edulis; assembly: GCA_019925275.1. Taxonomy (NCBI): domain Eukaryota; kingdom Metazoa; phylum Mollusca; class Bivalvia; order Mytilida; family Mytilidae; genus Mytilus; species Mytilus edulis. The sequence continues at coordinate 50,078,886 of CM034350.1, forward strand.
AACAAGATGTTCTATGATAAGTTGATCTCGTATTATATTTGCTTGCTTTATACGTCTAAATATCTTTTAATTATTGAAAGCATTTTATCTATAATGTAACAACAACACTTTAAGATACCGAGCTTTCAACGAAGTTCATAGTAAAACCGAAATCTATTTTGTAGGGAATAGTTAAAGTTTGGGACTTGTCATTTTCTTATTTTTTTTTTACTTTTAGAAAAAAATCTTTCCTCGGAGAACATGTTGATTATTAGGATTTGGATTTTGATAATTGGGCTCAGTGGATTAAGGCGAAACATAATTGTTTTGTGGCGAGGGGGATTGGCTGCGGATTGTCATCTCCAGGACATAAAAGAAAATTATTCACGTCGATATAAAGACATCTTAAAAATGTCACGATTGACTCCAAAGATATGGTCTTAAACCATTTAATTATATGTTCAAATACGAGTTTTCAACTATTTATGAAAGGAATCAGCTTTAAAAATGTTCAGTTTTTTTAATTATATGAAAAGGGGTAAAATCATGAAAAGGGGTAAAAGCCCGTTCTGTATCTTCGCGGTCCGATACTGATTTAGTGTATTCACCAAACTAGCTTATTTTTGCTTGTCTGAAATGACGAATTGCTCAAATCGTTTATTTGTTTTTCAATACATTGTACCTCATCTGAAGCAAAATTGCAGTCCCCTTTCGACTCTTAAAAAAACTATCAAGGCAACCCTTAAATTTCATCCAAGACCATCTTTCAGGTCATATTTAGAAGTGATTGTTGTGATTAGGTAGTTTTCGTTGACTGTTCAGATTTTGAAATACCGCAATGTTTAGTTTGGATAAGGACATAACATACGGCACTCTATATTAGAAGAATGGAAGCATCTTTAACAAGGTGTATTAGCCTCTGGTACAAGTATTATTATTTGTTCATGTGTAGCTTTATGCAAGACATGTACGTCAATACATAAAAAAGGCAACAGTAGTATACCGCCGTTCAAAAGTCATAAATCGATTGAGAAAAACAAATCCGGGTTAAAACTACAACCGATAGAAACACATCAACTATAAGACTTAGAGGAAACAACGCCAATGCAATATACATAGAAACGAATATTAAATAATAACTGACATAGTCCTTAAACATTTTAAGAAAAAAAATGGTGGGTTGAACCTCGTTTTATGGTTAGCTAAACCTCCCGCTTAAATGGCAATATTACACATATAGAATAACCATTCATTGTCTCAAAATATCAATGTTATTTGTACCAGGCTTAGAAACAGATCGAAAGCGAGGCTTTGCCGAGCATTTATACCTGTTTCGGGCTGAGTACAAATATCATTTATATTTTGAGACAATGTATGGTTATTCTTTATATACTGCAACTCTTATAACTGTTCTAAATGAAGTATTTAGGATAAAAGGTACTAAAAACCATCATTTCTTAATTTTGAGCGGAAGACGTAAAATTTCCGGAAACCTGTATGTTTTACTGACGTCATAAATAAAATTCTACGGAAACGCATTGTCAACGTCATAAACAAGGCGATACACGGTCAGTGACTGTATATCACATATAAATATACGGTCAATGTAATTTGAATGCTCAAATAGCACAGCTGCAGTATATAGACAGTTAAAATGACAACATTACGCGACAGGAACACATTCCTCTTCAAACCACTGTTAGTTTTCTATCAGTGGTTTCTCGTTGTTATATGGAATTACCGTTTTTGAAGACAATAAATGGCCCTTCTTATTTTGATATTTCAGACTTAGAAGAAATTCATTGTTTTTTTTTTATTAATAATAACTACATTAGTGTCACCTAACTTTGCAGAATATGAATATATTCATTTGCATACTCTTCATAGAATACCTAATAGAGGCCGTTCCTATTTGAATGGGGATTCTGTCTTTTTGTGGATAGTCATTTGATTTGAAACAAACGCAATATATCATATATTATCCAATTTATTATATTCATTGAAACGCATGCACTAGTAACAAACATTCCGCGTTAATTGTCTGCATTAGGTGAGAGTTTTAATATCAAACTCACACTAACATATCTAAGAAATGTAATAGAAAGTTTAGTGTTTTTAATCAGTTGAAAAAGCATAATAAACGTGTAAAATTCCATTAAGAAAAGAGCATTTCTAAATGATAAGTACATCTGTATAATTAAACACTTTAAACTAAGGTTGAATTATGTGTTTCCAATTGGAAATTTTCAGTGTGATTATTCAGAATATGTTATCCTGTCTAGCACTTCACATTTTAACTAGTTATCGCCATTCAAGGCGAGATAACTCTACTGACTACTTCATAGGTAGCAAGTAAAAAAACAGGTGTTGCAATCTTTGTTTTTAAATCTTCTAACCTTCTTTCATATATTTTTCATGAAACAGTGCTTGTCTTTTAAGCCTTTATGGTACTGAGTTCTTCGCATGTTCAAGTGATTATAAATCCTCAGCTTTCGTGTGAGAAGTTCCGTATAAGCAATTTGAACTGTTGTAATATGTTTTTAATGTTATAAAATTTAACGTTCATTGAAATATGGTATTTAGTTTTATATGACTACAACCAATTAGGGGACCAGCTATCTAATTGCCCAACTGATGATGAAGACCAAAATCTTCTACAATGATGATACCAAAAAAGCTAAATCACAAAAATACTGAACACCGAGGAAAATTCAAAACGGAAATTCCCTAATCAAATGACAAAATCAAAAGCTCAAACATTTCAAACGAATGGATAACAACTGTCATATTCCTGACTTGGTACAGACACTTTCTTATGTAAAAAATGGTGGATTGAACCTGGTTTTATAGCTAGCTTAAACCTCTCACTTGTATGACAGTCGCATCAAATTGATCTGATCTTTACTATCTACTACTTTATGTGAACCCAATTTTCCTCAATAGTAATCAAACAAGACGATCAATTACTGTACTATACATAACCTCCTGCATAATAAATCAACAATGAAATGTTAATTTCATACTTTGACAGGTAAGTATATTATCCTATTGATCTCAACTTATTTGTAGTAAAGTTTTGTCTTTACCTTCTCCTTTCTTTGAACTTATTTTTTTTTACCCGCGTATTCAAAAGAAAATAGATTCGTTCTTTTTTTTATAAGTGAATTAATGACCTTTCGTCGTTATCATCTGACATGTAGACTTGGATGCCAGCTAAATTATAGATTGTATTATCTAGGTAGTTCCTAAACAGACTAGTTTATTAATTATATAACTTGGGGTGAAATAAACAAAGGATCAATCTGTTTCTTCAATATGGAATTCACATAATCGTATACAGTCTTAAACACCGATTATAAATTATGTGTAGACTATCAAAGAACTGCCATCAATACCAAATTCTCTAAAAGACAAAAGACATAACGATACCAACCTCAGCACACAATGAAGCTCTCAACATGGGACCGACACTTACATATACATCAATTCAGTTCAACCCCGCCACATTCTGTATGTGCTTATCCTAAGTTAGGAGAGCTGTAATTGAGTGAATTTCGTTTATTGCTGTATATCATATTTGTTTTTCGTTTATTGTTTTGTACATAAATTAAGGCGTTACTTTCCTCTTTTAAATTATTTTACATTTTTCATTTCGGGGCCATTTAAGGCGACTACGCATATGTTTGTGCTCATTGTTTAAGGTCGTACGATTACCTAAGGTTTTTTTAAGAGACAAAGATGGTGTGAAAAGTCTCTAAGTTCTATTACTATGAGTGTTTTGTGAAAGATTTAAACAAAAAATTGCAATCAGGTAATCTTATATACAAAAACTTCTCAATTGACAAAAACGCTCCAATGAAATGAACATCACAGTGAACAGCAATTCGGAGGACTTACCTTGTGTTTATTGGATTCCTCACTTCACAAAATTCCGTACAATAAACGTTACATTGCCGGGTCATCTGCATGTTCCACGACGGAATTGTCCTTAAGGTTGATAAAAGTTACGTCTTTAAGAGGGTCTTCTGAAATACTGCTAAACTTACTCGCGAAGTGGTATTAACCATATGTGGATTCTAAAACAAACGCTTAGAACTTTTAGACAATTAGAAATCTCGATCTTTCTCTGAAATAAGATCTAAGATTTTTCAACCCTTTACACCACCATTACTCATGTAAAATTGAAAAACTTCACACCGCCTTTCAACATTAAAATGGTAGCATGCGCCATACATTTATTACTTTGGAATTGTTAATGACAAAATGTTTGTTGGATTCGGAGGTAGGCTTTTTCAACAAATTGTCGGCATTGTGGCAACGAACTGCATGTGTGCCTTTTGACTACCTTGTCTTATTTTCGTACGAGTCGAAGTTCCTTCAGACACTCTGTCAAAATCAAGAAGATCAAAGAAGCCTGATAAATTCAATTTCACATTCAGATATATTGATGATGTTCTTTCCATTATCGATAGAAAAAATCTGATTTGGTTCTAATGATATATTCTCCAGAACTTGAAATTCAAGAAACAACTGATACGGTATTCTCTGCCTCATTTTTCAACTTATACTTTGAATGTGACATACTAGTAAGCAGTCATCTAAGTAAAAGAATCTATGATAAACGAAACGATTTTAATTTTGAAATCATTATCCCCCAACGATTAGTAACAATATACCAACTCCACCTGCATTTGGGATAGACATTTCCCAAATCATTCGGTATGCAAGGGCTTACAGCAGCTACCACAGACTTTATAAAGTGTCAGCAGTGTCTGAGCAAAAAGTTAATGAACGAGGGTTGTGTAAAAAAGCATCTCGTCCTTTTTCTAAATAAGTTAATCGGAGGATCTTGTTGATAAATATTCCGTATCAACTTCACAAATAATACACGACGATCTTGATGTATAGATTACAGGTATTGACATTGTTAATCATTACGTGTTATATGTTTTTTTATTTTTCTTTGTAAATTTTTTACTTTTACTGTTTAGTGCATTTCTGGTATTATTCATTTGAAAAGGATCGGTACTAATACATCCCGTCATTGTGTAATTGTACTATTGTAAATTTAGTATTCTTGTCTTTCGTTATCATAACATAATGTTGACAGTTGTACCCCTATTTTTGACATTTCCACCTATAATGTCTGTTTGTTTTGTTCACATATTGCTGTCAATATAATGGAATTGTATGCGTCTGTCATACAAGTGAAAGGGTTAGCTTGCTATAAAAACAGGTTGAATCCACCAATTTCAACGCCAGAAAATTCATATTCCAAGTCAGTAATATGACAGTTATTATCGATTCGTTTGATGTGTTTCAGCTGGGTTTACCATTGGGAATTTTTTCGGAATTTAATTTTAGTTATTTAATTTTTGAAACTAAGTTTTTTATGATTCAAACTGGATTCAAAATTAAATTGGTAAAACTCTATATTAAATATAATATATTTACAAAATATTCACAGAATGGAAACTTTAATCTGGATTATAAATAAACATAGGTTAAAAAGCTGTCAACATAGGTGCTATTTGGGTACTCTCACGTTAAATACTTGTTATGGTGTATAACACTTCTTCGTGCCAGGATACAATAAGATTACGAAATCGTTAGTTATTCTTGTTTTTATTAAAATCAAAAGCACGATGACCACAATAACGAGTTACCGACTTCAATCATTATGATTAAAAAAAACTTAACACAGAAAGCATCTATACATCTATTGGAAGAACAAAATATATATCAAGGAGCATATGCGTATAACTTATAGAGCATCATTAGGCTTAGTATTAGCACATGCGCTATTGAACAAATAAATCAAAATAACTATTATGTATGTATATAGATAAAAAAAAAAAAAAAAAAACACAATGTGTACCTCATATGCATCATCAGTTGATTCATATATATAAACATGTGAGCCGATTGATTATTCACTTAAAAGAGGGACGAAAGATACCAAAGGGACAGTCAAACTCATAAATCTAAAGCAAACTGACAACGCCATGGCTAAAAATAAAAAAGACAAACAAAAAAACAACAGCACACACGACACAACATAGAAAACTAAAGAATAAACAACACGAACCCCACCAAAAACTAGGGGTGATCTCAGGTGCTCCGGAAGGGTAAGCAGATCCTGCTCCACATGTGGCACCCGTCGTGTTCCTTAAGTGATTACAAATCCGGTAAATAGTCTAATTTGGTAGGTCATATTCATGAAAGGGAAGGGGATTGTAGTTACGACGTAAGGAACATATCCGATATCATTTGTGAAACGGTTATTCCATAACGGTCAACCAACTCGTGATGGCGTCCGTAAAATTAACGAAGGGATGATTTCAACTTCACTCTTGGTTTAATAGCTTCCTTGTGAGCAGCAAACCTCTATCAAGAAAATCATGATAGGAAATGCAAGCACGGGAATATCGTATCAATTGGAGATATATACCACGTATGCAGGTGTCTGCTGGAATGTTGCTACTTAGAAATGGAAAGTTCACAATTGGAAAGCTGAAATCATCTCTTTTGTCGTAAAGTTTTGTTTTCAAGATTACATAAAAAAAAATACCACTCTGTAAATATCTGTTAAATACATTTATGATTTAATTAGTATAAGTTAACTTTATCATAAAAATATCCTTGTCAAGTTCAAAATCAAAAATTATAAATAGAAGTTCTACCTTTTTGCTCATTTGTTGAGCCAATGAAACCCAAAAGGTAAAATAATAAATATAAATATAAATATGATTTTTGCAATTTAACGTTTCCGTTTCATTGATGGTCAAGTTCTGTTGAAGTGTGCAAAGTTTTGATTGCATTGTTATCTTGAACTGAAGAACCGGTTTCAGTGAGCTTTGTGGAATGTGAGTGGATTATAGTGGACATTGTTTGAGATTGCTGTGAACTTGAAAATTTCATTCGAGTCTTAGAACACTTTTCTTTGAAGAAACGTTTAAACTGTGGTGAAAATATGAAATATATAAAGGGATTGATCGCATAAGTCAAGAAGAAAAATATTCTTGCAGCTTGTTCCAATCTGAATAACACTTTAGACGTGAAATGTTTCGGATGGAAAAGTCTTATAATATCCATAACATTAGTTGGCGTAGTTGTTATAAGATAACAGCAAATAACGAATGTAACCACTCTGGACATTTTTCGAACTACCATCTCAGTAGAGGAAAGAGAATTTAACAACGCTTTTGCTTTGAACGTGTGAAGAATACTTAAAGTGACGATTGGAAACGCCGTCATAAATATTGTCACCACCAAATTCGTGTAAAATCTTAACTTCCTATCATCTAGGTTTAAAACCACTGCATACATATAGAATGAACCATTTCCGGCAGCAACAATCCACAACGGAAGTGAAATCAGCATCACCTTTTTACATGTCAATATACTTCGTGATTTTAAAGGATGCACAATTATAAAATAACGCAAAACGGACATAAAAACAACGTGGAAAACGGACGATCCTGCTGCTACTAATCCTATAAAATCTAAAGTGGCTCTTATTTTCCTGTAGTCCGATTTTGAAATGTTCATCCATATATATCCATCTATGATGTAACGAATATATCGGAAAAAAAGGTAGGTGAAATCGGGTAGTGCAAGGCATGCTATTGCAACGAAGGTCGGTTGGTGTAATCTTTTGTCAACTTTTACAATAACAATTACGACTAAGTTCATGATAATGCCGCTGATTGATATGAGACTGATTATTATAGCATTTGGTATACAGTACTGCGTAGTGCAAAAATCTGTTCTATCAAACATATTTGTATTGTTTCCTGTATCTGTAGTACCAACAACGGAGGTTCCGTTTGATGTCTCTGAGGTTTCTATTTTGTAAGGAACACCACTGCTGTTTATGTGCGACATGTTGAAAAAACTGGAATGTGATGTAAGTGAATCCATCTCAGCAAGATTGATTGAAACCTAGAAAACATAACAAGTTCTCATATGATTAACAAATTAACTAAATAAAAGAAATAATGTAACTTCGTTATGATCTCGTTATTTCCAAATGTAAATAGAAGTATTGTCTGTCCACGTAATATCCGTCTGTTGAAATTATTTATGCATTAATTTGCAGCCATCTTGATAAAGAAATGATAATAGACATTACCAATGATAATGGACAATTCAACAGGCCACATCAACTACCAACACCCGACCCCTGTAAAAAAAAGAGATGTTCAAATACTAAATAAACAACAAATAACAAATGATTCAGGTCGATTTACTTGGTACAAACACAACATGTATTGTGGTAAAACCATGTTTACGTGCACACACGTCACCCCTTTTTTATATCTAGACTACTTATCGTAATAAAAAGAGGCGTTATCAACTTTGTGATCGCTGAATTTTCTTTATTGACGTGAGTGTTCGGAATCCTCTTGTCGTATCATATGGGAAGAACGTTAGAAATTTCCCTGTTGAAGTCAATGTTTATTATTTTGGTATCTGCATTGGGATTTTTTTTATTGTTTCTTTAAGCTTTAAAATTCGGCAAACATTGTTATGAGGGAGTGTTTTTCGCCCATTAATTGGACTCCACCCACACCATTTTGTGCATGTATCGTGTACGACTAACTAAACCGTGTCTTGCTCGTTGTTGTTAGATTTTGTATGTCTTTTTTACGATGAAGTCGGTTTATGGTTATTGATGTGGTCTGTTGTAGTGCCCAGTATGTTTGGTTATTCCTTTTATCTCTTTTGTGTATTACACAATAACATAACTGCACATTATCGCTAGCAACTGAATGACTATTTACTTAAGCAAAAATTTTGCGTCATAGTTTTGACGTTTATTAAGCTTACTAGGTTGTAACTGGTGGATCAAAATACATTTAAACTGTGCAAACAATCTTATTGTATGACTTTGAAATAATATAATAATATATATTTGGACATAGCTGTGTACTAGCACCGGTAAGCAGAAATCACATACATATAGCATAAAGAGACTTTGATAAAGTCAACGATTTTGATTTTTTCTTGAAAAAAAATGTCATTGTGACATAAGTATCTATACAAAAAATGATAGTTAGCCTCCAAAATTATTTCAATGTATCTTTTTACGTATATTTTTATTAATGTCGCTATTTTCGCTCAATTAGTTTAATTTCTAAGAGCTAAAACTTATGTCAATTATCAGTTAAGTTGTTTGGCAAAACAATAAAAGATTGGTGAAAGATACCAGAGGGACATGCAGTCAAACTCATAGATTGAAAATAAACTGACAACGCAATGGCTAACAAAGAAAAAGACAAACAGGCAAATAAAAGTACACAAGACACAACATAGAAAATATAAAACTTAGCAATAATCTTCTCGATGTCCGCCAATCACATGGATGTATAATGAAATATTAAATACCTGTAGTGACGTTTTTGGTAATATATATATATAGCCAATAATTATAAACAAGAAGCGTCAATAATAATGCTAAAAAGTTAACACCCAGAATATTATGACAAAAAGCGCTTCGGACGCATGCAATTAATATCTTGTTATTTTCATTTATATTTAGACAAAAGGAGAGAAAAAATAAACAAGTACTTCAAACTTACAGTCAGAATAAACAACGTAGCTACCATTAGCATGACTAGTCTACATTTGGTCATAACATTTAATATAAAATCACAGATTTTTTCATCACATTTTTTTAATTAACATCATGTTGCCTTCAAGCGTCTATGTTTTAGAGTTTTAATTACTTAATACGGCGCGTGTCACACATGTTTGTATGTTGATAATTTTTCGAACTTATAAATATTTTCAGCATTTGTTCCCTTCAGCTAGGATAAATGACATTTAAGTATATAATTTGAAAGGCAGATGGTACAATTTTTACCTATCGGGTGTTTCAAATGTATATTTACTGAACGTTAACAGTTCATACATCAGTGTAGTTGTCAATTTTTCTTATAAACAAATTTTAAGTGCAAGATAGTGTCATTAGTACACAGGCACTTCTCTATGAAAAAAAACAAATAATGTATTATATACTTTAATATGGTAAATGGAACATTTTTTGGCAGAAACAATTACCTGTGCATCAGTGTCCTAAATTTTACTATAAGAGATATCTCACCTTAATGACATAATTTATAAACATTGATTCTAACAAATTCTATGAACAAAAACAAATATTAAAACAGTCAAAAATGCAATGCATTACTGTTTTTTGTTTTAATTCAAATCAACCGTATAATCAAGGAATTTTAAATATACAATTCCTTGGTATATTACATTAACTGCCATATGGTCACAAAGTATGCAGATTTTAAGCAAAGAACTATACCAATTGTATACGTTATTTTGCAATCCAAGACAAAATAAATCTGCATGAAATATTGTGTACTCTGTTTCCTTTGGCTCAAACGATGAAATAGTATACAAGTAAATATAATATTGATTATTTGTAATAATTAAAATAACAATCAATGATAATTTATTAAAATCAGTTGATAAACAGCAAAATATGTTGTTTAAGTCCCCCGCAAATCATGGAAATCAAATTAATATAAATGTCTTTACCAAGTCAGGAATATGACAATTGTTATCCATTCGTTTGATGTGTCTGAGCTTCTGATTTTGCATTTTACCTAGGGACTTTCCGTTTAGAATTTTTCTCGGCGTTAGGCATTTTAATTTTTCAATAAAATTCTATACTTTAACTTTAATGTATACTAATATAAACATGATATTAAAAAGCGGAAAACTCCTGCTCACTGCAAACTGTGAACTTTAAATAAGAGTTATTAAATGATACCTTTGTCCATTGGTAAAAAATATACAAAAAACGTACATGCGGAAAATTTTTAACCCTCAGGAAATATGAACAAAATATAAATATTCTAAATACTCTAACTTACAGTTAGAATAGAAAATGTAGCTACAAAAGTACTATAAATTAAGACATTCTGCTTCAATTCCACACACATTTATCAAACAAACGATTTCTTAATCGTTCAAGTTGTCCTCGAAATTCTTATTTGACATTAATGTGATGCAGTTCATGTAGAGCCTTCGTCTATAATGAAAAAGGTAAATATGTTGGATATACTAACTAGAACTGTGATTAGATGGTCGAAATATAATGATTTTCTCTTAGATAACATCTATTCTCTTAGTAAATATCTATTCTCTTAGATAACATCTATGTACGTTTCGCCAATAAAGTTTATGAACAGATTGTATGAATTCCTAAGGGTAATTTATTATCAAACTCTATTAAAATATGTTAACATTACATTTAATATTAAAATTTAATAACCTTGATGAAAATTTTGCTTTTATGCAATGCATTACTGATTTTCAGCAAAGAACTATACCAATTGTATACGTTTTGTTTGCAATCTGCCTGAAATAATGTCCGGATTTTTTTTTTATAACATGAGCAACACGACAGATGCCACATGTGGAGCAGGATCTGCTTCACACTTCCGGAGCACCTGATATCACCCCTAGTGTTTGGTGGGGTTCGTGTTGCTTATTCTTTAGTTTTCGATGTTGTGTCATGTGCACTGTTGTTTGTCTGTTTGTCCTTTTCATTTTAGCCATGGCGTTGTCAGTTTATTTTTGCTTTATGAGTTTGACTGTCCCTCTGGTATCTTTCGTCCCTCTTTTGAATGTATATACAAGAACGTCGTGAGAAGTGGGCATGCATTACATATGAACGTTCACATAATCAGTCCCAGTCAATGAATTGCCGTAGCTTCACTGTTATGAATTTCATTCTAATTAAAGACAAAACAGATGTGTTTCCATATTGAATAAAAAGACATCTGAAAAAATGTATTTGAAAATTTTAGACTAAGTTATAGATATCCTTACGAATATCTATATAACCGACTGATGACATAGTTAAATCATCATGTTATATGTTATTCGTGTCGTTTAGCTGTTTATGCATTGACAGTTAAAGGTGATCTTTAAAGGAAACTCCTGCTCACTGAAAAATTTGAACTAAATTAGTGTGATAATAGGAAATCTTTGTCCATTGGTGAAATATGAAGTTCATATAAGACAAAACCGTTTATTATATGACTATAAATTTTCTGTTTTCTCATTGTCTAAAAGCATAGGAAATCCTCTTTGATAAAACATTATATTCACCGCGTCAAAAATCACGAGAGTTGGAACAGCGTCCGTGTACCTAAATATAGAAACGGGGAATTCTTGTTAGCTATTTAAGGGATGTATAAATAAAATGGTTTTTACGTGGACGACCGAATAAATATCAACCAATCAGCGCTCTCGACATAAAATCGTTTCGATTTAACAGACGACAGTTACATGTTTCCGGCAACAAAGTATGGCTGGAGCAGCAGAAGTAGCTACTGAAAAACGCTTTCCATCGTTAAATAATGAGGAAATTAAGAAGATTTTGATGGACCAACGATTTCCAATGCCAGTGTTGAACAATTGTTCAAATGTAACAATCAATTTCAATTTAAAGTGAAATTTTAAGTGAAAATTTACTATATACATGTACATGTATCTAGTTTTTTATTCTGTTGTATTCAATATTGTTCATGTTTTGTTCTTTAAAAATTGAAATGATACAATATTCTTCTAGTTTTAATTATGCAGAATTAAATATGCCTAAAAATCAAACCCAAGCATAAAATAAAAACAGTCTAGGCAAAATACCATCTAACCAAGGATATATTTCACAATCTAAAAATATGAAAATGACACTGAGAACTAAAGAGTCATATAATAAAGCAATTGTTGACTTTTGATATCAGTTGATACAATGATTTATCAACCCCAGATGTGATATTCACCTCGGCCGTTGGCCTTGGTGAATATCACATCTCTGGGGTTGATAAATCATTGTATCAACCTCATCAAAAGTCAATAATTGTATAATATTCTTGATTTTGTTTACCCCTAATAAAATATGAACAAAAGAGAGATATTCTACTAGTAGATAACACCATGATATAATTAATCAATCAAATCAAAACGGGTACATTGGATTTTTTGTTACTTCTAAAAAAGGAGGCACATTGAGTACGGGAAACCGAAGTCAATTGATTGACCTTTTATGCTATTTTTTCTGCAATTTAATTGCTCTTACATTTTGAACTTGTAGCTGTATAGGAAAATGTACACAGATTTTTTATTTTTTTTGTTGACTTATACTCTTATCCTCGTGCCCAGACCACAGTGGTAGTTTTGGATTATAAGAACATGACACATGCAGAAGGAGTTTTCTGCGATATATTATGCGGTATAATATCGTTGATAATTAGTTTCTAGTTTAATTATTTAAAGATATATCATGTACGTGGATATCTTTTGTGTGTGTGATTTTTGCTTATATACTGGAAGTTATATAGAAAGAAGGAGAGTTAATTTTATAGTCTATGTTGTCAAAAGGGGAACCAATTGCATGTGTATATCACAAATTTTGAACTACCTGTAGTTATTGTACTATCCATGGCGTTTTTAGTTTGTTTTATTTTATGAATTTGAATGTCCGTGTTGGTTGAATTTTTATTCTCCGACGGTATCACCAGCCAGGTAGTCAACACTTCTGTGTTGACATGAATTATTATTGATATGGTCATATAAATAAATTAACTGTTAACAAAACTTTGCATTTTTGATATACTAAGGCTTCTATCTCAGGAATAGATTACCTTAGCTATATTTTGCCAAATTGTTAGAAATGTTTGGTCCTCAATGCTCTATAACTTCGTACTATATTTGGCCTTTTTAACTTTGTTTGATTCGAGCGTCACTAATGAGTATTTCATAGACGAAACGTGCGTCTGGCGTAAAGACAAAATTGTAATCCTGGTATCAAGGATGATTTCATTTACATCATAATGCGGAAATTTACTATAGTGAACTGATTAAAAATCACAACTTATTTATATGACAATGATTATCTTATTTCAAATTATTTGTATATTTCAGTTCAACACGGAGAAACTCTCAGGGAGTAAATATTTGTTAAATTTAATTCCTTTATCCCTACACTACTGCCACCCATATTTTCAGAAGATGCATAACCAATTCTTCAGTAACAATCGCCTCATGGACTACATAAAAAACCCAGTTTCCAGTTGAACGGGGATTTCAATTACTTGTGGAAAGTAAATTCTTGATATATCATATAAACAAATTCGATATATTTTCGTCTAAACGAAAGCGCTATAGTAACAAAAATGCGGCGCTTAATTTATCAATATGAAGTGCGAGTTTTAATATCAATATCACACGAAAATATCTTAGAAATTTGATATAATGCTCTTTATTTCTAAATCGCTTGAATAAAAGTACAAGCAACCTGTGGAATTCCAATACAAAGAAAGCATATCTAAAAGATAAATGCACCTGAATAGTTGTTAAATAATCACATTCAATTATACCATGAGCAGCTTTTACGCGTTATTTTTTTTCAGAATATTTTTAAAACTGTCTGGCACATCATATTTGTACCAAACAATGCATTCAAGAAGTGACAACCCTATTGACCATTTCAGTGGCAGTAGGAAAAAATAAAGTTACCCACTCTTTAATTCATTAGATAAGAAACAATCTTATTTTCATCTGCGTTTCATCAAGTTATGCTTATGATCGACTTTATCTTTTCAGTATTTATACTTTTTCATATTGATAAGCTATTATTTTTGGTTTCGATTTGTTTCCTTACTTTTGACATTGAGCCTTCCAGGTAAGTTGATAAGTTTCTACCTGCAAATGAAGTAAATACCAAGTTAGAAATATGGTATGTGTTATCCATTCGTTTGATGTGTTTGAGCTTTTTATTTTGCCAATTGCTTAGGAATTTTCGTTTTGAATTTTCCTCGGAGTTTTGCCCGATTTGACCTACCGAATTAGGCTTATCACAGTTTTTTTTTTATTACATCCATGAGCAATACGATGATTGCAAGATTTGAAGAAGGATTTGTTAGCCCTTCCGGGAGCACCTCAGATCAACCCCAATGTTCGTGTCGCTCAGTTTTAGTTCTCTCTGTTTTTTCACTGTATACTCCAGTTTATCTTTTTTGTATTTTTTCATGTTATGTCATTGCCTTGTAAGTGTTTATGTCAAAGAACGTCTCGTCCTTTTTTTTTTTTAAAGTTCAAGATACTAAGACCTTGTTCATTAAAACGTGGATCATTGGAATATATTAATTAAGATATTCTTAAACATGGCCAAAATGAAGATTTTACCACGCTTTTTTTCAAAAATGCTATTGAACGTATAGGTTTCATGCTATTTTCGAAGCTTCAAGTCATGCATAATTTTGTAATTACTTGCTGATGTGTAAAAAGAAATCTATAAAATAAAGCATGAGAGGATTAATAGTTTGCTTTTAGTAAATAAAAGAAATAAAATGGTGTCACCGAACTTGTTTTCATGCTTCAAATAAGAAATTGAAAATGGTATCGTCATCCCTTCATTAAATGTATACTGTAAGAGTTAACTCCCCTTGATGGCGGTTGAAAAATTGTTCGGAACAAATTCGATAAACAAAAACTAATATTTGATATTTGCTAAAACAGTCAAAAATGCAATGCATTACTGATGGTACTTAATTCATATGAACAGTGTAACTACCAATTCAACTTACAGTGATAATAACTAAGCTATCTACCATATGATAGTACTATAAATTATGGCATCCCACTTCACTTCCACACGCTCTTATCAAACGAACGATTTCTTATTCAATCAAGTTGTCATAGGAAAAACTTATTTGCTATTAAATAATTCATCAAAGTAAAATTTGAAATGGAAAGGGGGAATATGTCAAAGCGACAATAACTATAATGAAAAAGGTAAATATGATGGATATCTACTGGAACTGTTTTGAAATGATCGAAATCTAATGGTTTTGTATAAGATAACATCTAAGTACGTTTCAGCAATCAAGTTTATAGACAGATTGTATGTATTCCTAAGGGTACAAATTATTGTACTTTTCGATTACAAACTTGTTTATTATCTGTATTGCAGTGAATCACAATTTATTATAAAACACAGTAATGATATGTTAATATTCCAATTGATATTAAAAAAATAATAACCTTGATGATCATTTTGCTTTAAATAATGGGGAATTATAATGCGGAAATTGATACAACTAATGTATATCCCAATGATTATCGGATTTTTCAGTTCGGGAAACTCTTTACAATAAAAATAAACTGTAACTAAAAATTTAAGTCATTAATTTTGCTACCACAAATAACACAAAGCCTCCACCAAATTCTGTAATAATTATACAGACTTGCTATGAACATCAGACTGTATCTGCAGCAACATTATTTTAAACGAGAAATATCATTTTATTGTTAACGGTGATGTTGTTAAAAGAGCCTGTTAATTTATATGTGTAATGTTATGCAACAATAAACACTTATGGATTCTACGTGCAGACAATCTTTCATTTTGGCAAAGAACAAGGTAATGTTTTTGTCGGACACTATTTTATGTTTTTATACTATTAGTCCAGTCAAACTAAGATTTAACCTCAAACTAATTGCAACAGAAAATGCTTTAGTTCTAATCTATAGCATTTTGCCCTTTATATACACAGAAGAAAGTCCCATAAAATCTAACTTGAGGAAAATTCAAAATCAGCATTTTTAATTTCCTATGGAAATTAGCATGAGAAGGGGAGATAAGTCTTGCAAAAATGAGTCTTTTTTTTGTCAGTTTTTGGTTGTTTTTCTTGAAATTCATGTAAAGTATGATACTTTGATGGGGTTATAAGTTTGTATTTCACTAAATTATGTAATCTTCTGCTCATGAAATGTGCAAAACCGAATTTTTATGGGTAGTTTTATTTTTTTCGTGCATTTTTCATTTAAGAAATTGCAAATTTGAAGCTTTGTTACCATTGTGAAAAAATAATGTGAAAATTTGGTATTGTTTATATCTGTATATTATATTATTTCAGCAACTTACCTATCTAAAGAAACTTTAAACCACAAAAAGAAGAATACATGCTTAATTATTTTTATCAAAATTGAGATTCTTTACCTTGACATGTTGAAAAATTCAATAAATGGTCAACTAAAAAATTAAGAAATCTAGATAATAGCTTGATAAAATATATGAAAAAACCTTTAGAGTTGTTTGTTAGACTCTAAAGACCGCTAAAAAATCCAGAATCAATACATTTTGATGAATAGAAGCGGTAAAGTTATAATTTTGTATCAATTTTTATTGATATTTCTGCCTTTTTTGCAAGAGTTATCTCCCTTTTCAATGCAAATTTCCATAGGAATTTTAAATAGTGATTTTTTTAGTCTTCCTCAAGTTAGATTTAATGGGACTTTTTTTCCTGTGTATATTTGGGTTATAATGCTAAAGATTAAAACTTAAAAATCTTCTGTTGCAATTACCTTCGGGTTACGGTCAAATTTATGCTAGATTGACTGGACTATATATCCGTTGGACATATACTGATTTGTATGTTGCTGTGTGAAAAAATACCGAACTCAAAGAAACATTCAAATTGGAAAGTCCTGTATAAAATGCAAAATAAAACTCTCAAGCACATTAACTGTCATATTCCTGAATCGGTACTGGAATTTCATTGTGTAAAAAATAGTGAATTAAAATTGATTTTATAGCAAGTTAAACAAAGCACTTGTGTGACAGTCAGAATTCAATTATAATGACAACATTTATATTTAGCAAATCAAACAGACATAAATAGTTTAAAAAATAAAATTTGAATGCAACAGTCAACAAAGACCTTATTGATCCACTTTACCCGAGAATATGCGCCTCTTGAACTATTGACGTCAAACAACAATCACTTTTTACATTGTGGCGTCTGTTATTTTCTATTTTGACGTCAAAATTTGACGGGAACGTTTTTGACAAATAGCGATCTTAATTACCATAAAAGAACTATGTCAACAAAGAAAAATAAAATAAATTAAAGGAACACATTTAGACACTTCCCCAACCGAAGCGTGCAATTTGCGGCATTGTCAGCTATGAATAAAATCCCTACTTATTGATTGTTACCTTAAACCATAACCTTGTACTGTTTGTATGTGCCTGTCTCTACAAGATCCCGTAACTCAGTGGTTGTCGTTGTTTATGTGTTACATATTTGTTTTTCGTTCATTTTTTCGTTTGAATTGAATTACATTGTCATTTCGGGGCCTCTCATAGCTGTCTATGCGGTATGGGCTTTGCTCATTACTGAAGGCCGTTCGGTGACCTATATTTGTTAATTTCTGTGTCCTTTGGACTCTTGTGGAGACTTGTCGCATTGGCAATCATACCACATCTTCCTTTTTATATAAACAAAGCTATCGGGCTTATATTTGTACCCCAGTTTCGCGTTTCGTCTACACCAGACTCATCATTACCCTAATTTCAAAATAATTGGATGGACAAATCATATACGTATTTAAAGATAATTTAAAGCCGAAATTTCGAAAAGATTTGCAAAATAAAACTCAGGCACTAAATATTTGTTGTTATTTTCTTTATCTTTAAACTGCTGACACCCAACTGTGCAGTTATATTTTATTCTTCAGTAACAATCGCATCAAAGACTACATATAAACAAAGCAGTTTTCTAGATTCTGATTATTTGTGGAAAGTAAATTCTTGATATATCATATAATTAAATTCGTTGTTTTTTGTCCATACGAAAGTGCTATAGTAACATACATGAGGCACTTAATTTGTCTACATGAGGTGCAAGTTTTAATATCAATATCACACGAAATAACTTAGAAATGTGATATAACTAATAATAAAGCTATGTTTTTTTTTTTTATTCGCTTGAATAAAAGTACAAGCACTGTGTGGAAATTCAATACAAAGTAAGCATGTCTGAGAGATAAATTCACCTGAATAGTTGTTTAATAATCAAACTTGTAAGAGTTAATTTAATTTTACCATTAGCAGCATTTACGTGTGAGTTATGAATGTTTTTATTCCTGTTTGGAACATCAGATTTGTACCAAATAATCCATTCAAGGAGAGACAACACTATTGACCATTTCATGGTAGTTTTAACTTCATGTCTTGTAGTTGACCATACAATTAAACCCATGTTGTTATATTAGTCTAAAATATGGGGAAGTATTATTAATTTAAAGGTTAAATCAGATGTTTTATGCAACTTTGTTAAATTAGAAAGATTTTTTTTCCAACGGAAAAGATGAACCAAAGTTTTTCAAAAATTTATTCTAGGGTTCAAACAACAGCTCGATTTCGTGTAATGAGCGAACTAGGACGCTACCAAATTGCTAGGATATATTCAAAAATATAATTTCATATTAGGTTCGATTAGAAAAGTCTAAAAACTCATTGTTAGAAAATGCTTATATAGAAAATCAAACGTAAAACTATCAAGGGATTAACACTTGGAACACATATTTTCTACATGTGTCAAATATATATTGTAAATATTGATATTTCATAATCGGATTTTAATAGATACAAACCCCACACTTTTAACAGTTAACTCTAAACATACTTTTTAAATTTTACAAAAATGTGCTGGCAGTCACTAGTTGACAATGGTAAATGGTAAGCTACATACATATTTAAAATTTAAATGTTCATTTGAACTTGAGAAAATATCTGGATTGTATTCAAGACTCCGAAAAAAACCCAATACAAAGTTCAGAATAAGTAATCACAAGTTAAAAGTTGAAATTTGCCAAAATATTAAGCCAAATGTGCTCTCTGAAGAAAGAATATGTACCAGATGTTTTTCTGATGATGTTGAGGATGAAATCATTTTCTTTTTGAATGTTTTTCTTTTAATCAGCAAAGAAAATATTTGCTTTACTATATTACCAAAGAATGTCCATCTTTTTCAAACTTGTCCTCTCTCAACGAATTTATATGGTTAATGACTGCAGAATGTACAAATATTATATTGATAAGTAAGTTTATTTCAGAAAACCTTCCAATACAAATATATGCTAATACTAAATATGTTGTATTCTATGAAAGTATTGTACATTACATTGTTTGCCACATTTTAGTATCATTACACTAGATGCATGTTTCATTATTAAACGTTATTTTGATAGGGTAACAGCAATCTTGCGTCATTCAATTCTTAAACAAACATTTGTACACTACCAATGTACCTTTAATAATATTTTTCATTGTCATGATAATCATTGTAAAATTGTTGTATGTTGTGTATATGCCCCTGGAGGGCCAATGATTGATTAATAGAGTCTTGAATATTGGTAGTAAGTACAAACAAACGGTTATCCAATCTTTAACTAATTGAAAACTGCAACAATCTTATACCGGCGTCACACATCAGCGTATAGCTCCGACGTACGCCGGGCGTGTTAAAAAATCATGAACGCTGCCGATACGCTAGTAATTTTGGATGCATTCAACCTGTCAATCATATCTTTAACGTGTGCACAACGAGCTTTAAGCGTGCATTGGGCATACGAGAAGCGTACCTACGCGTTAATCGGGCGTTCAAGAAACGTATGGTTGCGTATGACTGGCGTTTGTCTAACGTAGATGGAATGCACGCTACGAAGGAAAAAAATGTTTCGTTCTTGAACGTATTTGAGACGCGTCCCGATCGTATCTTTGACGTTCTATTATGGGGTGTTTGTTACAAACATACCCGCATACATTTTAGTTAATGTCAAACGATCTCTAAGCGTATACAACGTGCCCTAAACATGTCTCAAACTTATCTGTAGCGCGTTTAACGCGCTTGTAGCGTATGTATAACGTGCGTGTAGCGTATGTATAACGTGCGTGTAGCGTACAGGTATATGCTAGACACACGTTTGAGCTGCATGAACATTTTTATGCTGCATAAAAATTTCCTCGAGTTGTAGCGTTCACCAAGCGTATACCTTTGTATTTCGACGTACTTTAAACTTATGCAACGCGCGTTAAACGATTGCTTATCGTTCATCTGGCGTGCAACTAACGTATACCGACTTTGTCAATTTTCTCTGTACGTTTGGTGCACGCCGGTCTATACGCCAATGTGTGACGCCGGCTTCAGCTTCATCTTCATTTCATCAAGTTATGCTTTTAAAGGACTTTGTCTTTTCATTATTTTGACTTTTATACATCATAATTAGGTCTCTCCTCTTTTCCGTAGAAGGTCATATTACTTTTGCTCTGATTATCATTTTGTCCCCCGTCTGATTTTATTTTCTTGCGCTGTAATATTGTTTTACGAGATGTCGCTTTGATATTTGGTATATGACATCGAACAGTTTATACGCTTTTGAAACTGACCCTGTTTAACCGAACACTTTTTCTCGTCAAATTTATTGTTTTTCTTGTGGCCACTACTCCTTTGCAACCGTAAAAGAAATCGACAATTTTTTTTACCAAATTTCTCACTACATCTTCAGGATGTTAAGTTTGGTTTTGACTAAAGCATTCCGGAGACTCCATATGAGAGTTATTTCCCCTAATGGATTTGATTTAAAGGATATGCGTTTTTACTGGTAAACAGTAGGTGATAAAGATCTTTTGGAGTCCTTGGTCCAAAAAAGTACAAAATTTAGTCAAGGTCAAATTTCAAAGTCATAATCTAAATATTGTTTTTTGCTTATTCTCAGTTTTTTCATAAACCATACAAGATATTAACGACAATCTTTTATGAAATTGTCATTTGCAACATGTTGTAACTCATTAATTTTTGATTGAAAGGGTGCGTAGACAATAAATGGAAGTGTTCGGTCCTGTTATATTTAGAATAATGTGTAAAGTGAAATAACTCATTAACCATACAGACCTAAGATATTTTGTTTTGAGGTCTTTGGTTTATGGCCTTGAAATTAAGATCAAGGTCATAGGTTAATTTGACGTTTTAAATTTTGACCTTTGCTTCCTGGCTAAGTTGATAAGGGAACAAGGTTTGTACCTGCAAATGGATCATATATACCTTTGAGTTGATATATTATTCGATAGATTGCATTTGTTATAATAGTTTCCTTTACAAAAAAGGTTACTGCTCACAATGAAGCTATTAAATCAAGAATCCCAATTGGTGAAATTGAAATGTTTGATTTGTTTCCTTACGTTTGACATTGAGCAATCCAGGCCTATATGATATCAAAGATTAGTTTTCTATCTTCATATGGAATATACATCACCAAGTTGATACCATAAACGAGAGGTTGCATATATAATCATACTTTCCTTTAAAAGGGTTATTGCTCACAATGAGTCTATTAAAATAAGAGTTCCTAATAGTGAAAAACTCCCGTTAAAAAAAGTACTGACGCCATCATGAGTTGGTTGACCGTTATGGAATATCTGTTTCACATATGACGATGAATATATTCTAATTTTGTTCCAACAAGTACTTCCTCTTTTCCCCGATTAGATCTACCGAATTCTGCTTAACACAAGGTTTCTACGTTAATAAGCAATACACTGAGAGGACCTCACTTATGATGTTATAACATGTGTCCAATCCCTTTTGCTACTTTTTAAACAGGTTTAAAATAAGACGAATGCCACATTCGGAGCAGGATTTTTCAACCCTTCTGGGGTACTTGGGATTAACCACAGGGTTCATTTCGCTCAGTTTTTAGTTTTCTATGAGTTTTTTGTGTACTGTTGTTTATGTTTCGGTATTTGTTCGTGATTACCATTGCCTTGTAAGTTTAATGTCAAAGAACGTCCCGTCCTTTTTCTAAAATAATTCATCGGAAGATACCAATACATTGTTGATAAATATTCCGTATCAGCTACACAAGTAATATATGATGGTTTTGACGTATATATTATAGGTACTGACTTTGCTTATCATATAATGGCGTGTTAAAATGGTCCTTTGCTTGCCTTATTAAATGAATGCTTTTACTGTTTTGTCTATTTTTGGTGATATCAATTTGACGTGGCTCGGAACTTGTATATCCCGTCGTTGTTTTTTGTGTTATATGGTAATTTTTTGTATCCTTGGCTTTGGATTTTGTTAATGTGCCTTGTTTGTATGCCTTTTTATTTTTACCTATTATGTCGTTATGTTTTGTTTAGACATTGTTGTTAATATAATGGAAGTTTGTGCGAATGTCATACATAAGGAGTTTAGCTTTGCTATAAAACCAGGTATAATTGAACATGTTCTACATAAGAAAATGCTATTTGATAATGGAGTTTCCGTTTTGAATTTTCTTCGAAGTTTTGTATTTTTGTTATTTCACTTTCGACTTACTAATATAAGTTTGAATGTCCCTTTGGTATTCCTTTACAAGTTAACCGAGAGAAAAAGCAACACGCTTGATCTATTGTTTGAATGATGACTTCCTCCAAGAAAAATAACTCATACAACATGCATAAATATCAAAACAAAAATTTCCAAAAATAGATAATGTGGAGCGAAAATAAATTCTTTTTTCTATTTAGAACAAATGGTAAATATAGGTCACAATGACGGATGTGATACTCTATTATTAAAATATATTGTTGATATTGAAGCTGCTTGCCCAGTTTCTAATATTATGATATTTGTACTTACGTATTCCCTACCCCTGAAACTGTCCATGAAATTTTTCAATTGTCGTTGTTGAAATCTTTTCAACCCTTATACGACATACTAGTCCGATGTAACTTGTTATGCTTTATGCGTTTTCGATTAAAAAAAATATGGAGAACTTTTGTTGTCATGTTCAAATAGTGATAACTGTCAGTGATAGAGACATGGGGTCTTCAGTAACTTCAACTTAATTAAGGGTCAAAAGGTTACCTGTGATCTAGAAAATGTTTTTCAAAATTATCAAAACGGTATAGATAATGAGAGTCGAAAGAATGGAAGATGTTTTTTTTGAAAAGACAAATCAAATGAAAAAAG
This sequence comes from Mytilus edulis, assembly GCA_019925275.1. NCBI lineage: Eukaryota > Metazoa > Mollusca > Bivalvia > Mytilida > Mytilidae > Mytilus > Mytilus edulis. Next base: position 50,102,696 of record CM034350.1, read on the forward strand.
GCTTATTCGCTGACAAGTTTAATTTGGCAAAGTCACAATCGCAGAATAAAGAACGGGATTGTGGGTAAGAAAATTTAAACATATCCATGTTCATCTGTTACACAATTGTAAATTATTTTCCTATTCATTTTTTATCTTTTGTTTTTCTTTATTCAAATACCGATCTGAAAACTTTAAAAAGTAGTGATCCACAAGTATTTGCAGTTTCATTATACGGATTTTGTGCTATTAACATTTGTTACAAAATGTTTGAAATTATTTAAAATTAAGGAAACTATCTCCCTCGAACAAAGCTTTGACGGCTTTGGCTCTACTTTTTTGTCCTTTTTGGTTTATAGCTCTTCATCCTTTTAATAAGCTTTGGATTTTCAAATATTTAGGTCTCGAGCATCACTGAAGAGACATTGATTGTTGAAATGCACATCTTGTGCAGAAAGTTGCTACGCCGCGGTTTATGTTATTCATAAAATAGACCAGTTAATAAAATACCAATTTTCTGTATTTTCTTCATTAATTCATGTGTTACAGTCTTCATTTGTAGATAAAGTGATCAGTGAACATGTCTTTTTAGTCGTTGTTCCTTTTCATGAATAAAAAAAATGAGAACAAGATGTTCTATGATAAATTGATCCCGTATTATATTTGCTTGCATCATTCGTCTTAATATCTTTTAATTTAATGAAAGCATTTTATCTATAATACATCAACAAAAACTTCAAGATACCGAGCTTTCAACTGAAGTACATAGCAAAACCGAAATCTATTTTGTAGGAAAAATTACAAGTTTGGGACTTGTCATTTTCTTATATTTTTTTTACTTTCAGAAAAAAAATCTCTCCTCGGAGAACATGTTGATAATTAGGATGTGAATTTGATAATTGGGTCCAGTGGATTAAGACGAAACACAATTGACGTCGTTCGTGCTCTGTTTTGTGGGGGAGGGGGAGATTGGGTGTGGATTGTCATCTCCAGGACATAAAAGAAAATTGTTCATGTCTATATAAAGACATCATAAAAATGTCACGATTAACTCCCAAGATTTGGTCTTAAAACATTGAATTATATGTTCAATTACGAGTTTTCAACTAATAATGAAAGGAAACAGCTTTAAAAATGTTCAGTTTTTTTAATTATATGAAAAGGGGTAAAATCACGTCCCTTCGCGGTCCGATACTGATTTAGTGTATTCACCAAACTAGCTATATTTTTGCTTGTCTGAAATGGCGAATTGCTCAAATCGTTTATTTGTTTTTCAATACATTGTACCTCATCTGAAGCAAAATTGCAGTCCCCTTCTACTCTTAAAAAAACTATCAAGGCAACCCTTAAATTTCATTCCAGACCATCTTTCAGGTCATATTTAGTAGTGCTTGTTGTGATTAGGTAGTTTTCGTTGACTATTCAGAATTTTGAAATACGGCAATGTTTAGTTCGGATAAGGACATAACATACGGCACTCTATATTAGAAGAATGGCAGCATATTTAAAGGTGTAATAGACTCTGGTACAACTATTATAATTTGTTCATCTGTAGCTTTATGCAAGACATGTACGTCAATACATAAAACTAGAGGCTCTAAAGAGCCTGTGTCGCTCACCTTGGTCTATGTGAATATTAAACAATGGACACAGATGGATTCATGACAAAATTGTGTTTTGGTGATGGTGATGTGTTTGTAGATCTTACTTTACTAAACATTCTTGCTGCTTACAATTATCTCTATCTATAACAGTACTTTCTGTGGAAAATGTTATTGAAAATCTTCAAATTTTAAGAAAATTGTTAAAAATTGACTATGAAGGGCAATAACTCCTTAGGGGGTCAATTGACTATTTTGGTCATACTGACTTATTTTTAGTTCTTACTTTGCTGTACATTATTGCTGTTTACAGTTTATCTCTATCTATAATAATATTCAAGATAATAACAAAAAAACAGCAAAATTTCCTCAAAATTACCAATTCAGGGGCAGCAACCTAACAACCGATTATCCGATTCATCTGAAAATTCCAGGGCAGATAGATCGTGACCTGATCAACAATTTTACTTCCTGTCAGATTTGCTTTTAATGCTTTGGTTTTTGAGTTATAAGCCAAAAACTGCATTTTACCCCCATGTTCTATTTTTAGCCATGGCGGCCATCTTGGTTTGTTGGCCGAGTTACTGGACACATTTTTTTAACTAGATACCCCAATGATGATTATGGCCAAGTTTGGTTAAATTTGGCCCAGTAGTTTCAGAGGAGAAGATTTTTCTAAAAGATTACTAAGATTTACGAAAAATGGTTAAAAATTGACTATAAAGGGCAATAACTCCTAAAGTGGTCAACTGACCATTTTGGTCATGTTGACTTATTTGTAGATCTTACTTTGCTGAACATTATTGCTGTTTACAGTTTATCTCTATCTATAAAAATATTCAAGATAATAACCAAAAACAGCAAAATTTCCTTAAAATTACCATTTCAGGGGCAGCAACCCAACAACGAAATGTCCGATTCATCTGAAAATTTCAGGGCAGATAGATCTTGACCTGTTGAACAATATTACCCCTGTCAGATTTGCTCTAAATGCTTTGGTTTTTGAGTTATAAGCCAAAAACTGCATTTTACCCCTATGTTCTATTTTTAGCCATGGCGGCCATCTTGGTTGGTTGGCCGGGTCACCGGACACATTTTTTAAACTAGATACCCCAATGATGATTGTCGCCAAGTTTGGTTAAATTTGGCCCAGTAGTTTCAGAGGAGAAGATTTTTGTAAAAGTTAACGCAGGACGACGACGGACGACGACGGACGCCGGACGCCAAGTGATGAGAAAAGCTCACTTGGCCCTTTGGGCCAGGTGAGCTAAAAAGGCAACAGTAGTATACCGCCGTTCAGAAGTCATAAATCGATTGAGAAAAACAAATCCGGGTTAAAACTAAAACCGATGGAAACACATCAATTATAAGACTTAGAGGAAACAACGCAACAAAAATGAAAGCAACTGCAATATACATAGAAATGAACTATTAAATAATAACTGACATAGACCTTACTTAGTAAAGGACATTTTAAGAAAAAAATGGTGGGTTGAACCTCGTTTTATGGCTAGCTAAACCTCCCGCATATATGGCAGTATTACACAAACAGTTAAAATGACAACATTACGCGACAGGAACACATTCCTCTTCAACCACTGTTAGTTTTCTATCAGTGTTTTCTCGTTATCAATTTATCGTTTTCGAAAAACATAAATGGCACGTCTTAATTTGATATTTCAGACTAAGAAGAAAGTCATTTAATTTTATTAATAACTACATTAGTGTCACCTCATTTTGCAGAATATAAATATATATCCAGGTGCATACATTTCATAGAATATCTAACAGAAGCCATTTTCACATGAACGGAAATTTTGTCTATAGGTGGAGAGTTATCTGATTTGTAACAAACGCAATATATTATATAATCTGATTCATGATATTCTTAGAAGTGAATGCACTTGTAACAAACATACCGCGTTAATTTGTCTGCATTAGGTGCGAGTTTTAATATCAATCTCACACTAATATATCTAAGAAATGTGAGGTATACTGATAGTTTCTTGTTTTTAATCAATTGGAAAATAGCACAATAAACGTGTGAAATTCCATTTAGAAAAGAACATTTCTAAATGAAAAGTGCATCTGTACAGTTGTAAATCAAACACATTTGTAAGGTTGAATTATATTTTCACATTGGCAACTTTTCAGTGTGATTCTTCAGTTTTGCACATCACATGTTAACTTGTTATCTTCATTGAAGGCGGGATAACTCTATTGACTACTTTATTGGTATTAAGTAAAAACATCAGGTGTTGTTATCTTTGTTTTCAAACCTTTTAACCATCTTTAATTTCATTTTCATTAAGCAGTGCTCTTAAGGACTTAATAAAGCCTTTGTGTTACTTAGCTTTTCGCATGTTAAAGTACTAATACATCGAGTATTGGTGCGAGAGTTCTCTATAAGTACTTTGGAAGCCAAAATTTTCCAACTGTTGTAATATTTATTTATGGTTAAAATGTAACATTAGTTGAAATCTGTTATTCAGGTTAATAATACTACGTTCAATTGGGGTGGGGGGGGGGGGTAACTTTTTAATTTCCCAACTCTTGTGATGAAGACCAAAACTTCTACAATGATGATATCCTGCTAACATTTACTAGCTACGTCTTTATGAAAAACCAATTTTCCTCAAAAAAGACGATCAATTACTGTAAACATAACCTCCTGCATAATAAATCAACAATGAAATGGTAATTACATACTACGACAGGTTTTATTGAAATCCACTTATTTGTAGTAACGTTTTGTCTTTGCTTACCCCTTTCTCTCAACTTATTGTTATAACCCTCGTATAGCAAAGAGAATGTATTCGTTCTTTTTTTTATAAATGAATTAATGTCCTTTCGTCGTTTTATGTCGATTAGTTCGTTAGCATCATCTGACATGTAGACTTTGATGCCAGTTAAATTATAGATGTATATTTTCTAGGTAGTTCCTAAACAGACTCTTGCTTATTAGTTATATAACTTGATGTGAAATAGACAAAGGATCAATCTGTATCTTCATATGGCAACACATAATCTTCCACAGTCTTAACAAACCGATAATGAATTATTTGTAGACTATCGAAGAACTATCATTAATACCAAATTATCTAATACCCAAAGACATTATGCAATACCAACCTCAGCATACAATAAAGCTTCTAACTTAGGATTGATACTTACATATACATCAACTCAGTTTTACTCCGCCACATTCTGTATGAGCTTGTCCTAAGCTAGGACCCTGTAATTGAGTGATTTTCGTTTGTTGCTGTATATCATATTTGTTTTTCGTGTATTGTTTTGTATATATGTCATAGGTACATTTTCCCTTTCAGGTTTTTAAAACTATTTTTAGTATTTTTCTAATTTTTCTAATTTCATATTTTAATTTTTAATCTTGAATAAGTTTGTAATCAAAAGATTGTTTTCCATTAGGATTATATTTATTTACAGTTTTCTTATTTAATTCTTATTGAACTTATCTTAATTTAATTACCTTCAAACTAATAAGAAATATTTGAATATGTCACATATGTTTTTGAGAAAAACAGTAATTGTTCAATTTGTTAATTAGGCAGACAGGTGTCATTTGATAACTCATTTTGATCCTTAAATTGTAATCTTTAGTATATGTAAGAGAATGATAATCCCTTTCTTCATGGTTAAGTACGAGCGATATTTTGCTATATTCTAAATTAATTTACTATTCATATTTTAACTTCATCATTTCATGTTATTACTCGAATCAATTGGAAATTTACTTGTCACATTGAGCTCTTTTCAGTTTTGGTATAAAAAGTTCGTAGAAATTATAATACGGCACTAAGTCACAGTCACCGTTACAACAGTTAGAAGCGTGAAGGAGTTGGAGTGATCCTGCAGAGTACCGTTTTGTTCCAGTCTTGGTTATTCAACGATCAGTAACAAAAGATTGACTATCGATCATCCGAAACATTGGAACGCCATCAACCCGACAACAAAAGAAAGACCAACAACTCATCGGGTCAAGACCTTCAACCCTGGATCCAGTTCTATCTAAGGAATATAACTATTTGGACAATTTCATCTTTCAAGTGCATTTCGAACAATTCAAGCTAACGATACTACAAAAGTGATTAGACAATTTTTACAAACAGTGACATTAAAATTCTTTAGTGCATCTGTTTTAATTATTTGGATTTATCTTTGGCATATATTGTTATTTATTAAATTGTTAAACGTTTTAGAGTATGATCTTTGCCACTTGTCTGTCGTAAGTCTACTTATAGACTGACCCCTTGTCCCTTGGGTCAAGCATGCATAGTTAGTCCGTCCTAGCAAAAAGCATGCCACACTGGCTCTCGGTGACATATAAATCAGGCCGTTAGTTTCCTCTTTTAAATTATTTTGACATATGTCATTTCGGGGTCATTTACTGCTGACTATGCGGTATGGTTGTGATCATTGTTGAAGGCCGTAAGATTACCTATGACTGTTAACTTCTATGCCATTTGGTCCCTTGTGGAGAGTTGTCTTATTAGCAAAAAAAAACCCAACACTTTCTTATTTCTATATTAGATTGAGTATTTTTTGGTAAAAATGCTTACTAATGCAAGGTGAGGCAAACAACCAGCGCTCTTTGGAAAACTTATGTTAACTAAACTGTAGAACCTTTCCATAGTTTGTATTCACAAAGTTTGCCACTAATTCGTCATTACTTTTTTGTACATCAACGAGAAAAAAAATGGATGTTATAAAATTAATCCCACTATAGTAAGAAAGAATGTAACAACCTTATATAGGCATTGTTTTTTTGTTATTTTGTGTACTCCCCTCGTGTGGTTGTATTAAACCCCATTTAGCCTGCAGTGGCATATCAAGGACTTGCAAAAGGATGGAGTGGAAGCGCCAATCGAAAAATAAGAGGCGACTGTAAATTTTAAACAAAGAAAAATATACTAAAATAAATTTATCGGCCATAAGGAGGAAACCAGCCCCTGAATTCGCCCCTTCAATGCAATTACGAATGTGCACATTGTTTTATTTTCATGTTGTCATGTTCCCCTCGTGTGGAAAAATCAAGCTTGCTTAGATCATATGATATATTCTTTGTAATAGTGTGCTAAAATAGCCCTGATAATTGTGATAACTATCTACCATGGTTATTTACACATGGGATGTACTGTCAAATTAGATAAAATCAGATTAGAATTTAAAAAAAAATACTAATTAGATCAATTGTTTTAATTAAAGTATAAGCTTCTTTGTTATTTTAAATAGCACTTAAAATAGTATGACCAATCTACACAAGCAAAATCTTTTATGAATTAAGATAAAACTATGTTTAAACTGTCAAATATGTTTTACATCTGATCATCTTAAAGATAAGATTCCAAGATAAGATATAATATTAATTGACATCTTTAAAAGATAATGAATTAAACCCTAAAAAAAAAATTCTGACGCCAGACACACGAATCAATGAATGTGTTTGTAGATGTGCTTGTGTTCTGTTAAATTGTCCCTTTTAAAATTGTGATACGATGATGACTGATGTACCCATATTTTGACTATTTTAATTATTGTGTCTGTTTAATTTACGCATCAATATAAATTTAACGGAATTTGACGAGACTGTCATCAAAGTGAGCGGGTTAGCGCTATAAAACCAGGTTTAATCAACCATTTTCTACATTTGGAAATGCCTGTACCAAGTCAGGAATATGACAGTTCTTGTCCATTCGTTTTTGATGTGTTTTGTTATTTGATTTTGCCATGTGATTATAGACTTTCCGAATTGATTTTCCTCTAAGTTCAGTATTTTTGTGATCTTACTTTCTACATATGACGAGTCAGTCTATGGTACAAGTAAAGTTGTCCTGTCATTTTGGATGATCGTGTGCCCTTCCCCCTTACACAAACTCATATTATAGATTAGAAATGCTACTTTCTCCACAATTTATCATGACAGTTTTGCATATATTTTATAGATTGTTTGCAGAAAAAATATACCTAATATTTGTGTCAACATACTTTGTGTGAAAAAGAGGTCATTCCAATGAGCTGAACCTCATAGCTGCAAAGAATGTCAATCTATACCGAACGCATAGGAATGCAATCTTCTTTTGATGTGTGTTATGGGTTAGCGAAAGCAAAGATTCTGGCTTTAAATGTGAACAACCAGATCAATACTGGTATGACACTATGAATTCAAGATTCGTGATTAAAAACGAATTCTGTAATAAATGGTTTACTTATCTGTGACAACTCTATGACAGTTCTTATGAATACCATCGGTTATTTATGAATGTGAATATCTGAGAATATAAGAAACAACGGAGTCAGACGAATTAATAATCTACTAAAAACACAAAATAAAAAACAAAATCAACAGTTATGACTTCTTTGTGTTGACATTATGATTATCTAGCTTTTTCAAGAACAAGAACTCCAACAAACACAAAAAAGGGCAGCGACTTTCATAAAATAAATGGTAATTACCTGTCCTAAGTCAGGAACTGATGTACAGTAGTTGTCGTTTGTTTATGTAATATATACGTGTTTCTCGTTTCTCGTTTGTTTATATAGATTAGACGTTGGTTTCCGTTTGAATGGTTTTAAAATAGTAATTTTGGGCCCTTTATAGCTTGTTGTTCGGTGTGAGCCAAGGCTCCGTGTTGAAGGCCGTACTTTAACCTATAATGGTTTACTTTTAAATTGTTATTGTATGGAGAGTTGTCTCATTGGCACTCACACCACATCTTCCTATATCTAATTACACTTATAAATATCACCAAAGAAAAACATTGATATGTGTTCCTTCATGAGTGTAAAATTTAAAAAAAAAAAAAAAAAAATTATTTACGGACTTTACATATTTAAATAAGTTTATTTGTTGATATCTAAATCAGATTTCGTACCAATCCACTCATTTCATAACAATACCAAATCGCTGTATTCAAGAAAACTACCCCTAAATGATGTACATTTATATTTCATAGATTTTACCTCGGATTTGATCCGACTTAAATTTTGTATAGGTTAATTATTGTTACAGATGTATTTACAGCTACATCAGTTAAAACAGTTAAGAAAGGCTTTGTGTATAAGTTGTTATTAAATAGTTCGTCTCTATGTATGTTGGCGTTTGTTTTTATTGCAGTTCAATGTTTCTGTGTTCCTTTTTTCCTCTTAAGTTGATGTGTTTCCTTGGTTTTATTGGTAACTTCTTAATCGAGTTATACCTTTTAATAGCGGTATACTACTGTTGCCTTTATTTATATATATGCACTGTTAAAACCCACAACCTATTAACCTTGGCTCCTTTGAACGATAGTTGACATAATTGCCAACACCATATAAAGTTAGAAGATATAAAGGGCAGTCACGGCTCTTACGTAGACGAAAGACCTCAAAGAAAAATAGACGGATAGAAGCCTGGGTAGGAAATCAGGTGTTCTTGGAGGGAAAGGAGTTAGTCTTCCACAGTGACACATTCCGTGTTCTTGATGAGAATGTAGAGTCCGGCATGGTTGCTTACTAATTAAGGCATATAAAACATTTTCGCGAATATTCCGTAACTGTCAACCAAATAATGTTACTTTAGTTTAACATTGAAATACATAACTTCAACTATATCATTGAAAACCCGTGGTATGTAGCATCTTTTTTTAAGAATTTACGCTATGTTAAAGGAAAACAAAATTTTGAAGTTTTTAATGACCTGAAAACAAAAAAAGACGAACGCACATAGTACATAGTGCTATATTGTTGCTAATTATACCTGGACAGTTCCCACTTGCTTAATGTGATAACCGTTATTGTTTTGAAAATAATTTATCACTAATGATAATATAATTTTATATGTAAACCAATGTACATATTAAGTAAATCTATTTTTATTATCCTTTATTTCAAGCTCAGTGTGATATACGATTTACCATGGTAAAAATGTCCTTAAATTATGTGGAGGGATTTCAAATATTTAAAACAAGAACGTACATTTTACAGGAAGACGTACTAACTCCGTTTTGTTTTTCTTACGAACCCATATCTAAGTCTGCAGACGAAAAAGCAACCGGTCTGATAAAAGACGAGCATTATATAACGACACGCGCGTCTGGCGTAAAAACAAAACTTAATCCTGGTATCTATCATAAGTTTGTATTTGTTTCTTTACTGAGTAGTATAGCTATTTTTAAGCGGATCATAGCTGTCTTTAACAAGTGTAGAGACTGTTTGTTGAAAAACATGCTTATGGAAACAACACAAAAATGTCAAATATTCAATAACGCATCTTGATGATGTCATTATACTAATGAGGACTTCAAGTCTAAACATGTGCAAGTTACCAAATCATATATAATTCAGCTGGCCATTTTATAGCTAGTAACATTAATATTGTCAGCTGCACTTCTTTTCAAAAAGTGCTTGCATATGGACAATCGGTTTTTTTAACCAAAACCTATAAACTGGTAACAATTCTGAAACGCATAGATCCACTAAATAAAGGCAACGGTAGTATACCGCTGATTGGGAGTCATAAATCGATTCAGGTTTACAAACTAAAACCAAGGGAAACACATCAACATATAAGAGGAAAACAACGATACAACAGAAACACTGAAGTGCAACAAAAAACAAACGACAATGCAACACCACACAGAAACGAACTATAAGATAACAACTACCATTTCCTGACTTGGTCCAACCGAGTATTATGCAAGTCAATGGAAACAAATGCGAAAAAGAATACGTAGATAGCCTTTCTGATCATTTTAAGTATATAATGAGTATATATCTCCAAACCATCAACATCTCTGTTATCAGCATTTAGAATCGGTCTTTGCAGTTTATGGTAAAAAGGTAACTACTTTGTATGGGACATGGGAATCAGGTGTGGACACTTAAATATCAAAGTATATATAATCAAATCTCCCTACCTTGTGCAAAAGTATATCAAAAATGAATTATCTACTCTTTAAACTAGTTTTTTTTCTCGTCGTAGACTTACAGAAATATAAAAAGAATTAATCCGACTTTATTTTACAAAACAGAATGATCAACACAGATACAAATATCTTATTTTAGGAAGTGAAAATTAATTTGTTATAAAAAAAAAAATTCTTATATTAAAATAAAAAGTTTATTGAAAACGACATCATCAACATGCTGACTTTATTTCTTGGCAACAAATTATTCTGTTTTAAGGATATAGTTTTCGACAGACAATCGGCTTTCCTATGGAAACCAATTGTGTCTCTCTGCATGTCGACTTGTCCCTTTATTCATAAGAGGCATAGTGCAATCCAGATTCTACAGAAAACAGAAAAGAAGATGGCAGTATCCCTTAACTTCCCGTCTAGCTTTTCAAAAGACAATGTGCTTTCACACAAGAATTCAAACACTGGTGATTATGTTGACTGCATCTATCCAAATGTTATGAAATAAAGGATACCACAAATATATCTAAGTATAGACCTGCTCCACATCTTGGTTCATATTTGGAGGAAATTGACATTTTTTTACCATGATGTTGTCGGTTTTTATGAACTTTTCGTTATTTTCATGCAACGTTTTATCATAATCAAAGTAGACAATGAATAACTTGCCCTTCTTTAAACATCCTTAAAAGTAAATGTTATGCGCAGAACCTAGGTTTTTTTTGGAAAGTGTAACATCATCTCTTCAGTTGACTAGAATTATTAACAGAGAGAAGTTATATATCATTTCATAATTAGTCAAATTATAATTTAGTTAGAATCTAATAACCAAATAACTAAGTACACTTTTACTCTTTGCACTGGTTTTGATCGCTGATATAATAGATGTTAATAATCTGCGATCTAAAAGTTTAGTTAAGCATTTTGTAAGTCATTGTATGAAAGGTCACTTGTGTAATTTGGTTATCTAGTGTAGAAAAGGAAGATGTTTATTACAGACCATAATAGACCTATGATTATCTAATGTTCCTCTTAAGTAGGTGTCGATTAAGTATAATAATAATGTGTACCAAGTGAATTGTCACCACTTCATTTCTTTATTATGTAGATTCGTATAATCTGTTTACACTTAAAACTTATAATTGTTTGAGACGTCTTGAAATTTCACCGGTACAAAATGAAATCATCAATGTTTAGATCCTGAACTACGAGTTTATAGGTGGAAAAAATGTTCTCGTTAGAGTTCCCGCTGGTAATTTCATTTTCTTCCAGAAATATATCAAATGTAGTGTATTGAAGGAAGAAAGAAAACATTCATTTCTATCATGGGGAAAATGTTCTAACTTTGAGGTAAACAATAAGTGTAGCATCTGCCCAGTGTAGGTAGTGGTTCACAATTGACAAACATTTCTATAAGTTTCCTTTAAGAGGGTGTTCATGGAAAAACCAGGCAGTGGATGGCACATGACATATTTTGTTTTCAAAATGTTTTCGTCTATTTCATATCACAAATTCATTTTTTCTCAAAGTTAAATTTTGTTTTTAATTAACTGGAACAAATAAAGAGAAAAAAAATACAGAAAAAGCACTGAAAATTCTTTGAAAATGGAGATAACTCCAAATTTTGTTGCATTGTTAGTGAAATTTAAAATCATTTTCTAAGCCATTAACTGTTGATTCAAAAATATCTTTGACATATATATCCTTTGTATGACATAAACATTGCATTGGAACCAAAAATTCAGTGGGAAAAAATTATGTTGTGCCACCCATATCATAGGATTTGCCTGATATTTACTTGGACAGCCTCTTAATAAATTATTAGAGACTAAGGTTCTTCTTCCCGCAGACAAAGTTGACCATACATGGTTATGCTATTCCTGTAAGGTAACTTTTGGTCAAATAGCTCGTCAAGTATTTATGTATTTCTAGCATTCCTTCTTTTTTTTTTTAATCTTATCATTCCTGACGAATGCGCATAATTCTGTATTTTTTAGTTATATTTACGGATTTTTCCGACGAGCTTAAAACATAGATCTCCTTCCTCATTTGGTATATTATGGAAGTTCATAAGTCCGATTGGTCTTTCTTGTGTCTATCATTTTATTCGTGAGATGTAAAAAATATGTAAATAAAGATCATCGTAAGATAATATCCTCTGAAATAGTCAATTTAATATTCATAAATTTTGATATGTATCGGTTGCATTAATAATGAAATTGAATCAGTATAGTGAAGAACTGACTTCAAAATATAAGCATGTTGCTATTTCATCATTATCATCTTAATAACGTGTTATTACTTATTGCTTTATTTGTCTTCATGAATATTACTTTTACTGTTTAGTTGGATTTTACTGGAATTCATTTGACGTGACTTTGTACTTATACATCCCGTCATTGACATTTTTCGTGTTCTAGTCTTTCATTTTTGCTTATAGGCTTTGTCTATATGTCTTTTTGTGTTTCTTTGCTACATATGACGTGGCTCTGTACTTAAACATCCCGTTATTGTACTATTGTAAAACATTTTTGTAATCTTGTCCTTCATTTTTGCTAAAGTGCTTTGTATACATGCCTTTTGAAAGTTTCTTAGATATATTTAAGACGTGGCTCTGTACTTATACATCCCGTCATTGTGTTATTGTGCTATGGTAAATTTCTGTATTCTTGTTTTTAATGTTTCCTATTATACTTTGTCTATGTGCTTCTTTGCTACATATGACGTGGCTCTGTACTTTTAAATCTCGTTATTGTGCTATTGTAAAACACTTTTGTAATATTGTCTTTCATTTTTGCTAACGTGCTTTGTATATATGCCTTTTTTAAGTTTCTTCATTTATATTTATGACGTGGCTCTGTACTTATACATCCCGTCATTGTGTTATTGTGCTATGGTAAATTTCTGTATTCTTGTCTTTAATTTTCGTAATATACTTTGTCTATGCGCCTTTTTGTGCTTCTTTGTTGCATATTTGATTGTTTTTATATTAGTGATTAAGATTATAACACAATGTTTACTACTGTATTCCTATTTTTGACATTTTTACTTATTATGTCTTTATTTTGATCACACATCGTTATCAATATATTGGAATTTGATGCGACTGACATACAAGTGAGAGGTTTATAGCTAGCTCTAAAACTAGTTTCAATCCACCATTTTCTAAATAAGAAAATGCCTGTACCAAGTCAGAATATGACAGCTGTTATACATTCGTTAGGTGTGTTTTAGCATTTGATTGTGCCATTTTAATAGGAACTTTCCTTTTTGAATTTTCATTGAAGTTCAGTTTTTTATTTTTTTATTTTACTGTTTGGTAGTAAGGCCTGTCAATTCGAGCAATTATTAAATTGTATTTAAAAAAAACACTTTAAACAACATAATATTATCTGGGACACATAAGGTAAAATTAGTACACTATTACCCGATATATCTAAGCAGAGAGTCCAGAGAAATATGTTTAAACGTTTAATAGAAATTACAAAAATTAAAAGCCAAATCTTTATAATAAAACATCTTCAGACTGAATTTAAAAGACAATCACTGATGTTGTTCCTGTCTTTACTCAAATACAAAATACACGTGACAGTGTTAAACTATATCGATGTTCAGATCTCAATCCACTCTGTTTTTAATCTGGTTCACTGAACAAACAAGAAGTACATAATAGAAAACACAATAGAAACCAGTACAGGCAAATCACTTAACTATATAATTGACTAACTACCTACACGAGTACAAAAAGAATGATGCAGCAAGTTACAAAAACACTGAGCTCAAAGGACTTAACCTGCTGATATGAAACCATGCCTACGTTCACTGGCAATTATTATAGATAAACTCATCATAGATCCCAGGATTCTAATTGTGTACGCCAGACGAGCGTTTCGCTACACAAGACTCACCAGTGACGCTCGAAAAAAAAAAGTTTTAAGGCAATAAAGTACGAAGTTGAAGAGCATTGACGACCAAAAGTTCCGACATGTTAAGCCAGATACAGCTGAGGTACATGTAATCTATTCATGGGGTAGAAATTCCTTACTTTTTTTTTTAAGGGGGATGTACTTCATATGAGATTCCCGGTCTCAGTTCCAGATAGAGATGATTTGTGTGATGCACTGCAAAAACTGTACATATTTCAATCGCAGAGGATGAGAGTCTTTTCGACAAAAACAGTTTCGAATACGTAATCAGTTCGCAAGCATGGCAGTGAAAAGAAGGATTATATAATGAAATGTGATATTTAAATATATATAATTTCTCCATCTGGATATGTCAAAAGTTCAGAAATAGTTTGTTTTTGATGCAATTTCACAAATTTAATCAGAGCAGTTACAGTTATTTCAACCAACGACAGAGAAATGTCAAAAGTTGTTTGAAATTATACGATATCTACACGGTAAACTATTTTAAAACACAGAACATGATAAAATCCATACCTCACATATGTTATTTATTATCAAACGAAACAATCAAAATTATAACATTTCACCTGAAAATATATTGACAATGTTCGCCAGTTAGATCTTATTTCAGTAAAAATATCTACAATCAGGAAAAATCAAGATACAGTTATATTTGCCGTTAGCCATACCAATCTAACATATTAACGCCTAATTTCACGACACCCCAGTCTCTAATAACCCGTAGCGATTAATGTACAGGAAGGAATATCGTAAAATCGACATTATGTTAAACGTTGTGATAAATGCAACTGCTAATTATATACTGTATAGAAATTAGGAAAATGGAATGCTATATACGGCGCCCACCCATCAGTTAAATTGACAAAAGTATAATATATACGGTTCACGTTTGAAGTGGATAGCTCATATTCCAAGTTGACATTTTCTTTATTGTTTAAATTAATTAGTGTACATATATAATTGGTGTATTGGAATACAAAAATTAAATTTCGGACATGTAAGGTAAGAAGAATTTTAATACTTAATTGATTTTAATGATTCTGATATAACAGGAATTAAACAATGTGGAGAAAATGTATAGAAAAGTATTTCATTCGAAAGCTAAAAGCTAAATAAAAACATGCATGTATACAACAAGTATTCTTTTTACATTATGTCACGAAATGGGAATGGCTGGTAACTTTCTCAGGCAACGCTGTTACAATTTACGTACATAAATTGCATACTAGGTCTTCTTTAAGGAGGAACACATCAAGAGTTTATATTTATGATACATTGATGTTTCCGATTTCTTCAAAATAATTTTAGATTTCATGATCTTTCATTAATTCAAATATTTAAGTTTTCTTGAAAAAAATATATGATTACTTCCTTCTGTGAAACAAAACGACATGTAGTTTAGGCCGCCAAGGGCATGATACGATCGTACCAGAACGTGCCATTTGCATACTTCAATCATATTAAAATAAGTGTTTTACATTAAAAGTAGATTACACTGATCAACCAGACATTTAAATGATAAATAATTAGTTCTGGTCAAATAAGGAAAATTTATCGCTAAAGCTGTAAAAGTTTGGAGGACCTGTTCAAGTTTGTGGAATTGAATTGTTCGGTTATGCAGCCTCAGTATAGAATAAATTATCTATGCTGGCAGGAAATTTAAAAAGTACATATGTTTTCCTATAATGAACGTTTTGCCAAAGAAAACTTAGAAATATAACAGAAAATATTTTGTTATTTGAAATTAAAGATTAACTAAACAGTGTCTGTTTCCATAAATAATTGTGCAATATCATAACATCTTTTTATATAATCCGCTATAAATTGATACACTTTTGACATAATCTTACCTTCTGAAGTTTGAATCTATTTGGCAGCGGAGATTACAAAAATAATTATAAAGCTTTTATATTAAATGCATTTAAAATAACCATTCTTACTTATAATAACGTCAGATTTTTTTTTATAATAATAAAAGTCAAATATCCTCACTTTGAAATAATCTTTGATCGAGAAAAGCTGTTTTTTAATGAGCATAAACTCTAACATAATTAAATTTAAAAAAAAATAAGTTGGAGACGACATTCATGACTGTTTAAAGATATAGAAAACACACAGCCAATGCATAAAAAAAATATGACAAAATGACAAGCAACATTAAACAAAACACATCATAACAAACGAAAGACTGAGCAACACGAACCCAACATAAAACCGGGAGTGATCTCAGATGCTCCACAAGGGTAAGTAAATCCTGCTCCCCATGTGGCACCGTCATTTCGCTAGTGCAAGTCGAAACTGATATAAGCCTAATTTGGTAGGTCACATTCTCGGTAAAGAGGATTGTGGTAACGACAACTGGAACATATTAATCGTCGTCTATGAAAAAATATTCCATATATGTAACGCTCAACCCGGGACAACTCGGGATAACAATTTTTTTTAAAAGGGATGATTTCAACTTCACCAACTTGTATGAATTGTGGTTAGACGATGTGGATCAATGCTATATACATCTGGTGGCACTCATTTCAAAATATTTGATTGTAAACTTCTTTTTAAAGTGAAACACAAGAATCGTTGTTAATGCAGTTTTAGATATTGTTCATAAGACCTGGGACACACTGGTATATGTTTTTTTCTTTAAAAAAGGATATCTACAGCCAACAATGACTGAATCAATCATTTTTTTTTCTTTTTTCTGCTATTTTTGTACAAAACAAAACAGACATTCCGTTGGTGTGAAAACTAATTTTTTGTTACCACGAGGATGTCCTAGGCTGTCATAAACCACGAAGTCAGACAAATAAGTTCATACTAACGCGGCTAGAATTATTTTGTCGACCTCAGAGACTTTCGATAAGGTTAAGAGTGGTCAGCCTAAGACTGAAGTTGCTTTGTGACATAAGCTTATATAAGATTGATGGAAGTTCGCTATGTAAACTTGGGGGGATACTAAGAGAATCCTAATTGACCAAATTCTATATTTTCGTCATTGATTTGCCATAAACGATCCGATCCAAGTCAAACTGGGTCTTTAATCACCTGAGAATATTTCTTTCGATTCAAGCACTTGACAAACCATAAGTGTTTTGTTTGTAAACAGGTTAAGTAAGATCAGCAAATGAAGATATGAAATCTCTTTTTCTGAATAGATGCCTTGTTCATTATTGTTTTGTAAGTCAATTACAAAAGAATTTGTTTTTTATATCTTTTAATGTTAAATGTTAAACGCATGCTTATGTAAGTTTTGTTTATAAGTTAGTACACTTCAATTTATCACGTAAAAGTAAGCAATTCGTGACGAAAAATTGAGAGTATAAGTATCACACATGGCTGTAATTTAGATCCATACCTAAAACTACGAATTTCCGGCTTTCACAATTTATAAGTACAGTACTATACTGAGAATATTTATAGTTAAGGATCCGTGTTAAAGATGTACTTCGCCCTTACATATGGTAAGCTATATGTATAAGATTAAGAAAATATTATCTTGTAAATTCAATTCGTGTCTACATTTTAGTTTATTCCAGTAGCATTTAATTAAGCCATATGCTTATATCTCCAACTGCTTCGTAAATATTTAAAGATAAGAAAGTGAGTGTTGGGAATTGGAGCTTATTTGTAATTTAAGGACAGACGCAAAAATCAATCAAATATAGTGATTACCGAGACATACACGCTCCTAAAAATTAGAGTAAAATCTGAAAGACCCAAATTCCATGATAGTAAACCAAATATTGGTAAAAATGAAATGATTCAAAAAATCCAAAAACATACGAATTTCTTTTTTAAAGTCTCCCTTGAAGTGGCATTTAAAGTGTACAAATAAACTCATCATAGTTACCAGGATTAAATTTTTATATATTTACGCCAGACGCGCGTTTCGTCTACAAAAGACTCATCAGTGACGCTCGAATCAAAAAATGTTAAAAAGGCCAAATAAAGAGATCAAGTACGAAGTTAGAATATATCTTGTTATAGATGATGTTGATATTTGGAAGGAATTTTTTTAACATAACAAGTATATTTGATTTATTTAACAATACTCAAGGCCATAAAACTAAATCATTTTTTAAAGAACTTGGAATATATCCCAGAATCCAAATATTTTTTTTTCCAAGATGTATTGCGGGTTTGACTTAATTGTAGTACATTGTTTTTTATTAATTTTTTTTTGTTTCAATGCTATAGTCAATAATGGAGAATTTTAAATCAAATTTATTTGTCATACCATGCGTATGTTCTCGTCCCGTTATAGTCTTTATTTGTCATACCATGCGTATGTTCTCGTCGCGTTATAGTCATTTCGACTACGACTATTGTTCAAGAGAACTTTTCATTGGTTGTCTAATGTGATACCTTCACGTATTTTGTTATTTTTATAGCTTTGAGCATAGATAGTAAGGCATATAATTAACATTATGATGATGAAATAACATTGAACAGCAACTATTTTTAACGATTTTTTCTTGTTCAAATTGTAAAAACCTCTGTAGCGTCAGGGGGAGCTGACCTCCTGCCTCGGTATAAACAGAAGGCAAGCTACGCCACTGTATGTTCTCATCGCGTTATAGTCTTTTCGACTAAGAATATTGTTCAAGAGCAATTGTTTGTATGACATGGGGACAATAAAATAAATGGTTGATTTTGAGAGGATTCATAGGAGTACGAAAATAATTGACAATTTGATTTCATTGTTAAACTGTGCTTCTCCAAAACCCAGCTGCCGCTTGAATTAAACGGATTAAAAATATCCCAGGTGTGCTAGGTCTTCCACGGTCAACACCTCCCCACTATTCCATTGTGCTTTTTCTTAGAAATTTGTGTTTTTGACACTTTAGCATCATAGTCTTTTCAAGTGAGATAATCTTTCTCTTTTCTCAATTCTCCTCGAACAGCAAGATTTGACTAATTACTGAATTCGGTTTACCTGTATAATTAAGTATAGAACCTGCTTTATTTTTACAACCGACTGTATAAAAAAGAATCCTTATTTCTAAGATGTTGTTAAATCGGATTTCAACAGAGAACATTTTAAGTTTTAGTTATAAAGATTAACATAAACAATATATTGATATAACACAAAACAGTGTTATTCAATAATTAAAAGTTTTATTGACAAAACATTCCTTCAGGTGGATACATGTATATGCTGAAGTCTAACATTATTCAGAGTCGTACATAAAAAAATTCTAACGGACATATTTCTATTTCAACATTGAAATGTATAGATTATATATGTGTGTATGCAGAAAGTAACAATCTTCGTAAAAAACGATATAGGATGGAGTCGAATCGCAGGGGTTAAGTTTCCCCAAATATAAAAATCTACAGAAAATCATACTTTATACCTCTAAAAGATTTATCAAAAGTGACAATTATCGCGTTTTTAATATCACGCACGTAATTAATAAATAATAACATGTTTATTTCATTAACATTAATATCCACTCTGCTTTCAAGATCGTGTATCATCAATGTAAATTTCCGACATCTTGGTGCACGAAAAAAGATAAAATGAAAGTTCAGATAATTGGAAAAATCTTTTGATAATATATATTAGAGTATAATAGATTAGAAGTTTTTATTTTCATTTAGCCATATGTTTTATCTTTTATCCTGAATATCATAACGTGCCGATAGAAGACTTGGATATTATTTTTTTTAACTTGTCATGCCGTTTCTTTATCCTTCCTTCTTTCTGTCCAATCGTGTGCGCCTAAGTATTCATTAATTCTCATTTGCTGTAGTTTACATCTATATATATATAAGAGAAAAATGAGTCTGTTTCACCGCTGTCTAATTATTCTTCTAGTTACATCCTTATTTTAACGAGGCTCTAACAATTTGCTAACCATCCTTTGAAATAACTACAAAATATTATTGATACGCTTATTACATGATTTATTTCAAAATATTCTGATAACGACGGAAAACTATCGAAAAATGTGTTTCTTACACTAATTACTCGCATTAACGAAAATGATTACGGGCTAAATGAATTAAAGGTTACATATCTTTCAATTTTTAGCCTCCTCTTCATCAATCTTGTATCAATATACAGTATGGTTCTCGTTCGGTGATGAAATGGAATATAAACAATACTGGTCACTATGCACTCTCAGTATCTTTAGCAATGTATCATTGGTGTATGGTAGGCAACAATTTGCAGATGATAAGGGTTTCAAAGAAATTGTAACAGAAATAACAATCAATGATCAAATGTTTTTTTTTATTTCATTATACCTTTGACCATACATAAACTTAAATACAGTTCTTTCTTTTGAACGAAATATTGAAAGATTGCCCAAGATCAGTGTTCTGTCCTCTGTGAGTTTTACCCCTCTGACTGCTTTTTTAGAGTCAGCTCAGTTCATTTTCGCCTAACATACTAAGCTAGAAAGCTATTAGACGTAAAACTGAAACTCTGTATAGTACATAATGTTATGTGTTTTAAGTAACATTATTTCATAAACCTAAGATTTTTGCATACACTTTCAAGTTGTAAATTTAAGCTTAAAATTACAAAGTATATTTACAATGTCATCAGTAACATTGATCCTACAATCAAAATTCTTTTTATTTAATGTCGAGACAAGGTATATGTATTTCTCATCCATTCTCAATTTTATGTAAAGATGCAAGCTTGCAAATCATATGCCCCATAAATTCTTCTTAAAAAACGCCCGGAATACCGTATATTTATATATAGGTTATAATAATAAATGGAGAAGCAGTTTAGAAAGAAAACATGCTATTTAAATATATAAAACATTGGCACGCGACAACTAAAAAGAAGTATCAACTTCCTATAGAAGAATTAAACTTGAGACTCACTTTTTTGTTACAGTGTTTTATCTGACAATTAAGATTAAATGCCAAAATATATTAAAATCGGTGCTGTGGTATATCAAACGAATATAAAATTGTTTGTTAGATGAATTAATTCCAAAAGAAGATTCTTCTGCCGTTTCTTATTTTAATAACTTAAAAGTACTTTAGTTAAGACATTTTCATCTTGTAAAATACATAACAATGTATGTTTAAAACCGCCTCGATGCTCGTCTTTTAGAGTATTCGTCTCGAATGCAAGATGACGTGGGTTCAATCACTGTCGAGGTCAATATACCTACTTGGACATTGATATTCACCGTTTTTCGCCATGCAATCATTGGGTGTGTAGATGTATATAAAAAAATATAGTGGCTTGAATAATTTGTCTGTGTAGGGTGATTTTGGCTTCCTGTGGACTGTTCCTTGTAAAATAGCACGATGTAAAAAATGGCATACTGTAAAACATGGTATGGTATGATGGTATGGTATGTGTTATGGTATGATGGTATGGTACGAATACCATCATACCATGGTATGCATGAATGGTACCATGGTATGGTATGATGGTATGGTACAAATTCCTATACCATGGTACGAATTCCTATACCATGGTACAAATTATTATACCATGGTATAACTTGATAGAATGAAGCATGGTATGGTTTTTTGAAGTAGGAAATTTTGCAAAATTAATTTAGGTAATATGAACTATGATTTTGTTTCAATTTGTTGACATTATATATATGTTTTATTTATTAAATAATATTTTACGAAATAGATGTAGACAAACCAGATAGACTATCACTTACATGTATAAAGCTGTGAACAGAAAACAAGAGAAAACTCAATTTAAACATCTCAGATAACAAGATAAGATAGATACATGTATAATGTCCTGTTCTGACACATTATAAATGGCTGTCAATTATTCTTTGAAATTTTTGGAAGTACTTCATATCTTTTGATGATAATCTAGATAATGTAGTTAAAGTTTTATTGCATAACCTTCTGTCAATGGTCAACTTATATATTGTTTTGAAATATGACACTTTAAACAGTTACATATTCTGTCTACATCTATGGCCAAGAAATTCAATTAAAAATGTGAATAAAAGGTGAATGCATCTCCAGTGGTGATTAGAAAACACCATACTTTCAAATTTAATTAAAACTGTCACTAATATAATACTATGTTAGTTGATAGATACCACATGTTGTAGAGTGTATATTGTTTTCTTCATTTATATGTAAAAACAATGTGCATTATGGAAGTTAATACACAATATCAACCAAGGAATGAGTCTTTTTTTATTATGTGAGATTTTATTAAACAATTTTATTTCATTTGTTTAATACATGCTGAGAGTGACAGCTATTTCTGTGCAGATAGAGATAGGAATAGGTTTCTTTAAAATGTATTTCAAGGTCAATTATAATTGCCATGTGTTGTAAATATTTGACCTTTAATTACATCAACATTTAAGAACGATTTTTTTTCCTTTTAGCTTTAATAAAGGGTTATAATAATTTGCTAGACGAAAAAAATCTATTATTTCATCTGATGTTCCATCGAATATTATGAATACATATTGTCCCTATATCTGCCATGATAGAATATTATGTAATGCAGAATTAAAGTATTTGATTCATTATTTCGAATATATTAACATGATTAAGTATATCACAGATTTCCCGTGAATGGACTGCACCAATTGCCGCAACTATTATTTGTTTATAAATTTTTCCATCGAATTCAAATGCTATTTTTTCTAAAAAAAATTCTCAACAAATGTTGATGACAGAGCTTGATTTGTCAAAACTGTCATGGGCTCGTTTACAGGACGTTTGAGGAAGATTAGTAAACATCTGTGTTATATTATACGAAACCAAAAGGCTGTTTGCCATAGATTCTAATTTCTCAATGATATTAATGAACGATGTAGTATCCTTTATATATGTAGACTGATTTTGAACTATAAGTAATAAGTATAAAAAAATGATCAACATAATGACCTATAAGAGGGGGGGGGGGGGGGGCAATACCTTTTTGTGTTAACCTGTTTTTGCCTTTGTGTTTTTAACTGTTATTTGAGACAAAATTAAACTGTTAACTGTTTTCAACTCACTGGCTGTCATCTGTTCTGTTAAAATTTGAAATGTTGTTTACTGTTTATATGAAAATGGGATTCCTGTAATTTGTTACTAGACACTTAAAGTGTTTTTGGACATAATTTGTCCCTGAGAACTGATCTTACATATACCTGTAGTTTACAAGAATTTTAAGATTCACGCTAATCACATTAAATTTGCTGTCCATTTCTTTCTTTACGGTGCTTGCTCAAAGGAGTGACATAAACAGCATATATGTAACTGTCTTTGAGTATAGTAAATCCTTCATAAAATTTAGAATGGAAATGAGGAATGTGTCAAAGAAACAACAACCCGACCAGAGAGTAGAAAACAGTCCAAGGTAAACAAAAAAAGTCGCTTACACAGTGAAAAAATCTTGCACCGGAAGGCGGACTGAAGCTGGCTCCTAAGGGAGCAATAATTCAACTTCAAAAAGGGGGTGGGGTTAGAAGTTATATGGCCGTTTTCTGAACAAAAATGTGTACTAGTTCATATAAAATAAACGTGACAATACACTCCAAAACATATAAATGAACCAAAATTTTTAAAAAACAAGACTAGAGAACAGGTTCCAGACTTGGTACAGGTGCAACAAATGTGGCAGTGTTAAGCATGTTTTGTGAGATCTCAACCCTGGCCCTATACCTCTAACCAATGTAGTTCATTACTGTCTCCTATCTATAGTTTATCCCAAAGTTAACAGGAGTGGCCACTCCTCAACCAGCTAAATCCCTGTTTTATTTAAAAGTCATCCAAACCCACCCAAGCATATACATATATATGCTCATTAGCATTGATAATGTTTTTTGAAATGATCATAGATTTTAAAATTGAACCAATGAATATTTTGTTTACATTGTTTTTCAACCAAAATTCCTGTTCCTGTTTATCATTGAAAAAAAAAGTTTGTTTTGGAAAAGGTCAAAAAAGAAAGAAAGAAAACAGATATTTAATAAAATCCTGTTTAAGAATAGGTTTATTAACTTTTCAAAATTTCCTCTTTTGAAAAACCATACCATGCTTCATACCATAGCATAATAATTTGTACCATGGTATAGTAATTTGTACCATACCATCATACCATACCATGGTACCATTCATGTATACCATGGTATGATGGTATTCGTACCATACCATCATACCATACCACATACCATACCATCGTACCATACCATGTTTTACAGTATGCCGTAAAAAATGTCCTTGAATTTTTATATACTAACGCAATAACGATATAATGTTAAACGATAAACATAAACAGAACTGTAAAAGTAACACCACCCAAATTCGAATTTGATATGTGTGCTATGGTAATAACCATTGCGTATAAGTTTCTAAACATTTGGTTGAGGCAAAGTAAAGTTAGAGGAAACTAATTGTGGGACGTATATACGTACGGACAGAAAAGGGTAACACATACATTGTCCCTGTGTTCTATTATTACACAAGAGCAATACTGTCATACTCGTGTGGAAATACAAACACTTGACGAAGTGGTTCAATTATTATATACAAAAGTAATAAAAGTATTTACTAGGCAATTGAAATGCAATTGAAATATACTTCGTCAGGAAGCTCATCACAATTATGAATTTATATCTTAATATTCTGACATGAGAACTTTAGTGACTTTCAGTGCATGGAAAATCTAAAGGCACGTGAAATAAGGTACAATATACATTATAGAAAGAACTTGATATATCCACTACATAATGAAACGGTGAAATAGCTTATAATAAACACAAGTGCAATCAAAATAATATTAAGCAATATAATGTTTCAAAAAAAAGATCACATACAGTTCTGAAATACGAACTGAAAAGGTTTGTATTAAATAATGTCCTCTTTAAGTTCCTGGACTCCTTAATCAGTGGTTGTACTACAGTATAGATTTCGTCCAATCTTTGCAATAGCATGGATAATTCCGTACGTACGTCCTATTCCCAGAGATAGTTTAAAAGAAAAGTGTTACTCATGCTTTAAATTGTAAATTAACGAACCAATGTTAAAACGTTAAACAAATTAATCAATTATAACTACAAGTATAAATGTCTCTGTATTGTACCATCTTATCTATTTACAATAAAAAGAGTGACAACATGGAATACTTGATTTGTCACTGTCTTGTCAGTCATTTGCTCATTGTTGAAGGCCGTACGGTGACCTATAGTTGTTAATGTCTGTGTCATTTTGGTCTCTTGTGAACAGTTGTCTCATTGGCAATCATACCACATCTTCTTTTATATATTGTATGTGATTTTTTGTATTTAAGATACACAAACTTTATACCATTTCCCTATATATCACCTTTCTTTTTCTTTCCCTTTGCATGAAATAATCGAAAGTAGCTGTGACTGAACGTATACATCTACATTGTAACGTTTGGTGTTTAATTTTTTCCCCCCTCAATTCACATCTATCATGCGAACATTTGAAATGTGACTGACATATTTCTACACGACATGTTCAGAAATACAGTAACTCAAGTATCGATGAGTAAATGTTAATACTTATCACTATCCCTAAGTGTAACCAAGGAAGTGGATGCATGTCACTTAAGTTATGTTCTAGTTTAAGTACGGTCATACCCTCTGTCTGCTTCTTTTTTCAAACTTCCTTGTAAATATTAATATAAAGTATGCATATTGCTAAGACTAAAAAATCTTCTTGAGTTTTTCCAAGTTGGAATACTTCTGACTTTATAACGATCATTAGATTGTTTTATGAAAATGATATACTTGTACCAATAAATTCTACAGAAAATCTAGGGAAAAGGCGTGGTAACAGGTAAGATGGTCCCAATATTTTATTTACATCATAACTGGGAGAATTCCCACACCCAATTATTTCCTAAATGTTGTTTAAATTGATGTGAACAACTTTTACATATTATGCGACACATGAAGTTTAGTAAGCACTTTTACTGGATTAATGCTATGACGTTACGCACAGTGTTCGGTTCAGCAATGGTAACGTTAGTCGACGTAATTTTCATTTATTTCAACCAACTTTTGTACAAAACGTTCAAGCTTTGCATTATTTTTAATACATATGGCTTTTTGATGTTTGACTACTTTTTAAAAAAAAATTATAGACTGTGAAAATGACTGATTATACATTTTTGATGAATAATCTTTCCATTCTCGATTTTATTTCTTTCCTCATAATCTTAACTTATTGAAATAATTTTAGGGTCTTTCTATCAGTACTACCAACAGTTACATTCCAAATATGAGTCTTTCGAGAAAATTATAATGACAAAGAATTCTCGTTCGGGTCAATGGCAGCAACAGCTACTATATGTATCCTCTGTTTGCTTGATCTATAATTTCAATTTCATTCTCAGCTTTTGGAAAGAAAACGGCAGTTTGAAATTGCTCATTTTATTAAGATTAAAAAGTGATCTACAGTCCTTGAATTAGGATCAGTATTTTTCACATGCGTCAGTTTGTCGGATGCGTGGACATAACTGTTAGTGTATGCAACAAACAATCGTACTAGCAGAAACATATCTTTTACTCAAGTCGAAAGGTCCGGTATTATATAGAAAACTTATCATTTATCAAAAACTTCGACGCCTTTAAGATCAGCACATGGTTTACAAAACTTTGATGGAAGTCAAATGTCTTGTTGATTTATTACATTTTAGAATAAATATTTGAAAACTCTCTCCAAACAATATATCATTCAACAGAACGTGTCATATGCTTGGTAGGGGGTCTCATTGGGGGTTTCTGATCCCGGATCCCGCTTACTGTTTTGTCAGATTCCCGTATCCCGCTTACACTATATATGTAAGCAATTTTCATTTTTTTGTAATTTCCCGTGTCCCGCTAGACTTCATTTCCCGTTTTCACGCTTACAAAAAATCGGCAATCCCGCATCACACTTAGACCCCAATGAGACCCACTTGGTATTCACGAATAATCTCTAAATGTTTTGTATATGGTTCTTGGGGCCTTATGGTCGTAACTGTATGGTGTAAAAATATGAGGAGATGGGGTATGATTGCCAATGGGACCATTATATCCAACGAAGTTCAAATGAAGCGGATGTAAGTAAGTATGGGCAACCGTTCGGCCTTCAATGATGAGAAAAACCATACCATATGATATTCGTTGGGTGTTTGCATACTCACAGTGTCATAAACATTCAACGTTAAAACACCAGTATTATTTGAATACCAGTCAACAAAATATACATTGATTGGTTATAATTCTTTTATAGTCTTATTTTCTCGACATATGTTTAAGACAGTTTCGTCAATTAATAATTTTAGTACAATCGAGATGATGGAATTAAATTTGACAACAACTACTAGTAAAAGAAATAGTAAACCTCCTAGTAAAAAAAAAACATCAATGTTCTTCACAAAATATTTTACGTAATATCATCTGAAGCTTCGGTGTATGTTTGTGTTTATATATATCATAACAATTGCTGGTATAAACTGTTGCAAATGACAAAATAGGACTCGGGAATTCTTTCCAATTAGATAGAATGATTCTACGATTTCGTACAGACAGACTTATATTGACTACATAAATTGTGCAAATATTGTTATATCAAAAATCAATTTCCGAATCGACACCCATTAAGTTTATAGATATAATAACTCTCACAAGACATCGCATTGACAAAGTGCACTTGAAGGTGATTAAGAGCGGGGGATAGGGGTTGTTGTGTACACGGCAATATTTACAAAATGAAACCATGATCCAATGAGAACAGCACATCTTTGATCAATAGGCGAAGTTATCACAAAATTTCATTTGCTCTTCTTACATAAATAACCAAGAAAGACTCTTCAATAAAGAGAAAGTTATTGAATGTAAGCGTAGCTGAAATTAGTTACTATGACAGATGTGAAAGTTGCATTAGTTACAAGGTCTATGGCAAATGTTAAATAAATAATAACACCACTTTACTATGATTATTAATAGGAATAATGCATGGTATAGTTATATTTCAATGTAGTAAAAGTGAAGTGGTTTCAAGTAGTTACATGAAAATTACTCCTGAAGAACGACAGGAAAATAAGCAATGTATACAACAGATCATACATGTATATAGGTTTTCAAAACGGATGAAGTGCTATAGAATTGATATAGATATATTTTACTGTCAAATGCAATATTAACACAGTCTGTACGGAATGCATTTTGCTCATTGTGACCAGCAGGTGTGTTCGTGGAACCAGATACATTGTATACTTGTTTGAAATAGTCAACAGACACGTTTGTCTAATCTGCTTAGAATTATTATATCTCGGACTATAGTCATTAGAATAACGATTGTTCCCATAAGAAGCATACCACGGCAGTTCACGTACATCTCTAAGTAAAAGTAACTCCATGCGGCGGTTCCCTCTTATCTGCTTTTGTTTTAAACTATACAGTAAAAAATGAAACCAAAGCTATAAAAATTACATGCGTCCAAAGCGCTTTTTCTGGATTAACCTTCACGAGGAACGCTCAAGGCCGATGATTTGAAAGCCAAGGATGCATACGAGCCGAAATATTTGAAGAGCCGTGTGAACGTAAAAGACCTAAAACAAAAATAGACAAATCCATGTAGGCAGCACTGTTTCGGCTTTCGTCACAATGAGTTCAGATCTTTCGAGTCAAGCAATTTGCTTTCAGGTTTCTGTTAATAAATGTGATGGGTCGCTGTCCATTTTTTTCTCTCTCTTATAAATCGAAAACACCGCTTGCTCTGAATATCCAAGTACAAAGCGGTATTGTAAATGGAAGGGCGTATTGTAAATCTAAATTCAAAGTCACTCAGGTCTTTAAGTATAAGACACTTCGATTAAACCACAACATGAAATGATGTTTACAGTCATTTAATTATTTCAAATATTGCATATAATATATTTCCCTTACACGTTGTTTTTGTTATCATCCACTTAATAAATATAACATCAAAAACAAATCGTTCTCACGTTGCATTAATTAATTCAATACATCATTATAATACACTTTGCACATACAGTGATGTACTGTTATTAGAAAGTTTAAGTCTTATTATGTATAGTTAATGTAAAACAGATCAAATTTTTAATACTATATGTTTATAGCTCGAAAGTAAAATGTATGATATTTCATTCACTTTGTTCATGGTATATAGCATTTTATGTATCTCTATACCGTCCAGATGGATATTTTGTTCTAACAACATGGGTTGATTTTAGCTGTTTGGAAAATGATTTTTTGCAAAGTTTGGGCCTGTTTCAACCCATCACTTGGACAATGTTTTTGCAAAGCCCATGTATACGATGTCCAGAAGTCATATGACACTCAACCACTTATGGTTTCATTTAGTGATTGTTTAAAGAATAGTTCGACCGAAATTGGACATAATTGCCCAAAATAGGATGATTTGTAATCTTTAAAAAAAAAATGCTTCTAAGTTTTGTCACAGATGTTATTCTCTTTATCTCTTTACCAGGGACCAGAAGAAGTCTGGATAATCACGGGTCAAACTTATCAAGCTTGGGTCAATCATTGTCACGTAGGCGATTAGTTCGTTAATTTTACATAGTCTGGGGCTAACTTTGACGTCAAAAAGCTGTGATTTTTAGTTTCACGAAGAATTCAGGGAAGAAGTAGATCATCAGACAAAAGGAAAACCCATATATACCTTTATTAAAAACATATCATGTTTGGAAGATTTTATTATAACAACAGTGTGAACTAAATTATTTCAGCAGGAAATTCTCTAAATATAAAATAAGTTTCTGCAATATTTTGTTGGGTGGTAAACTCAAAAGATCCAACATTATAATTGAATAGAAAAATCTTTTTGGATGAAATCCTAGTGTTTGTTTAGGCAATGAAATATTTTTTTTTTCAAACGTGGTGTTTTTTCAACTGATTTTTATAGTTCGTTCTTATGTTGTACTGTTATACCACTGTCCAAGGTTAGGGGAGGGTTTGGATCCCGCTAACATGTTTAACCCCGCCACATTATTTATGAATGTGCCTGTACCAAGTCAGGAGCCTGTAATTCAGTGGTTGTCGTTTGTTTATGTGTTACATATTTGTTTTTCGTTCATTTTTTTTTACATAAATAAGGCCGTTAGTTTTCTCGTTTGAATTGTTTTACATTGTCTTATCGGGGCCTTTTATAGCTGACTATGCGGTATGGGCTTTGCTCATTGTTGAAGGCCGTACGGTGACCTATAGTTGTTAATGTCTGTGTCATTTTGGTCTTTTATGGATAGTTGTCTTATTGGCAATCATACCACATCTTCTTTTTTATAGGATGTGTTTTGTTCTCGTATTGTTTGATTATGTAATCATAAAAATAAAATATCAATTATGATAACATACAATGTATATATAAGGTGTCTTAAAATCAAATAAGCCAGTATGTAATAACTTTTAAAACGCAGCATCATCCGACCAGAATGTTAAGCTGGTCAAGGTCGTTAAAAACACCCATCATCAGAACGGGACGTTGAAAAAAGCTTTTCAAACGTGGTGTTTATGAAGGCATCTCCTGGCACAACATTTAAAGACATTTTAGAGAATCCGACTTAAGTTTTGTCCATGTTTCTGCAGTTTTTATCCTGTTATTCTCATTCCACATCCAAGTCGAACTTTCTGTAAACGAAGTAATCAAATATTCATTAATTGTTAATGACCGTTCAAACTAAAAAGGGCTCATGCAGCAAGCATAATAAATATCCAACGACTATGTTTAATTATACGTGTAATCGACTTCAATTAAGATATAAAAAAAATCATGATATATTAGTGAGAACATTGCGAATTATAACTTCTATTCAAATATCCGAAAATTTCATTTTCGAAATCTACTCTATTCATCTAATATATCGTGTTAAAAAACATTTCTAAATTAAATATATAAGTACAGCCTAAAAGTTTAAAGGGGCATTGCATGTGATCAATTATAGTTTTTGTGGGTGAAAAATTGTTAAAGGTTTAAATGAGTGAGTTTATGCAATATTTTTTTTTTTTGCAATAAACTGTCACGACTTTGTCGAACGGTGGCGAGGGAACTTTCTGACAAAGGATTGTACTTCAAAATGTATATATGCCATGTTCCCATAGGGTATAAGGTTTCTATTGTATAGGCATGAGGTCTCATTAAGATACTGTAGTTGATGAACACAAATTATATATCAATTGGAAGAAAAAGGTCAATTATTCAATCAGACATCAATTTGATATACCATGTGATGAGAGCCACAGAAAACATTAAAATCATATGATATATGCCATGAGCCATAGGGAATATTTTATCTGATCACTACCGTGTAACAAATGATTTGAAAAGAGATACGGAATTACAAGGTGAGTGGGCTGATTAAAGATAATGCAATTAGTCGGGAGTTTATCACCGATATACATCAAAAACAAAGTAGAGCAGCAAGCCTGATAGGATGACTATCATACATACATATGTATATCTGCGGTTTATCTGTAAGGAAGAGCCGCTATTGTTTGTTGACCCCCTTCAGGGTATGTGTAAACATTGAGTTTTATTATGCAGCTTTGAAAAAAAAATATATACATCGAATGACATAAGTTACATTTGTATATAGATCTTTCTTCGTTTAAACAAGTTGGTTATATATACCTATTTTTTCAAAAATGAGCACGACTATACAAATTGTTAGCAAGCTGAATGAGTAATAATAGGCATTTATTTATGATGTAGACACCTTTAACCACAGGTATTTGGGGCATGGATCCCCCTTTTTCGAACCTCACTAAAAAAAAAAAAAAAAAATGATTGGTGTTTTTTATACATTTACAATTTTCTACAATGTATAGAGAGAGATCTATAGACATTTATGATATGTTTAGTAGTAAATACAGTAGTTTTGCATATGTGATAAATAGCCTGCTGTTTAATCCATATCGCGCAACTTTGATGCGCACCCTTTATCGCATACCCTTTATCACACCCCTACCCTTTATCGCATACCCTTTATCACACCCCTACCCTTTATCGCATACCCTTTATCACACCCCTACTTTTTTTTTTTTTTTTTTTTTTTTTTTACATAAAGTCAGTTTTGGTTGTTTTTTTGCTTAAGAAAATTTTTCCTCAAACTAGGTAATTTTTTTGAATGACGTCATTGTTTGGTATGTGACGTCACGAACGTCGAGTTTTCATATTGTATACATGTGACGTCACAAACGTCAAGTTTTCATATTTTTTGGCACACTAAATGCAACTATGAAAAATATAAAACACACAAATTTAATAATAAACAAAATATTTTTAAAACAACAGCACGCAAATTGTAAGGTAACCCAGGTGCTTCGGATAAGTAATTGAGCAGTTCTTTTAAGGCCTTTGAAACAAGACAAAAGTAGAACTGAAGGTAACCCAGTGCTATGGATCAGAAAACAGTTCATATAATATAATACTCTTCTGTTGAAATATATGATAAAGTGTATAATACATGGCAAAATCCGTATCACATGCCGTATCACCCTCGACCAATATCATCCCTCGGGCCTAAAGGCCCTTGGGCTGATATTGATGTCTCGGGATGATACGACATATGATACGGATTTTGCCATGTATTATTCTCTATATATCAAGTCCATACAATCCATTACTAGTCGATTGCAATACCTTTTTTACTATCCATACTAGCCCCAAGTGAAAAAAGAAGCCAAGTAAAAAAGGTATTGTAATCGACTAGCAATGGATTGTTGAGACTTGATATATGTCTATACATTGTAGAAAATTGTAAATATATAAAAAAAACTCCAAACAATTTTTTTTAGTGAGGTCCAAAAAAGGGGGATCCATGCCTGTACCTTTAACATCAATATAGAAATTTTCTTAAAGAGGATCTCCTGTATTAAAAAAAAACCTGCCTTGGAAGGTCAGCTAGGTCACCCCTTATTTATTTATCGCTCTTAGTTATCAATGACCAAGCAAAAATTTTATGTCCATTTTCATCCAGTATCTACCGTTATTTTCTTGTCACAGTTAAAAACACCGTGTTTAAATGACAGTAATTTTCTCTATATAAGTACCTCATTATTACAAATGGTGAACATTTGATATTTATTATGTGGGAAACAGCGACAGCTGGCTTTGTGTTTATATTTATCTAAGGGTATTGATGTTCCTACCAAATCAACCAAACAACTAAATTGGTGTCCTTTGGTTTTGTATAAGATACGTAAACGCAATAATATGGGGCACTAACTGACCAGTAGAAGTGAAAACCCTTCATATACGCGTTGCAAATCGGCATGTACTAAAAGGTGGAGTGGAGTGGAGTGGAGTATTGGAGTGGAGTGGAGTGGTGGAGCGTTGGAGTGGAGTCATGGAGTGAAATTTACCTAACATATTCAAAAATTTATATCAATTTATAAGATATTTTTGTATACATGTGTAGCTTTAAAAATCATAGAATAAATGTATCCACAGCATCCAACTGCATTCATGTTCATTATACCAATATGATTCACATTAAATGTTCAGCACAATGGATAAAGTCTTCGTTTTACAATAAAATTTGTTGAAAATGTTTTTATTATATACTTATATCTGTCTTGTTTTTATAATATGTAGAACATATAATGTGTGGTTTTTACTGATTTAACATCTGTTTATTTTATCAAATGAATCAAAAACAACAACATTTCTCATCTATTAAAGTTATTTAGTTTCTGAGGTTATAGTAATGACAGTTTTATGGGTTCTATAGACAGGTGATGATGGCTAGATGGGCACAGGACGTTTGCACTTTTTTACCTATAAAACGATAGGACATTTGCGCTTCAAACACTATGGACATTTGCGCTTTAAGTTTTGATTCACCTGTATTAAAGTCATAAGAAACCTCAAATCCAAAAAAAATAATGCATATGTGTTTTTATAACTCAATGGATAGTTTTCATTATAAAACTTATGTACATATACTTTTTTCTGAAGAAAATTCTTTAATTTACTCATATTTAGAAGTTTACTCTATTTTAAATCCCCCGACATATTTTCCGTATGCAAAGTGACCTCAGTGACCCATCTCGTAAAAATCCGGTGATCACAATACGCATGGATGTCCTTAAAATAAACTTTTATCTGAATTTACATGTTAAACACGTGCTCCATTTCCATGCTTTTTTGTTGATTTTTTGTAGGTTGTTGACAAACAGGTGACAATCATTAAACTTCGGCTTCAAAACACGAACTTTAATTACCTGCCATATTTTCACAACAACACTGACCGATTGTAAAAAAAATTGACGATTATACGAAATTTACACGAAAAAAAATGACAAATTCGTGCACAGAAGACTAAGTTTATGATGTGTGTATGCATTGGTTCAAGAATTGGAAGAACATTATTTTTCACCGGTCACTCGTTTCTTATGACTTTAAATTGGCCAGACATTTGCGCTTTTTACCTATATTCGTCTTCCTGTAATTTTAATGAGACATTATTATTACATTACGTAAATAAAATCAACTTATATTTGTCATTTTAGTTAGTTCACATTAACACAGTCTTAGACATGGAGTTTAAAATTATAGAAATTAAAGAAAAAAAAATGTATATGTCATGATAGATATTTTCTATCGTTTTGATCAAACCCATCAAAAGTGAAGACCTTTCATGTAGATGTACCGTGAAATTTTGTAATGCTAGAATTAAAACGGATAATGGGGCTACTAATATTTTGAGTCAGAAAAAATAAAAATATTCATTCTCAATGTCACAGTGTGGGAACGGAACTGTACGGTTTTCTTCTAATTTGGTCATTCGGGAGACTGTCAAGCGGGGCTCCGACATTTGCAAAATAACAAGTTGCTTGATGGAAACTTTGATGAACTGTTATGTTGCTATATAACGTTTTTGCTTCAAGTTTTGATAGCTAAAACATTCTTCATGTAAATATGAACCAATAAAATAATAAGAAAGATATATGCATCCAAACGTTTTCCTTAGAATAGTGGAGCTCCGTGTAAAACGATCAAAATTGTCACACAACAGCGATCAAAAATGTCAAATAAACATCGAAAAATCAATGTTTGCTACCTGAATTTTCACATATACCTTTTCTGATATAAATTCTTACCTGTCTGAAAGTTTGAAAGCCATTGTCCAAGTAGAAATCTAAATATATTCATTTTCTCCATGTCGGATATTTTTATTGACTGTACAATCGCTTGCAAGTTTACTGTAATATCACTCGGAGCCTTCCTGTACAATCGCTTGGAGCTTTTCTTTTCATCGTTTGGCCAACTAAACTACTCCGAAAGGCGGGTAACCTACTTTACCTTGTTAGGTATTACATTTTCCTACACACTTATTGCATTTTGCTGTAATAGTTTCTAGTGGCATATGACTCTTAAGTAGATAATGCCTACTACTATCTCTTCTGCCACATTCATGATCAGTTTATGTTTTCCATGATACTTTTGTCATATAAATATTTATTAAAACTACTGCAATCCAATACAATATATGTCTGGCATGATTTTTCTCTCCTTTTTCTGTTACGATTTAACAGTTACTTATTTGGTATTGTTGTTTTTTTTCATTTTTTTTTAAATCTAAATTACACACTCAAAAGTGTTAATGATGTTTGAAGCTTTTATTTGAATGGATGCAGCCCGCATTAGCGGATCCGGAATGCGGGGAGAGGGAGTTTTGGTGGTTGAAACCCCATTTTTTCCGATTTTGTTTTATTTTGTGGACTTTTCAGGGTGTTCCGTGGTTTGGATCCCCCTTTAAAAATTTGCAGAACTACACCTGGTCTGATATCGTCAATGAAAGCATGATGATCCGATCGGTCATCTGATTTTTTATATGTTGGTCTTGTGTTGTGCTAGTTTTGGGGAGAAATGAGCACACACAGACATGTTTAACCCTGCCAAATTCTTTATCTACCTGTTTCAAGCCAAGAGTTTGTAGTTCAGTGGTTGTCGTTGGTTCATGTCTGTCATATATGTTTTTCGTAAATTGTTTTATTAAGAATTAGGCCGTCAGTTAAATTCATGTCTGGACCTTTTATAGCCGACTATAATTGCTTAAATCTATTTATTTTTTGAACTTTGGCAATCATATCACATCTCCTTATTTTTATATTGAAGATATAAATGTGGTTTGATAAAAATGTTGTTCTCACTAAAAAAAAACTGTTTCGTTCGTTTGTGGGATGTTATAGTTGGGAATATTGAAAAGTTCCCGAATTGTGACATTGATATAAAAAAAATTATGTTGAAGGATTTTGTGTTTTCTCTGTCAGATAACAAGCTCTCTCCCATCCTTGATAAAATTTAATTTAACTGGAGCTTTTTCTATCAGTAGCTATAGCTTGTAATAAACAGACATCTCATTTGAAATTATACCACATCTTCTTATTTTAATATCATGTTTATTGACATATACGTGTATTTTCTTGGATCAGTGATTAGCTACCACCATTCCACATTCGAATTCCTTGTGTCGATACCCTCACACTTTTTCAATGGAAAATCAAACAAACTATAGTACGTATCAAGTTACAATATCCCGATCCAGTGATGAAAATTTCTTTGTTGTATTGTTCAAATTTGTATTTATTATTACTTTTTAAATTGCTGGTAAATAATATATTAAGTAAAATTCAAAATATGCTAATTACCCTTCCAGAGAATCTAGTCACCTTTTCGGTATATATAAATATTTATTTTGTACGAGGATTATTTTCATTTTTATTTTAGATTAGATTCTTAACATATTTTGTACTGTTCTTTTCTTTTCGTCTTGTATACTTATCCAGTGGTTGTGTGTTTATGTGTTACACATTTGTTTTTCGTTCATTTTTGTACATAAATGAGCCGTTAGTTTTCTCGTTTTACATTGTTATTTCGGGGCATTTTATAGCTGACTATGTGGTATGGGCTTAAATTTGTTCTTTGTTGACGACCGTACGGTGACCTATACTTGGTAATTTTTGTGTCATTTTGGTCTCTTGTGGAGAGTTGTCTCTTTGGCAATCATACCACACCTTCTTTTTTATATTTATTGTACACATTTTGTTTTTGTCTCTGATATTGTCACCTTAAAAGGGTTCCTTGATAGAATCTTAATTGTCAAAATGACTGGTTTTATACTTATTTTCACTTCAAATACCATAGATGAATTTGATAGGACAGCAAGAAACAACCAATGCAATGCATATGCAATGTATTTAATAAATTTGGCCAAGCTATTCTAGAGGAAAGCTCCAAGCGATTGTACAGGAAGGCTCCGAGTGATAGTACAGTAAACTTGCAAGCGATTGTACAGTCAATAAAAATATCCGACATGGAGAAAATGAATATATCTAGATTTATACTGGGACAATGGCTTTAAAACTTTCAGACAGAAAAAACTATATATCAGAAAAGGTACATGTAAAAATTCAGGTAGCAAACATTGATTTTTCGATGTTTATTTGACATTTTTGATCGCTGTTGTGTGACAATTTTGATCGTTTTACACGGAGCTCCACCATTCTAAGGAAAACGTTTGGATGCATATACCTTTCTTATTATTTTATTGGTTCATATTTATATAAAGAATGTTTTAGCTATCAAAACTTGAAGCAGAAACGTTATATAGGAACATAAGAGTTCATCAAAGTTTCCATCAAGCAACTTGTTATTTTGCAAATGTCGGAGCCCCGCTTGACAGTCTCCCGAATGACCACATTAGAAGAAAACCGTACAGTTCCGTTCCCACACTGTGAATGTGATGACATAGAAATTGAGCGCCAGCAGTATGAGTAGATGTTCTCATTCTCTTTGAAGACTATCCCGAACAATCCTCAAAATCCGAAAATTTTCTTCAAGTCAATGATAGATATAACGTAATAATCATTTGTGCACTCCTTAAAATGATTTTTTTTAACTTTTAGCCATAAAGAAAAATATGACTTTAATTCTGCCAGGCCAAAACTACCGGTCCAAAGACCTAATAAAAGAGGAGGGAAGTCATAAAAACCAAATATTTCAAAAGCGCAAATGTCCTATGTTTTGAAGCACAAGTGTCCAAATAGAAAAGCGCAAACGTCCCGCGCCGGGCTAGATACATTTTCCTTATCTATTTTAAATTGGAAGAAACACACTATTGTAAATAGTACAGTAAATTAACATGTAAGATAAAATCAAAGTGAAAATGTTTATTGGCAATTTAATTTTATTATATCAGTAGTCAATTGATAACTAAAATATCAATATATATTTTTTTATCACAAGATGATTGTTTAGCCTCTGTTAGATTCTAACATATTTTGCCAGGTAAAGACATACATTTTTTAACTAGGGACTAAGCCTACAACATTTGAAAATTAACATAAGCGCTATGTATATTTTAATAATTTTTTTGTGAGCTCGTCCAGAATTAATTTTATAACTACATAGGTTACTGGGCCTTTGCTTCCCCTTCTTATTAGAAATACACTATAATTTAGGATAGTAAAATAAATTACACAATTGACAACCTTATCCCCTTTCCATCTAAGCTGTCATAAACTACCCCAAACATTGTCCAACTTTGATAAATTATCAAATATGTCAAATGAAATAATATAAAATAATTGTGTGCTGCAATTTAAATGTTTTTTTTTATAAATGATTTTTAAATTGATATTGACTTTTGGATATGTTAAGTTAATTTCACTCCATGACTCCACTCCAACACTCCAACACTCCACCACTCCAACACTCCACCACTCCACTCCAATACTCCACTCCACTCCACTCCACCTTTTAGTACATGCCTTGCAAATCCTGTGAGTAGACGTTTGCTAGGAGTGAAAAGATGTATCTAATTTGAACCAAAACTCTATATTTAAATTTTTTTTTCGGATTAAACTTTGATGATTTGCAAGTAGTTGAAAGAGGAAGACGTTACTAAATTATTCGTGTTCATATTAAAGGTTACCCAGAAATTAGGGCGGACGTAACGAGAAATGTCACTGACTGTATCTCTTAATATATCCTTAAATATCTTTCTCCGTGATTGAGGATGAGTGTATTATTTAAGTTCATGTCAATTACTAAAACTAATGGTATAATATCTCAAGTAGATATGTACATATTTGTCAAACCCCTTCTTCCCGGTACATTTAGTAAGACATATGAATGTTAATGTACCAATTTCCCCTCCTATTAGATATGGTATACTTCTATATTATGTATAATTTAGATGCAAATTTGCTTTAATTTTTTATGTCTATGAAAATTGTTAATTCTCTCACGCTTTTGGTAAGCTCCGATTTTAAACTATTTATGAATACAATTGTTTTCTAATACATGAAAGTTATATGCAAATTGAAAAACTGTCAACAGTTACTGTCTATAGTGTTCAAAAAGTGATATCGATGCATATGAATGTTTTGTATGTAGTTGGGAGGTAACTCATATAAAGTTGGATTTTTCTTTTCCATTTAGATACCGTTTGGTCATATAAGTCCTTACACTTCTACGTATTCATAAATTTCTGGCTTTCAAATGTTAAGGTTTGATCATTCCCGATGAAAGTAAATAAAAAAAGCGCTTTGAACGCACAAAACCGTCAATATTCTAAATACTTCATATGTTATATCTCTGTAACTATAGCCTTAGAAAAGATATCTATTATATGGTACTGATATACAGTGATTGGGGTTTTATTGCAGACTTTATATCTATTGCAGTAATATCATGCTTATTAAATCCAACCGAATGATACTAAATCGGATTTGCAAGCATTATTACTGCGAATGTGGGTCTTCATTGTCTGGATAAAATCCTTCTTAAAGATACATTTACTGTTAAAATTTCGAAATTGAGGCCTTTACTACATTTAGTCTTGTAGACATGTATCATTATCCTTCACGAGCTTTTACGTATCGCATGTCACTAAAACATTCAGGTTCCTTTGTTGAAAATAAAAACTTAAGTCACTTTTCACAAGGTAGCTCAAATAGCACATTTATGAGTATTACCGCTGTGTTTTAACCTAGCATTTTAACAAGTAGTTGTTGATTTATCTGGAAATAATTACTTTTTCAGAAAAGTGGTTACTAAACAAAATTTGCCACACAAGTATTATTTCATTTTACATATGTTTGTAAAGGTAAGTTTGAATTATAGACTTTTATATACATTTTACAAAATAATGTTTAACATGTAATCGAGATGGATCGCGTGTTTTAATCAAAATATACAGGACAAAATGAAAATTATAAGCTATATTTATAATATTATAATGCTGTGATGAGAAATTAAATTAGGATATTTTGAAAATACATTTTGTTAGTGTTTGTGTTGTATGAAAGCGTTTTAAAATTATAGCTATGATACAAGTCAACATATAAATCCCTCAGGCAAAGTTGACCTTATATGGATTTGGCTTTTTTTTTTACGTGTTTTATTTTGTTATAT
Organism: Mytilus edulis; assembly: GCA_019925275.1. Taxonomy (NCBI): domain Eukaryota; kingdom Metazoa; phylum Mollusca; class Bivalvia; order Mytilida; family Mytilidae; genus Mytilus; species Mytilus edulis. The sequence goes on from CM034350.1 coordinate 50,143,490, forward strand.
AGCTCTTTATTAATTCGGTTCTCATACATTTTCGGCATTCAATTCAAATATTCGGCTTTGAGCGTTCCTGATGAAGGTAAATCCAGAAAAGCACTTCGGACGCATACAATTATTTAACGTGTTGTTTTCATATATCATGAATGTTGAATAACACATTTATATATAATAAATGAAAAAAACTTCTAGTGTTTAGCTCTCGCATGCCTCACTTCTCATACAAAGGACTGACATGACCCATGTAATGAAGACATAAAAATTATAGCTATGATATAAGTCAACATATAAATCCCTTAGGCAAAGTTGACCTTATATGGATTTGGCTTTTTTTTTTTACGTGTTTTATTTCGTTATATAGCTTTTTATTAATTCGGTTCTCATACATTTTCGGCATTCAATTCAAATATTAGGCTTTGAGCGTTCCTGATGAAGGTAAATCCAGAAAAGCACTTCGGACGCATAAAATTATTTAACGTGTTGTTTTCATATATCATGAATGTTGAATAACACATTTATATATATAAATGAAAAAAACTTCTAGTGTTTAGCTCTCGCATGCCTCACGTCTCATACAAAGGACTGACATGACCCCATGTAATGAAGACATAAAAAGGTCAAGAACATCGAAGACTTGAAAAAAAATTACACACAACGGATGAAGGCAGAAAAATATATTCAGATACTTTATATATAGGTCATCACTTCCACGACAAAGAATTCCAACCTCCGTTTTCTGACAAAGTTTTTTTAATCATTAAGTGCAAATATTTTAATTGTTAATGGTTTCCAATTAGAAATTAATGTGATGACTATATGTGATACGGAATAATTTCATACTGAGCTTAAAAGGACTGCCGAATAACTGCATGTACACATGTAGGTTAAGGACATTGTTGATTGATTACACAAATTTGTTGTAGTAAAACATTTTAAAAATATTACGTACACAAAATGTTGACTGGAGGTAAACAAATATGGTAATTCTTCTCTTATATAGAATTAGAATGTTTGTCAAATCAGTTTGGCTGTGTAGGATGTATAAATACACAAAAACGTCCAGTCAGAATGGGGTCATACATCGAACCTCGTATAGGGTTTGTGCTACACTGTCAGCAACATTCAAAACCCTTGCAACAACTTTGAAGGTACATATGTGGCCTGTTGTAAAGCAAATTTCTTCCACTATTCATCATATACAGTCATTTTCAAGTGGCAATCAAAATTCCCGTTATTCATTCCGTCGACCCATTTTGCAAAACTTATTATCGAATTTAGTGTTGTTTTCATCATCAAGTTCTACATTTGAATGTAAATTTTTCCACTGTATCTTAAACATACAACGAACAATTAATCAATCAAAAGATTGCACATAATTGTTAAATACATTTGTCTAAAGCTAAATTGTATTCAGAAAACTGTCACAAGCTATACTTTATTTCTGTGGCGACAAAACTTAAACTCAGACGAAATAAAATTTTGAGTTATTCCCCTTTTAACACTATTCCTCCAACAAAATAACATGCTAATATGATGATGTTAAAATCAGATGAAATCAAATTATAAATGCACGCATTTATATCAGAATTAATAGTATCAGTATGAAATGATCTCGAGTGGAAAATGGAGGCACTTTTATCAGTTTATGGTATGGTGAGCAAAATAAGATTATAATAAAGGACTCCTGTTTGCAAATTGAAGATTTCAAACTTGTATATACAATTTTACCATATGGTTATATAAATAAGTAACAAGAATTTAAAAAATAAACCAAAAAGAATAACGCTTTTCAACAAATATTTTGACTTGATTTGAGTCAATATAAAAAAAAAGAAGATGTGGTATGATTGCCAGTGAGACAATTCTCCACAATAGACCAAATGACATAGAAGTTAACAACTATATGTCACCGGCATTCAACAATGAGCAAAACCCGTCCCACAGAGCCTGCATCAAAATGCACTTTATGATGTGCTTATTAAATCTCTTTAATTTTTTGAATGATATACTAGTACATGTAATGTACCCTAAAGCTGTTCGGATTAGAAAAAAAAGATCCAGACTCGTTTTAGGACATTTCATCTCTCAAGTTTCAAAATTTATACAAACCGCAATGACTGTCATATTTATGTTTAGAAATTGAACTGGGTTCAAAGAAACACTTTTATTTGATTGACTAAAAAAAAGTTAAACCCCGCCTCATTCTGTATGTTCCCGTCCCAAGTCAAGAGCCGGTTTTTCAGTGGTTGTCGTTTTTTTTCTGTGTATCATTTGTGTTTTTCGTTCATTATTTTGTACATAAATTAGGCCGTTATATATATAGTTGACTCGTTTGAATTGTTTTATATTTGTCATTTCGGGGGTATACTATAGCTGGCTATGATATTTACACTCCTTACTTACTTACACTATTGTTGCAACTAATCTGTTCAACAACAATGTAAAACTCGTTAATATTTTTACACTGACAGTCTTACATCGATAAAACTAGACTTTTACCTTATGGCAGTACCTCATGCTTAAGAGGGTCTTGCGTTGTTTGACTGCAGACGGTATATTATAATTACGTATACACATGTAAGTCCAGCCAGAACGAGGACGACGTTTCACTGCTTTTGTATGGTAATATGAATCACTCTACTGTCTTGTTTTTTTTTCTGGTTTAATTGCCAACATGTATTAGTAGACTTTTTGCTGAAAATTATAACACTTTTATCATGTCTATGTATATCATAAATTATATATCAATTCGAGTATCAAATGCATACTTGTACTGTTTTCCTAACGGTGTAATGTCTTGAGATACGATGTTAATGTCACATAGATATGCAAAGAAATATCAATAATTTTGCGCCAAAAGTACAAAATATGATATCAAAAAGAGAAAGCCTAAACTCCCCGGAGTAATTGAAGCCCGTTGATCATCAAAATGTTCACACCTTCATAAATAATCTTTTCTTCACTGCACGCTAGTCTCCAACACTATATCATTTCCTCATGGACGCCAACAATTTTTGTTCCTGTCAAAAGTATCTAATGTATGGTCATTATTTTACACCTTTCTCCGTAAATTTGTGAGTTATAGGCAAACATAAATGTCTACGTAATGCTTATTAAAGATGCAAATACATTTTTTAAGTACTTTAAAAACTTATAATATTTGTTATATCATATGGAGGCTTTCCATAAAACGTCTCATGTGCACTGAAATCATCAGGAGCATTTCACTTAAGTTCAATAACAGTAAGTATATAATCTGCTATGTGTTTTTTGTGTGTGTAGAAATAAGAACAGTAGTTAGTAGCCAAAGGTCTGGAATAGCTTCAATATATACAATGTACCCCTTTAATCCAGTTCAGCTATCCCAAGTCTTGTCAAACATCTCATATAATACTGGGCATGTTATGTTCCAGGTCAAACTGATGCTTCTTTTTAAAGGTTAAATATTTGTCAAGACAACGTGTATCAGTATAAGATCTTTGTACATTACAAAATAACGATCAGAAAAAAAAGTGTCATGTTGAATCAGTTTTTCAACCTCGTTGATTTAAAATATGCTTCAATTTTACTAAATTAGTTTTTATTTGCATTATATATAATCTTGCAGACATAGATATGAAACACTGATATGACATTTACAATGTACTCTTATTAAATTTTTTGCATAACAATAATTAAGAATTTGATATTTGATATCTCACATGTAACAAATGTTGCATTATTAGTTCATTAGGTAAGGATAAGTCGATTTCATCTTACATTTCTGATCCTTATTAATTTTATATTATGTCGCACAATATGTAATCATGGCCAAGTATACAGATGTTCACTTCAGAACATTGTTGTATTATTGTTAGACTATGGATTATACTCTTCAAATAAAAATAGTTGACATAACTCAATCGATTGCTTGTCGATAATTCTGGTATTCGTGTTTCATACATATTGGAACACACTAAAATATATTCACCAAACACATCTATAATGATAAAAAGGGAGACTTAATTTTCTGGTCTTGAAATATATTCTAACATTTAACTGGGTTTCATGTATTTAAATAGTTGAAGATATGTATAACTCCGTGATGAATTTTATATATTTGCCAGTCCTCTACTTTTTGAATTTTTGCCAGATTTTCGGAATCCTCTGGTTTTATCCATGTATTACCATTAAACAAAATTGCCCACTAACCCCTACTTTTCTTTTAATATTTTTATTACATATTATTTAAAAAGCCATATTTGAAAATCTCATGAAATCCTTTGTTATTTTTTCATAGTTTTTTAAACAAAAAAGGTGTTAAGTAAAAGAAAACTCTAGAGAGAATTATTTCCCGCCAAATTTTCAACAGCTTATATCTCAAAAACAAGCACACGGACCCTCCATTTTTTTCTGCTTTTTAAGTTTCTTTATTTATATACTTTCAATTTATAACAATCTTTTAAAAAGTTTGTTATTTTTAAACACAGTAGCGAACATCCTTAATTAACTGTAGGGCTCGTACCATCATGTCCACGGCGGAAAAACAAATAAGCGATTGATATTGTCTAGTCTATCTGAACAGAACTTGATACAAATATAGCCAGACTGCTTAATCCTTCAAATACAAATAATACAATAACACCATAACTAGCTCTGGGTTAAAATAAACGAATTTAATTAAAGATGGCTTATTAGAAATGTATCTTTTCTTCCTACTATATGTGAGACAGATTTCATTTTGTTATAAAATAATGAAACAAAAGAACTTGCTAAAGGCTTTAGACAAATTTGTCCATTAGTGATTAATTTAATTCTAAATTTGATAAAATGGTTGTTTATATAAATCCCAGCTCTTGAATATGTTGTAACGTTCACATTCCGTACAGTAAAGGGTTAAGGTATATATATACTTACAAATGTTGAAGGTACAATTCAGGAACTTTACTGTTACAGGCTGGTGGACTGAATGTGTGCTCTTTTCTCATTTTAAGCCATATTCAAATAAATTATAGAACATTTGGAAACATACATGTATTATACATTTTAACATTTGGATATAGTTATTACGATACAATTGAGATTGGAAATTGGGAATATGTTAAAGAGATAACAACCCGACCTAAGATCAGAAAACAGCCGAAGGCAACCTATGGGTCTTCAACACAGCGAAGAAAATCCAGCACCCGGTTGTCTATTCTGCTCCCGAATTCTGTTTCAATTTTATACACCATGTACCATTTAAGTATATGTGCACATTAGATTTAAATTATACAATCCCTCTGAAAATTAATTCTAAAAGTAAAAGCAATAAAAGCATTTTAAACTTGACTGATTTTTGTTTGTTTCAGATGACATCATTATGTGAAAGATGACTTCAGAATTTTGTGATGTTTGTGAGTTACCAGAACTTCCAATAGATCCATTAACAATCTGGGAACATATACCCTGCCCACCAGACGAATTTAAGGACGATTTATTCTCTAACGATTTATTGACCAAATTGGGACCAGAAAAAGGGATGTCAATAATTTTAAATATAGCTAAAAGATGTGATATTAAAGTGCCAAAACTATTTCCGACATCGGGTCACGTGAGTGGTGCTTGGATATTTGACACGTGTGGTCAGGACTGTATCTCTACTACTGTAGGAATTTGTCTTTCTGTTCTTCTAGTCATGGTTGTTATAACACTCGCCGGGTTTGCAAGGTAAGCGATATTATTTGGCAGAACATGCATTTATTATGAAAGTAACGCCGCAATCTAATTATATATATAGTTTTATACTTCGTTACATGTAAAGTCATATACAGTTAACTCTCGTTGTCTCGAACTCGAGCAAGAGTTGTGTCCCTTAGATTGTCGAACTTCCGGTGTTCGTTTGAGTCGAACTACGTGTAACTCGAAATATTTCTCTGGTCCGGATGACTTCGACATAACGAGAGTCGACTGTACATGTATTTTTTTTTTATCATATACCATATTAGAATGTCGTAATTAAGCTAATACTATAAATCAATAGACATTTAGCAATGCAAGACTTTTATAGCTGACTATGCGGTATTGGCCTTTTGCTCATTGTTGAAGGCTGTACGGTGATCTCTATAGTTGTTAATTTCTGTGTCATTTGGTCTTTTGTGAAAAGTTGTCTCATTGGCAATCATACCACATCTTCTTTTTTATAAATAATAAACCATTACTTCAGTAACTAAACACCCAGCAACACGAGCACATTTTCAACATTTACAGCTACATTATTTGCTCTGATTTTACTTCTTTTGAGTAAAGAGACAAAATGCGTTTTGAGATCAGTTAATCATAGTACATGTACTTAAAATAAACAATTGGCACGCAATTAGGTGAAATCTAGCTGCTGTAGGAATTCAAATTCAAAAAGAAATGTTTGTTAAGATATAAGTCGGTTTGTCATTGGGTTTTTCTTGTATCAATCAGTTTTATGTGCATAAAAAGAGCCCAAAGACCAACACAAGCTGTTTAAACCTAAAAAAAGATAACGTGTTATGGGGTGAAACGACAAGTGTCACGTGTGGACCAGACTTTCTTACCCTTCCGGTTCACATGACATCACTTCTGGGACTGTTATGCTCTGCCTAATGTTGTGTTTTAATTTGAAGACTTGTTTGTCTTTTCGGTGCTTTTGTTTTGTTGTTTGCAACGGCGTTTTCGTTTTTTCTACTTTGAATACTCTGGTATCTTTCGCGTCTCTTTACCCCTTTTATCATATGTGACAAAGGAAAGCTATATCTCTTATCTCAACTTTCTTTCAATTTCTGAAATGTCTGTATCACTAACATCCTATCATCAACAGTCTTAAATTAAACATCCAAGTGGTAATAAAACTCGTTTAAATAGGTCCAAGGACACATAAAAACGTTATGAATAAGTGGAGAGTTGTCTCATTGGCAATTATACCACATCTTCTTTTTAACCGGATTTTTGTGACAAAAATGTCGGTTATTGATTTGGGGATGTACGGTGGGCTGTCGGGCGGGCGGCAATCAAATGTTGTCTGTGCATTTACTCATGAACCCTTCAACCAAAGCTTTTAAAATTTTAATATGTTGTTACTGACAACAAAATGAAGGTCAAGTTCAATAATGACTATTTTGACTTTTACCGTTCAGGAGTTATGGTTCTTGGAAGATTGAAAAATGGCATTTCCATTCGTGTCCGTGCATTTACCCATGAACTGTTCAACCAAAGCTTCCCAAATTTTAATATGTTGTTACTGATGACAAAATGGAGGTCAAGTTCAATACATATCCAGAAATCAACGCCACTTTGCTTATTTGAATATTATACTAAAGAAATCGGATACGGGTCACGGAAATTACATTGAAATGATAGGGAATTTTGAAAAAATGTCTGTTTTAATTTTAATTTAAGTGATAGACAGGTTGCCGGGGCAGAAAATGAATATACACAACAATATACACCATTTAAACGAAACATAATGGCTGTTGTTGCAAAAATACAGGTTCCTGAGCTATTTTAAAAATCGAAGCGAGAGGCTTTTAACATTGCAATGTAAAATACAGGCTAAAATGGCTAAAACGTCAAATTTGCAATCTTCGTGTTGAAAATTGGCTTACAAGGTCATTACAAAAACAGGTTGCCGGGGTGAAATATGAAACTTGAATTGCCAAAGAATAAGCAAGTCCAAACCTTGTATGTGTAGTCGTTGAACTCTAGGTTCCCACGTAAAATTAAAATGTCACTATTTCAAGAAGAATAAACTCACGAAAGCACGAAAAATTCACTAAATTCGCGTTCATTGTTTTGATTTTGACCGCCTGGCAACTTTTCGGAAATATCAAAGTGATTGTAAATAAGGACTCTGTGACGGGCAACTTATAATATCCGTGTTTTAAAGATTTTAATGATATCAAGCCTATCAAGCCAGTCCAGTTCAAAGTACTATCACGTGGTACAATTCTCATTTACATATTATGAATATTAATTAGCAAAACCACTACTAATTTCTGGCTATGAATGACGATTTTGACTTTTACCGTTCAGGAGTTATGGTTCTCGAAAGATTGAAAAATGACTATTCCAGTCGTGTCAGTGCATTTACGCATGAACTGTTCAACTGAAGCTTTTCAAATTTTAAGATGTTGTTACTGATGACAAAATGGAGGTCAAGTTAAATAATGTCGATTTTGACTTTTACCGTTCAGGAGTTATGGTTCTTGAAAGATCGAAGAATGGCGTTTCCAATCATGTTGTTGCATTTACTCATGAACCATTCAACCTAAGCATTTCAAATTTTAATATGTTGATACTGATGACAAAATTGAGGTCAATTTTGAAATTTACAATTTTCACTTTCACCGTTCATCAGTTATGGTTCTTGTGATATTGGCAGGACACAAATAAATGTTAATAAATCTGGTTTGCTGTCGTTGTGACAGCCTCTTGTTTATAAATAAGGCCGTTAGTTTTCTCGTTTGAATTGTTTTACATTGTCATTTCGGGGGGCCTTTTATAGCTGACTATGCGATATGGGCTTTGTACAGTGTTGAAGGCCGTACGGTGACCTATAGTTGTTAATTTCTGTGTCATTTTGGTCTCTTGTGGAGAGTTGTCTCATTGGCAATCATACAACATCTTCTTTTTTTATAATTCAAATACGGGTTAAGTTCCTTGTGTCACATTTAAGTATATAGGGTAAAAAAAATAAACAGGGACAGGTGCCTTTACATACAAGCCAAGAATTGCAAAGTTCTTCTCTGCTTCGAGGTGTATTCGTATTTTATTAACCGAAGAATGGTCATGAGCTAAGGTGAGCGATACATGGTTCATAAGGATCTAAATTTATATGCTTATAATGGAGGAATATATCTTTCGAAGTTTCTGATTTTTTTGTATACTTTTCCATTTTATGCATAAATAAAATTTGTTAATACAGATAATTGATAATGTTCGTTTTTTAACAGGCGTGAGTGTGGTTGGTTCCAGTTATCACGTGATAAATATGTCATAGAACACATAAGTACAATTATATCCGAAGATGGAAATGGAAGTGAATACAAATTTACAACAAAAAGCCAGGATGATGAGTTATCGTCACTATATGTTGCTAGATGGTTCAAGGTAGTGTAAATTTGGACATTAATTCGCAGATTTTTTATAAAGGGAAAATGAATTCATCGGGAAAACGACTAGTGCCAATGGGGCAGGTAGATCGCGGTTTTGAAGATGCCGTATTTCCTTCTGCAATCTGGTGTTGGCTGAAACTATTAATAAGTTTATCTATACATTTATTCCAAAATTATTGGCTTAAAACCGTTTCATCGTTCGTAGTTCAGATAGTCTCGTGGAATCTGACTTATAATGAAAAGTATAGGCTGGATAAACGTGTTGTTTTGGCTTACCATAGTCAAAATATTGCTATGATTTTTTACGGGTATTTTAACCTCATCTTGTTATATAATAAGAAGAAAAAAATACATCAACTTTAAAAAAAAAAAAAAAAAAAAAAGTAGTTCATGAATATTCAGATGATGTATAATACTTCCAAGATGATATAATTAAACAGCGGGTATAAGTATAGCATGCCGCACAGCTTTGTAGTATCTTAAAAGTCATTATTTATTTTATAGCATGTGTTTTCTAATAAATGACAAAAGAGTTGTCCCGTTTCAATACAATGGATATTACATCATACAATTCTTTGAAGTTGATATCGTTAAGTATTATTTATGTTCAAGGTCTATAGGTTCGTAGGAGAAATATCTTTTTTGTTTTTATTTTTTATACGAGTTGACTGGCAAAAATGCCTTTCATATGCCAATGAATTATTACTTTTTATGACACATTTTTCACCTGGTTCTGATTATTTTTATTGCAGATTTTTGTAGCAGAGAACTGCTCAGACAATGAACATTCCATTCACAAACATTCATCCGATTCTCGCTGTATCTGCAAACGTTTAGCAGAACATATATATGAAGACATTGACAGTTGCAAAAGCGAAAATGAGAATACAGGAATTCTTTCAAAGTCGTATCGAAAATACTGCAACACAGATGAAGATTTAGTGCTAATGAAACCAGAAGGAAATGAATGTGATTCAACAGCGGAAATATGCAGCGATAACATTTCCAAGTTTCCCTCAAATGACTATGAAACACTTAGGAAACCCGGAAATAACCAAGATGCAAATAGTGTTGATAATGACAATCCAGTATGTTTTAACCAATCACCGAATGAAATGTATTTAACACAAATAGATGAGAATGAAAGCATTGTTTTGATTTCTAATGACACTTACAATATAAATAGCTTTGAACGTCTCAATTCAAATATCTCCGCACATTCTGGGACGCCACTTCTTCGAAACGATTCGTCAGAGTCCGATTTAATGAATGATGTTACCTAATTTTTTTCGTTTTACAATAATGTTATATGTACATTTTTTTATTAAATGAAGTATTTTATTACAGTAAACGACTTCGTATTTTTGACACAAGTATGCAAAGTCTCGAATAATGAAGCAACATATAGAGTATCTGTCATTTTGCTTCATACTGTAGATATCGAAAAAATGTCAAACTCCCGAAATAATGAAGAATAATATTCGCTACAAGAATATATTCTGAACGTCTGACAATGTAAATGTTACTTCTATTTCTATAAAAACACGATGAAAATTGAAAATTTAACCTTTGTATAGTAAGATAATGAGATGCATTTTAAGTACCAACACACACCGAAGAAATCTTTAAGGTAACATTAAGTTACTGCTCGCTCTGTCAGAGTGGTTATTGCGTAGAACCGTTTTATAACTTCTTTTATTTTGGTCCTTTTACAGTTATACAATAACATTATAAAATGACAAATGGATCAGGCACAAATTTTATTAAGTTGTAAAACTTGTGGCTGATCCCTTTGTCATTTTGAACAATAAAATATGTTTAAACAACATGTATGTATCATTTTGATACGTTATTTTGCTAAGGGCAATCTCGAGTCATTCTGAAATTAAATAAAAGCAACAGTAGTATACCGCTTTTTGAATGTCGTAAATCGATTGAGAGAAAGCATTTTTAATTCTTTCGTTTTCATGCTGTTAGGCTACCGGACTGGTAGAATCCTCGGGGACAGATTGTCCATCAGCAGAGATTCTGGTCTGGTGGTGATAAATAAAGGCAACAATAGTATACCGCTGTTCGAAAGTCATAAACCGATTGAGAGAACACATTTTTAATTCCTCTACTAGTTTTCATGCTTTTATGCTACCGGACTAGTAGAATCCTCGGGGACAAATTGTCCACCTTTCTTTTAAGAATTTTAAAAATGCTTCTCTCTGTAAATTTATTGGGGTGTTAAAACTTTGACCAAAGTACATTTTTGATGAAAAAATATGCGCACGGTCAACGTTTTTACAGCCCTATACAATTACTGAAAGGAGCATTCAATATTTATAAGTTAATATACATTTTTTTGCTAGGATCATGAAAATACAATTTATATCAATTAAAATTCTTTTAAATCTAGTAATCTGTTGTGGAAGGTCGTTTTATCATGTAACATTTCATTTTGAAATAAATGAAGGTTAATTTCAGAATGACGCGAGATTGCTGTTAGCCAATCAAAATAACGTATTATAATAAAACATACATGTAATGTAAATATTTCTAAATGTAATGTTACATTCATGCTGATACGAGCTTCCACAATAAAACTTGACACAAATCGTGCTTTCATGATTGGTCCAAGCAAAAAGATCATGGTAATTATAAGTACTGAATGCTTCAGTAAAAGTCATTTTATAGTGTTGTGAAAGCGTTGACCTTCCGCACATTTTTTGAAAGTAGCGCTTCATCCGTTTCTGTGTATGTTACATTTTAATGTTGTGTCGTTGTTCTCCTCTTATATTTAACGCGTTTCCCTCAATTTTAGTTTGTTATCCCAATTTTGTTTTTTGTCCATAGATTTACGAGTTTTGAACAGAGGTATACTACTGTTGCCTTTATTTATACAAAATGTACTTCGGTCATCGCATTGACACCCCAATAACTTTACAAAAAAGAAGCATTTTCAAATAAGCTTTTCATTATTTGTGTTATGTTTTGGATAATCAAATACTTTGGCCTGTGTCATGTCTAAAAAGACATGGATGTCAAAATACACATCTGTTGCACATTTCAGTCTACGGTAATAAAATGGTCAATAAAAGGGCAACATTGAGGTATTTAACTGAAATCAAAATATAATCTTTTTTTAAAAACAAGTGCTCAAACCAATTACTATGAATTTTTATTCCTCACGACGATTTTAATTTTGAAATTATCAATTCCCCCTGTATAGTAGCAATATATCAGACTTCTTTAAACGTCAGCAGTGTCTGAGCAGAAAGTTGATGAACCAGGGGTATGTCATAGAACGTCCCTTTTCTAAAAGTTCAACGGAAGGTACCAAGATCTTGTTGATAAATATTCCGTATCAACTTCACAAATAATAAACGATGGTCTTGAAGTATAGATTATGCGTACGTTGTGTATCATCTCAATAACATGTTACAGTGGTTTTTTTTTTGGTTTTTTTTATCTTTATTAATATTAAGTCTGTTTTTGTGATATCCATTTGATTTGACCCTGTACACATATATCCCGTCATACTTGAACAACAAAATGATTTTATAGCTACCTGCGTGACGTCAAACGCGCGATTCTACTCCTCATTACACTTGTTTGTTTTTATAGTGATTAAGATGATAACACAATGTTGACTGCTGTACTCCTATTTTTGACATTTTTATCTATTGTGTCTGTTCGATTTGTTGACGTATCGTGGTCAATATAATGGAATTTGATGCGAGTTCCATACAAGTGAGAGGTTTAGCTAGCTGTAAAACCAGGTACAATCCACCATTTTCTACAAAAACGCCTGTACCAAGTCAAAAATATGACAGATGTTGTCCATTCGTTTGATGTGTTTGAGCTTTTAATTTTGCCATATGATGAGCGACTTTCTTTTTTGAATTTTCCTTGGAGTTCAGTAGTTTTGTGATTTTCATTATTCTACACCAATACGTTCAAGTTTTCAAAACAGCTTACAATGTAATTACAGAGAAATCAAAATAATGCAAAATTCTTTGAATTGTGATATCTCATATATAGAGCCGATTTCGATAATCTTTTCTTTCAGGTTATTTTTGCTATTAATAAGTTTCCCTCTCTTTCTTTAATAGTCTTCCAAGATAATGTAAAAACATCGAAATTTGCTAAAATGAACATTCCAGGTAAAAAAAATCCAAATGGTAAACTGCCTCAGTTTTTGAGATATAAATGTTTTATTTTTAAATGTGTGTCGAACACGTTTTTCATCGAAAGGCACAAAATGAGGATCGTATGTGGAAGATAGGTTATACATTATAACTACTTAGATCAAACATTTACCTTCGTGTCTTTAGAGGGAAAGATTTCTGAAAAAGTTGATAACAACGGAGAGCAGCGAGTCATATTACCGAACAAGCCAACTCACATGACCCTTGAGCAAGGAGATCTAAAACTGAAACTTGGCAATATGAATAACACCAAAGATCAGAGAAAACCAGAGACAATTGATACTAATCTACAATTCTTTCAAAATTGAGTAAATTATCCTATTAAACTTTAGTCGTTCTTGAAATGTTACTGTGACCTCTAGATGTCTTGCAAGTTATCTTTATAGAACCGTGACGTACGTAAACATGTTTCGGTTAAGATACCAGACCACCAATTCAATATCCTTATATATATTCAACAACATTTTGCAGTTTTCACAGCTTTCTTAATATTTTACTTCGAGTTTAACTTCATAGAAACCATGTATATCCTGAATTGTACATGCATCTTCTTTCGACGTGTCAATTTTGAACTCCTGTTTAAAATCTCCTTAGAACGAACCCCTTTTAATTACTATTAAAAATAACCCCAGGTTTTCTGGAAATCTTAAATGACCAGTATTCTATGAAGCGCGTTTATCCCCAATTTTTAATGAAGACTGAAAATTAAGTAAACTTTGACTTCAAATGGTCTAAATATATTTCTCTTTAACCAAAAGTTTCATTTCTGCAAAGGAGTAGGTCCGGTAAGGGCCGATTTTGGCCTCAAATTTCAAGTTCATCTGACAAAAGATTTCGGACACTTTTAAAACACTTAAGTGTCTAGTTCAGTTGATTCAATTAGTTTATGTGAAATATTTTAACTGATTCAGCATTAAAAACGCCGCAATTCAAGCTTAAATTGGACAAATCTATCAAATATGCGAAAAAAATGTCACTTTTCAAATGATTTTTGTCATACTTGAACAACAAAATGATTTTATAGCTACCTGCGTGACGTCAAACGCGCGATTCTACTCCTCATTACACTTGTTTGTTTTTATAGTGATTAAGATGATAACACAATGTTGACTGCTGTACTCCTATTTTTGACATTTTTATCTATTGTGTCTGTTCGATTTGTTGACGCATCGTGGTCAATATAATGGAATTTGATGCGACTTCCATACAAGTGAAAGGTTTAGCTAGCTGTAAAACCAGGTACAATCCACCATTTTCTACAAAAACGCCTGTACCAAGTCAAAAATATGACAGATGTTGTCCATTCGTTTGATGTGTTTGAGCTTTTAATTTTGCCATATGATGAGCGACTTTCGTTTTTGAATTTTCCTTGGAGTTCAGTAGTTTTGTGATTTTCATTATTCTACACCAATACGTTCAAGTTTTCAAAACAGCTTACAATGTAATTACAAAGAAATCAAAATAATGCAAAATTCTTTGAATTGTGATATCTCATATATAGAGCCGATTTCGATAATCTTTTCTTTCAGGTTATTTTTGCTATTTATAAGTTTCCCTCTCTTTCTTTAATAGTCTTCCAAGATAATGTAAAAACATCGAAATTTGCTAAAATGAACATTCCAGGTAAAAAAAATCCAAATGGTAAACTGCCTCAGTTTTTGAGATTTAAATGTTTTATTTTTAAATGTGTGTCGAACACGTTTTTCATCGAAAGGCACAAATGAGGATCGTATGTGGAAGATAGGTTATACATTATAACTACTTAGATCAAACATTTACCTTCGTGACTTTAGAGGGAAAGATTTCTGAAAAAGTTGATAACAACGGAGAGCAGCGAGTCATATTACCGAACAAGCCAACTCACATGACCCTTGAGCAAGGGGATCTTAAACTGAAACTTGGCAATATGAATAACACCAAAGATCAGAGAAAACCAGAGACAATTGATACTAATCTACAATTCTTTCAAAATTGAGTAAATTATCCTATTAAACTTTAGTCGTTCTTGAAATGTTACTGTGACCTCTAGATGTCTTGCAAGTTATCTTTATAGAACCGTGACGTACGTAAACATGTTTCGGTTAAGATACCAGCCACCAATTCAATATCCTTATATATATTCAACAACATTTTGCAGTTTCACAGCTTTCTTAATATTTTACTTCGAGTTTAACTTCATAGAAACCATGTATATCCTGAATTGTACATGCATCTTCTTTCGACGTGTCAATTTTGAACTCCTGTTTAAAATCTCCTTAGAACGAACCCCTTTTAATTACTATTAAAAATAACCCAGTTTTCTGGAAATCTTAAATGACCAGTATTCTATGAAGCGCGTTATCCCAATTTTTAATGAAGACTGAAAATTAAGTAAACTTTGACTTCAAATGGTCTAAATATATTTCTCTTTAACCAAAAGTTTCATTTCTGCAAAGGAGTAGGTCGGTAAGGGCCGATTTTGGCCTCAAATTTCAAGTTCATCTGACAAAAGATTTCGGACACTTTTAAAACACTTAAGTGTCTAGTTCAGTTGATTCAATTAGTTTATGTGAAATATTTTAACTGATTCAGCATTAAAAACGCCGCAAATCAAGCTTAAATTGGACAAATCTATCAAATATGCGAAAAAAATGTCACTTTTCAAATGATTTTTGTCAAAAATGTAAGTGGCCGCATCCGTTGTCATCCTCAACCTTTATATATGTACTATTGTTTGTCTGTTTGTCCTTTTCATTTTTAGCCATGGCGTTGTCAGTTTATTTTCGATTTATGAGTTTGACTGTCCCTCTGGTATCTTTCGTCCCTCTCTTATGTATTATCATCAAATACAACTTGCATTTCAATATTAAGAATGAACACAAATGCGGCAAATTCATTTAAGACGGAAACCGTCAAAAATTTTACTAAAATGCTAAAATTCTGAAGATTTCAGTAATTGAGCATGACTTAATGATGCTAGTACCTGACAGTTGATCCATTCGTTTGATGTGGTTAAGATTTTTATTTTGCCATTTGATAAGGGACTTTCCTTTTTGAATTTTCCTCGGAGTTTAGTATTTTGGATTTTACTTTTTGTATAGTTTTTTCGAGTATTCAAGTGACTTAATCAGAAGAATTAAAAATAAACATAATTTTTTTCTTCACAGATCGCTCTAAATCTATCTTTTTTGTCAACAAATTCTTGAAAACTAGATAAATGAACTGTTCTATACTGAGTAACTTATGTCATCTCTCCGCCATCACGTGCAACGTTTTAACTTGTAATATTCCATCATAACGTAATCGATTTAACAAGATTAAAATAGATGATAATCGAAATGAATATAAAAGCGATGTCGGTGACACTAATACTACAATTATTAGACTGCTTAAACGTTATCTATTAGTTCGATATAGAATCGCATATCTGCCGACGAAATACAAGGCATTATCAAAAGAAATGCGCAATTTTTCTGTCCTCCAATTAAATATTTCATGGAAAATTACGCTTAAAAGAAATAAAAAGAGAGAAATTGTCAACGAGACTAGTTTTGACTATTATTTACACTCGGAATGTCACGAAAGTTAATTAATCGTCGTTTTCAAAGGGACCATAAAACGTTTGATATGAGCAGACGTTATATGGCAATATTCTTTTCATGATAGAATGATTTGCAATATAACACATTGTCTGACTGAGGGCTTCGATGAGAATATCAGTTATTTTTCACTTTCAAACATTCAGTTTGCTTCATTTGCTTGACTATGGACTCATTATATTTCAACCTTTAACACGTTGTATGTCACTGTAAATTTTATAATGAATGATAAATAAGTGGAAATGTATAAAATTGTCGGAAAACATCAATGAGGTCAAGATTAAAGATGTGGTATGATTGCAAATGAGACAACTATTCAACAAAGTCCAAAGTGAATCAGACCTTAACAAATTAGTATAGTTGGTTACCGTATGGCCTTCAACTTAGAAGAAGATTTGATAAAGAAACAAAAAAAAACAAGGCACTATCCCGATAGCAAGATTTATGTTAAAGCACAATATTTCTACAAGCTCCACATTCCCTAAAAAATGGATCAATTAAATATTTTTTTTCGAAATATTGAACGAGGTTTTGACGAGATGTTACCTTCAATTTTCTTTTAGAAGATCAGCTTAGAAATACGACTATTTCGGGACAAGAATTAAAATAAAATACTTTCAAGCTTTCCTCCAATAAAAACTGTGTTATTTTTCTGTTTTTCAACTCATCCGTTGTATTGATGATCGAAAGCCTTCGTTCAAATTGAAGAGTACCATAGGAAACAAGAAAGCACCAGTATTGCACAATAAAGTGATGACAGAAAAAATGAAACTTTTCGTACTAATATTATGAGAGAGGCGAAAAATACAAAAGGAACATTCAATCTCATAAGTCGATAATAAAACTAACAACCAGAAAAAAACCAACAAACAAACAACAGTATACAAAGTACAAAATTCAAAACATAAAGACTGAGCAACTCAAACCTCACCTAAAACCTGGGGTAACATATAAATTATGAAAAAGTGAGTCAAATAAAATTGAGAATGGCCTTGTTACAATTTTTTGCATTCAATTTTTATATAAAAGATATTCATGCGACCTTTTCATTTGAAAACATTGCACCACCCGTTAAAGTAAATGTAATTTTGTAATAATGAAGGCAATTTCAATGTTGACACGTACCTTTTTAAATGATAGGCGCAAGATTTATAAATTGTAAAGGTTGGCGGTGCGTAGTTAAACTTGGTGCAACCTTATTCATCACTTCATTTTGTATATATATAGTTGCCAGGAATGTGTCAATCTATCGCCTACTATAGCAATAATGATGATTTGATGGATATTTTTGCTCAACACATTGGATTTAAGTCCCTGTTTAGACCAGAAATGGCTGCTTTTGTTTATTCAACAGAAACAAACGCACGTACCTCTTTAACATGTGATTTACTGCTTGTGTGGAGAAGTCAAAGAATGACCGTATATAATATCTATACCCTAGTCAAATATAAGGATTATCTGTTGTTTTAAAACTATTTGTATCTGTTAACAGCGTAGAAGGATTTGTAACCAAAGGAAAGATGTGCAAAGCTGATGATTGTAGGCACGCATGTTAAATTGTTTTTGTATATGCTAAATAAAGGTACTGAAATGATATAGAACACATTAGATTCTCCGTTAATTGATAAATCCTTAAAAACAAACCAAAGTTCTAATTCCATAAAGCAATTTTGACCTTAAATGGCTTTGACTGTTTATTTCGGCCCGTTTTAAGATTGCTTGTGTTTACCTAGTATAACGTGATGTGTATATTGAGCACTTGTTGAAAGAGCGTCGATGAAATCATATTTAGAAATAGGTTAACCTCACTTCGTATTTGATTTCTCTTTCTTAATGTTTGAATTGAGTGCCACTCGTGAGCTTGTTTAGAAGAAACGCGTTTGGATTTTCTGCAATAAAAAGCACGTTCTTTTGTCTGCGTGTGCATTATATAATATGAGTCCTCTGATCTCGCTATGTGCCACATTTTCATTTGTTTTCATTTGTTTGTTTTTTATAATGATTAAGATGATAACACAACGTTGACTGCTGTTCCCTGTTTTTGACCTTTTCCCTAGTATTATGTCTGTTTGTTTTGTTTACACATCGTTGTCAATATAATGGAATTGTATGCGACTTTCATACATGTGAGAGGTCTAGTTTGCTGTAAAACTCGGTTTAATCCATCATTTTCTACTTTAGTCAGGAATATGACAGTAGTTGTTCATTCTTTTGATGTGTTTGAGTTTTTGATTTTGCCATTTGATTAGGAACTTCCCGTTTGCTCAGGGTTCAGTATATTTTTATGATTTTTCTTTCTTGTTAATAAAGTATTACTCTTTCTGCACCATATATTAAGGCAAAAAACAAGCAATTAATTTTAACATTTTTCCTGAGAAAAAATAAAATAAACTCTACTGATTACCAAAATAAATTCATGTCACTGAATACTTTGACAATTTCTTTTTAAAAGTATACGTGCCATTATATCGCCTACACCAATATTAGCGAGTTTCATTTACGATTTCCTATCAATAATTATCCACGTCAATATAGTGGTATAAACCCTCATTTTTTCCCATTTTAGAACTATCGAGATTAACTACGTATTATGAACGTTATTTTATTGTAGAAAATTAATGCGT
Source organism: Mytilus edulis (assembly GCA_019925275.1). NCBI lineage: Eukaryota > Metazoa > Mollusca > Bivalvia > Mytilida > Mytilidae > Mytilus > Mytilus edulis. Next base: position 50,162,980 of record CM034350.1, read on the forward strand.
AATAAATATTAGATTGTAGGAGCTATCTCCATTCCAAATGTACGTTTGATAATCGAGTTAATAATTTAATACGTGTTCAGATGAAAAGAATTATGTGAAATGGATTTTTTTTTCTGATTATCATATGAAATATTATATAGAAAAGGTGATATTTATTGGCGTCTTTAGAATGATATCGTACGAACTAGGAACAATAGTACTTTTATAAGGAGATTAACAAAAAGTCTTTGAAATATTGGTTCGATGATTCAGTTCATTATTAGAAACTAATGATATCATATTTCCAGGGGAAAAAACGATATACAGATTAAATTTTATGATATTCATTCGTTTGTCTATTGACAAACGTCGTATAAAATCTGATTTTCCTCTCCTTGTTGAAATATGATTTGAAAAATATTTTCGACAAAACATTTTAAAACGTTGAAACAAATGTTATTTTTATTATAACCAAAGTATATCAGATGTCATGGTGGAGTTTGACCCATTGATATTAAGTTGTTTGCATGTTTCTGTGATTTCTTTCATAGACCTTTATCAAAGTTGATTCGTATTTGCAACACACACTATATAAATTAACAGAAAATGTATGACTCGAATATACGCTTACAACATACATTTTGATCGTTTATTTCCAATAAAAATACACACATTTTTGTACATTGGTTATGAATATAAATACAAGCCATTTATGGTTAGCCACATTAGTCTGAAATGCAGTCTTGGAACGGTAATTGCACTGAAAACAGACAATAGCGCATACCTTTCAGTCTGGGCGCTTACAATGAGAAAAAATATATTTATATACATTGTACTACAATGATAATTATATAACTTGCACTGCAAACTTTATACTCTCAAAATTTACAGCCTTAGTCATCTTGACAAGTTTGTCTTGAAGTCTTACCAATTGTTTCCTTTGTCTAATCCTAAATGACATTCATTTCCCACATAGCTGAAATTGTATTATTCCCATGGAATTTCTATGGAATTAACAAACAGAAACACAATACTTTGATATCACAGAAAATTAACATCCGTGTCAATCTTGGAACAATTTGCTGTCCAATAGATTACCATACAAATACTGTTGTGTGAAATGCTTACATATGCTAAATACCGTATAATTTCATTATTCCTAAGAGTCATATAAAATGTATATAAAACAATCAGTATCAATGGGGGGATGTATAGCTTGATATTGAACAGACAGAAAAACTTACGATATTTTAAATACAAATTAGTATATCAATGTGAAAAGATTGTCAGATTCACTTATATCAGAATATTCTGTTAAATATTTGTAACCATTTCAGGAAAGACATTTATTTGTTTGAATACTCTACTGATAAAGGAATAAGAAATTAAAAAAAAACTTTCTCAGGTTAAATGCCTTGACACCAGAGTCATAAAAGATGCATGAAAACAAAAATAGTAGACATACTCTGAATAAAGAGTATGTGGGGTAAACTGACGTCAATGTGATACCAACATAGCATCATAGGTTAATTAAGGCGAGGTATAGATATAATATTTGGAGGGTATTTCGAATTTAATGCATTTATAAATCGTTAAAGTGTATTTGCATATCGCAAATAGTGATACATGTAGGATTATTTTTCAAATACAAACTTTATTTTAGTATTGATATCAAAAGCTTTCAAAGTTTCATATCTGTGATACCTTATACCCTAGTCCCACTAGGCCACGATCGCACTACGATCTGTGAAAAAAATGCAAATTTTGATGATCGTAGTGCGATCGTGTAGATCGCAGTAAGGTCGTATCACGGTCGTGGTGAGGTCTGCAAGATCGTGAAGAGCGTGGCCAACTTTGAACATGTTCAAAACAATCGTGGTGCGGTCGTGGCGAATCAGGTCGTAGTAGAAGCGTAGTGAGAGCGCACTAAGATCGTAGTAAGATCTCAAAGGTCGCTGTACAATCGTAGCGAGAGCGTAGCGAAAGCGTGATTCTATTCGGAGAGACTGCGCTACGATCGTACAGCGACGTTATCACGACCTCACTACGACCATCACGTTCTCACTGCGACCCAACTACGCTTCCATACGACTATACCACGCTGTTCACGACCATATACGAGTCTAGCACGCCCTTGCCGTCCTCATCACGCTCTTCTTACGACCTGACTACGTTCACACTACGACCATCATTCTCATTGTCATTTTCACATAAAAATATATAAAAAAAGCTCCCTAGATTTTGTTTGTTTGAATGTAATTATCCATTTGCTCTAACGGCTCAACCATGCTTCTCGTTTTTATATAGATTAGACCGTTGTTTTCCCGTTTAAATGGTTTAACACTAGTAATATTTTGGGTCCTTTATAACGTGCTGATTGATGTGAGCCAAGGCTCCGTGTTGAAGGCCGTACCTTGGCCTATAACGGTTTACTTTTATAAATTGTTACTTGGATGGAGAGTTGTCTCATTGGCACTCATTCCACATCTTCCTATATATATATATATTGATACATCTATGTCATCTCTGCTATCGTTCACTTAAATATCGTCATTGAGCTTCATGGACCAGCAATAGGTTGTAATTTAGGTTGGATTGGTCGGTCCGACATCTCTGCTTGATCAGGATTCGTTACCTTGCTCCCTCTGCCTCTACATCAACTCCTACCACCATGCCCACGTGTTCTGGTAGATTTTGGTGGCATGACTATTGTTTCCGAGAAATCTACGATTTAATCAGAAATAGAAGGAATGAACTGTATTGATATGGAACACGATGTTGATGTTATTGCTGAGAACGTAGTAAGATCGCGCTATGAACGTAGTATAATCGTGGTAAGAACGTGTAATAATCGCAGTAAGATCGTGTTGCAATCGGATAACTCGTGGTATGGTCGTAGTGAGAACGTGAAAGCGTAGAAAGATCTTAATAAGCGTAGCGAGGTCACAGAATAATCGCGGTGAGAACGTGGTATAATCGTAGCGGGGTCTTTGTAGAAGCGTAGAGAAAACGTAGTAGCATCGTGAAAGCAACGAAAATTTACATTTTCATGCCGCTCATACCGCGACCTCACCACGATCTAAATTTATTTTAGATCGCGGTGAGCGTGGTGCGATCGTGGTCTAGTGGGACTGGGGCTTTACGCAAATTACATGATAAAAATGTAAGAATACATTATTTATACATTAAAAATGAAGACTGAAGTTGCATCTGTTTTCCTATATGCTTTCTGTGTAAAATGAATGGTAGGGTTCTTTTTTTAATGGTTGAGTTTTTTAACGTTTACCTTGATATTGCCTTTTATTCAACGAAAAAAATATTACAGAAATAACAGTTTAAAAAAGGTTCTTTAAGATTAATGTTAAGATTTGAACACGACGAAAGAAAAAAAATTCTTTACAATAATAATTTTTGTCACCAATGAGCACTATACAGTTAACACTTACTAACTTATGCACTGTAGAAACACAAAACTTTTTTTTTTACTGTATCGGTGATAACAAATTGACGACAAATATTATACGTGAAATAATAAATGTATTATACACAATTCAAACTTATTTAGAATTATTTTGTAATCCTGCATGTTTCAAAAAGTCACTCTACAAGTTCGATAATACCATGTGATAAACACAATTGATGCGACTATTTAATTTGGCAGTTTAAAGTAATTAAAACGATTCATTATTTATGGTTAATACCCAAATCGGTGGTCATAACAAAATCAATTGAAAAGAATCATTGAAAAGGTTTTTCAACGTGCAGAGCATGTAGCGAAGCATTTTCCATACAAGTGAGAGGTTTTAGTCTCATCTCCGATCCAAACGGCTGCATAGTTATGCAACCACATATCTATTTTGAAAGAATTTGTACAAGATGATTTCAGAAAATAAAAGAGATTAATGCCATTGTTTTCGATTGAGATCATTGAAGTTCAACAGCAAAAGTTGTATGCCAAATTTAACAAAAACAGATGACAGGTCTTAGTTACCCTGACATTCAACCATATTTGTACTTTTTTCTTTTCTCAAATTGACCTTTGATCATATTAAAATTTAATACCTCTACCTTTTACTCGTTACACAGCCACCTTATCTCCTCCTCTAAAAGTCCCTAATCAAATGAAAAAATCAAAACCTCAAACGAATGGATAACAACTGTCATATTAATGACTTGGTACAGGCATTTACAATTGCATCTGGCAACACTTTTAGGAATTTTTGGTCCCACAATGCTTTTCAACTTCGTACTTTACTATGTCTTTTTAATTTTTTTGATTCCAGCGTCACTTTAAACGGAGACGAAACGCGCGTATGGCGTTAATACAAAATTTTAATCCTGGTATCTCTGATGAGTTTATTCTGATGTAGAAAATGTTGGATTAAACCTGGTTTTACAGCTAGCTTAACCTCTCACTTGTATGCCAATCGCATACAGTTTCATTATATTGACAACTAAAACAGGCAACGTAATTATGTAAAAGTGTCAAAAATTGGGTTACAACAGTAAACATTGTGTTATAATCTTAATCAATATAAAAACAAAAATGGCAAATAGACAAAGAACTTTAGTAAAAATGAAAGACAGGAATACAAGAATTTATCGTTGATAGTACAAAAACGGGATGTATAAGTACAGAGCCACGTCATATGTAACAAAGAAACACAAAAAGCGTATACACAAAGCACATTAGAAAAAAAGAAAAAAACAAGAATACAAAAAAATACCATAGCACATAACGCTATGACGTTATGTATCAGTACAGTGCCAAGTCAAATGGATATCGCTGAAAACAGCCTACACAGTAAAAGTAATATTCATAAAGACAAACAAAAGAATACTATAACACGTTATGAAGATCATAAACAACGTCAATACCCATATTAATCTATACATTGTACATCAAGACCATCTTGTATTATTTGTGAAGTTGATACGGAATATTTATCAACAAGGTCTGTGTACCTTCCGATGAACCTTCTTTTTTTTTTTATTTTTTAAAGAAGGATGAAACGTACATTGACATAACCCTGGCTCGTCAACTTTCTACTCAGACACTGGTGACGTTTTATAAAGTCTTGGTAGAAGATGCAAGCTCTTGGATAGCGAATAAGATGGGAAATATATATCTCGTTTGTAGGTGAAGTTGGTACATTGCTAACAAGGTGGGGGAATTTCAATTAAAATCATCTCGTTTGTCATAAATTCTGGTACTGAGATGACCGAGTATGTCATATATGAGACTTTCGTTTTAAAAGGTGTTACCTTCCCGTTGATATCTACAATACTAAAACAACGAGGTCCACTTTGTAAGCCGGCATTACATTAAAACGACGAATCAAAGTCTTCAATTTTACATACATATAACTAATATAGGACAATAGTGTTGATTAAAATTGCACCATTCCAGGCCTTTTTGTTTACCACATAACCAATATAACCAATATTTTTCAAGTTCCAGGTCGAATCCGATACCAATAGTATATGTTACATGTAGCTTCCGATTGTATGATGTCCCTGTGTCTCCCTCCTCTAATATGATTGAGCACCTCCATAGGGTACAAATTACAGGAGGATCATGTAACACACTGTAACGGGAATAAATTTAACTGGACACTTTATCAGAATTGGTCGAAACAATCAGGTATCTGATAAAACGTCGCATTCATAAGTTGAAATACTGTGTGAATGATCGACCAATGTCCGTGCCAAAGAGGCTGTGAAATGACTATCATCGATTCACGATTAGTGTTTTGTTGTTACTGCGGTAAATGCCTCAAAATATTGTATTTGTATGTAAATAATACTACTACGAGTGTCTTTATGTATAAATTAGCACTCAGGTAATCCCACAAACCAGAACGTATCATTTGACAAGAAAGATATTTTGGCGAATCATAAGTCCATCATGACTTCAATGAACATTATATAATGAACAGCAAATCGGAGGAATTACCTTGTTGAATTAGATACCTAAGGTTCACAAACAACGATGCATTGCCGGTTCATCTACATGTTCGACTAAAGAATTGTCTATTAGATTGACAAAAGTTCTGTCCGCAGTGAAAGAGGATCTTAAGCAATACTTTAACACTCCCGTAGTGGTTTTAACCATATGTGGATTCTAACAAACTCTAAAGAACTTCGGATAATTTTCAATCTCGAAATAAGTTATATCAAAACATCTGATTTTTCAACCCCGTTCAGCACCATTCCACATGTGAAATTAAAAACTCTTCTAAAAGAAAGAATCCACAATGCTTTTCAGCATAAAAAGGTAGAATACGCTATATATTTTTTTTACTTTGGAATACCAAACGACATACTTTGTTAATATTGAACAAAAAATAAAACATTCTACACAGAGAAACATGTGATAGGTATGCTGGAATTTCTTATTATTAACAACATACTTGCTAAATTTTGAGGTAGACTTTTTCAACAAATTGTCGGCATTCCTATGGTGCACCTCTCCTTGTAGACCTCTTCTTATTTTCATATGAGTCGGGGCTCCTACAGACACTTGTCAAAAGCAAGAAGATCGAAGAAGCCAGATTATTTGATTTCACTTTCAGATATATTTATGATGCTCTTTCCATTAACAATTAATCCAAACTTTTCACTTGTATTTTTGTCCATCTGATGAGTTAAGCCTTTTTCTAATGATTTTTATAGTTCGTTCTTATCCTGTACTGTTATACCACTGTCCCAGGTTAAGGGGAGGGTTGGGATCCCGCTAGCATATTTAACCCCGCCACATTATTTATGTATGTGCCTGTACCAAGTCAGGAGCCTGTAATTCAGTGGTTGTCGTTTGTTTATGTGTTACATATTTGTTTTTCGTTCATTTTTTAAATTTAAATAAGGCCGTTAGTTTTCTCGTTTGAATTGTTTTACATTGTCTTATCTGGGCCTCATATAGCTGACTATGCGGTATGGCTTTGCTCATTGTTGAAGGTCGTATGGTGACCTACAGTTGTTAATGTCTGTGTCATTTTTGGTCTCTTGTGGACAGTTGTCTCATGGACAATCATATCACATCTTCTTTTTTATATTTTCTCTGATTGGGTTCCATTAATATATATTGTTACACTAGAAAGTAAAGAAACAACAGACACGACTTCCTCTGCAACATTTATGTACTTACATCTCGAATTCGTCATTTTTCTAAAATAAATTGTAAATTATTTCTCATACGGTTAGGCTATTTTGGTAATATCCATTTGACGTGGAACGGTACCTATACATACCGTTATTACATTATTGTGCTATGGTAGATTTTTGTTTCTTGTCTTTTTTTTTCTTTTTCTTATATGCTTTGTCTATATATATGCCTTTCGTTTTTTGGGTTGCCTTATTTGTTTGTTTTATAGTGATGAAGATTATAACATATTGACTGTTGTACCCCTATTTTTGACATTTTTACCTATCATGTCTGTTTGTTTTCTTAACACATCGTTGTCAATCGAATATTATACGACTGTCGCACAATTGAGAGGTTTAGCTATTTAAAGAACAAGGTTTTATCCACCATTGTTTATGAAAAAATGCCTGTTACTATGTCAGAAATATGACAGTTGTTATCTATTCGTTTAATGTGTTTGAGCTTTTGATTTTGTTATTTTATAAAGAACTCTCCGTTTTGAATTTTCCTCGGAGTTCGGTATTTTATTCATTTTATTATTTTTCGGTACAGATTCAATTTGAACATCTGTCTTCTCAGTTTCAATTCCGACCGTAACAGGTCTCACTACCAGAAAGTTAACCTTCCTCCTAAAAATATGTACAATGCAATAAAACATGCGAACATACACTCATCTGATTAGATCATTCTAAAAATATTAAAAGATATATATATATAAAATGTAAAACAAGTTATATAAAAGAAGGGATATGGTTGCAGTGAGAAAGCCAAGATTCTGAAAGCAGAGAAAACTGCACATTTGAATCAGCATGACTTTATAATGTGACAGTACGAATACTAAAAATCCACGCTAAATATAAGGCTTAGGTAGTCGATGTCGCGGGTAGGTTCCAGTTTAATATATTGTTTATAATATATTTGTTACTTTTCGTGTAAAGTACATTAAAGGTGAGATAGCTCAATATAAATAAGCAAAATACCCTTTTTTCACTATTATATATAAGTTGAATATGATATATAATCATGCAATACAATAAATACAGAACCAACCACGCTGTTATGGCATTAAACGTGATGGGATAATTTCCATTCCAATCAATCCACGTGTACCTCTCGGTTGTATATAGTCTCTGTAAATAGTTATATACATAAAAAGGTCAAACACGACTAATGATGCAATAAACATAGTACATGTACTCCACTCGGGTTTCTAGATTGATTGTTTGATGATTGCTTAAGGTCTAATGGCAAATATTTCTAATATGTTCGAGATACCATACGACATAGTTTGTCAATAGGGAACAAAAAAGTAATACATGCTACACTGTAGAACAAGTGATTAGTATGCTGGTGTTTCTTATTGACAACATATTTGTTGAATTTGGAGGTACACTTTTTTCAACATATCTATAATACTTAAAAATAACGAGGTCCACTTTGTTAGCCCGCATTTATTCTATACCACTTTTACCCTTGAATTAAGTGATACACAGCAGATTGATTTTGTCCTTTAATATGTGAATAAATTTGAAATTTTAGCTGTATCGAAGCTCAAAAGTATTGGATTCTTAAAAAAAAAAATATATGAAGTTTTCTTTTTTTTTCTTCAATTTTACCAGATTCTTGAGTAGTAACCATACCCGTAGGCTTACATAAGTAATGGCGGTTTAAGTATTTTATAATGAAAAAACACTTTACACATTTAGTCCAATCGAGAACGCTCAAACCTACACATTTGAAAAATGGTCGTAAAAATAAGCGATAACATTAGGACCTACATGTATATTAAAAAAATGAACATAAAACAAATATCATAACATTAGAAGGTCACCAAAACTTTACAAAATTATGAACAAAGGCTGAAAACAACAACCCCTATTGTAAGGAGGTCTATTTTCAACTCATCTTACTGTTTTTGTGGTTCAAATTATTAGAAAAATGATTTTTTTATTATGTAACTAGCATGTGTATTGCATGCATGTTCATGGCATTTCATATATTATGGTTAGGACGCTTCAATCAGACACATGATGATAATGGTATCATATGATAAAGTAGCATAACGACTCATTGAATTCATAAGTAGAATCACAAAAATACTGAACTCCGAGGAAAATTAAAAAAGGTAAGTCCATAATCAAATTGCAAAATCAAAAGCTCAAACACATCAAACGAAAAGATAACAACTGTCATATTCCTTACTTGGTTTAGGTATTTTCTTATATAGAAAAATGGTGGATTAAACTTGATTTAACAGCTAGCTAAACCTCTGACTAGTATGATAGTCACATTAAATTCCATAACATTGACAACGATGTGTGAACAAAACAAACAGACACAATAGGTCACAAAATGTTTACAGTCCAATATGTATCTGTCTTCATCTTGACATTGGGATAAAGATGACTTATGTACTGCTTATATTTGTCCACTATCTCAAGCATATAGAGAAATAGAACTTGATTGTTTTAGTTCTTAAAAGCTTTCGTGGTTTCTATACAAAATCTTACCACAGGTATTCAGTAGCTCCGGTAAAGCACAAAACGTTAATACTTGTTCTTCCGTGTTCCTAAAATGCACATGATGTGAAAAAAAACCAAAGCATCTCATATATTTGTTGCTTTTGTATTTGTTTTTTTTTCACTTTTCGAATGTTTCCTTTTATGTCTATACACCCTTTGATTTAGTTTTTTTCAAATATCGCCATGTTGATCTAAAATTGCTCTTAGACACAGTCGAATAGGCATCTTCAAGCTTATTTCTATGTGGAAAAAGGCTGCAATACACAACCACTGTTAATATTATTGGAGCCTTAACACAGTTTGTTCAAATGTCAAGATATTGGAACGGAAAACTAATTATTACAAAATATACTTTTAAAATGGCAAGCTACTATATTATTTTAATCCACGTGTTTTTAAGTCTTATGTTAACTTTAACAGGATTAAAATAAGAAATTCCAACGAATCGTGATTATCTATAACAATAATGATCTATGGAATTCTACGCAGGTTTAATCCTTTTGTCTACTCTTTGTGAAGTTATGCCCACGTTGAAGTGTTATATCCTGTAAAATATATATTTTTGCAATCACAAGAAGGATTACATGAAAATCGAAAAATAAAAACACAAGCAGTGTACTAGTTCAACTTATTTTTAAGGAATCTTAATATTCCAAATCCTTTAATTTAATAGTGCATGCAAATAAAGATTATTACAAAAGTTGTGAAAATAATCCATCACTTCCTTGTCAACCTAAAACAGATATTTATTGTAAGCAAAATAAAGATATTTTATTTCTTTATGACAAATATGGAAATTTGGTTACCTGATCATTTTCTGTTTCTTTCAGGTTAATGATGAATTGATTTGAACAAAAGAGATGTTGACAAAGGATGCATTAACTTGGTGGAATTTATTAGTTTGCCTTTTGAAAGCAAATAATACATGAGGGATTTGAATAGCATAACTTAAACAACGTTAAATGGTACCCGAAGGTAATGCCATACGACATGGTTGTAAGATACAAAATGGTCGGTGTGAGGAATGCTGTATTGTTGTGGACACATTTTATATTAGGCGAGTGACATTTTCAGAAAAGACGCTTAGTTAGTGACTTTAATGCACCCACCTAACACACAGCTGAATTTTTTATATGTTGTAGTATAATATCTGAACTTCCTTTTTTGGTCGGTTGTAAAAAAATCGTACGGTGCAATTTTTGTAAAAATTGAATTAAAATCAAGAAATAATTCCAAATTGAAAAATGACCAACGGTGTAGAAGCGTGAAAAATTAACATGTAGCTTTATTTTCTGTTGTCACAATGCAAAAATTATGTACGTGTAACATGTCAATGTATAAAAAAATACTTTTAAAAAATAAAAGAAGTAATTTTTTTGGGAAAAAAAAAGCTTTTTGTAAGAATTTTGGAATTTTTTATAAAAATGGTGCCAATTTTCATATTTTCTTCATTTCTTAGATATTTCGGCTTGAAACCCAAATTAATGATGTTCGTTTTATTGAAACGTTCATTACTTGTTTAATACATATCGTTATCACTGTATTATTCTGGATTTATCCACTTTTAAACACTCCTCCTTTTCAATCAAATTGTCGAAATCGCTTTCTCTGTTAATTTCCCTAAATTTAACGGCCATAAACGCTTCGAAAAAAGAGTATGAAGAACCATGAAGGCATTTTTTTTGGTACCAATATTACGCAAAGTATAAAAAAATATTAAAAGGACCATAGAAGCTGAGATGTCAACGTTTTTTCTTGGTAGAAAACCAATATCTTATTGTTCTTAGTCAATTTGCACTTACAAAAGGCAGATATTATGAATAACTATTGAAAAATACTTCTTTGTTTTTTGTCCATAGATTTACGAGTTTTGAACAACGGTATACTAATGTTGCCTTTATTTATGAATAACTATTGAAAAATACTTCTTTCTCAATTGGATCAATGCACATTTTAATTTTGCAACTAAAAGTACGCAAAAATGTGTCAAATCTGATAGTTCCCCATGAACTTGAACGTGAGATATGTCAACCTTTTAAATTGCCTACCGTTTTAACCATCGCATACGGTAGACTTATTGGTGGTGCAAATTTGGTCAGTATTTTAGAGGAAGTATAGTGTATGTGCTAGAGCTACACCAAGAGCCTGTAAGTTGACATGATATAAATACTTTAATATATGGGGATATCTATTCCTTCAGTTGACAAATTTTTTATTCTTCGTAGGTATTTGAACTACAATAAATGTTCTACCTCAGGCGTATATATGAACTAAGCCGTATTTTACTTGGTTCTAGCGTCACCGATGAGTCTTATGTAGACGAAACGCGTGGCTAACGTAAACAATCAATCATATGCCTGATATCTTTCAAATTGATTTGTTATTCATTATGGTTGTCGTTAGTTGCTTTTTATGATTTTTGCTTTTGTTTGTAGTTTTGAGCATGAATCAAGCTTTTGGGTATCTAATTAAAATTGTTTTAGAACCTTTATAGCTTATTATACAGTGTTGGCTATTGCTTCTTGTTTTAGGCCATACAATAAACTGCAGTTGTCAGTTTGCCTCAAAGCATTTAGGAACTGGCATACAGAGATCATAGTGTCCTTTTAATCAAACTTATCAAAGGTATCGGGTTTATAATATGATATCATCAGGCTTCTTATTCTAAATACGGATTAAAAATTTAAGAGGAGTAATGTCAGAGGGTCAACGATGACCCGACACTTCGTTGTATTTTAGACATGGAACAACTGTGTGCTGTTTACGAGTTCTATAAGCAGTGGGAATTATGGTTAGCGATGCACCATGTTTATTGTGCATGTATAGTTTCTTTTATTAAATATATGTTCCTTTACCAGCAGTTCATGCTCTTACAGGTTCTAACAGCTCATCATCTATCTTTGTTCCTCAGAAAACTCTCTTTTAACGCTTTCGAAATCATCAATAGATGGCGGGTCTATCACAAATTAAGCAAAATTCATATTGACACGTAGATCGGTGCTGCAAGAAAACTTTAAAGTGTCCGAAACAAAAAAAAAGTATGTATAAGTCTACTCAAGACGATTTGAGCAAGCTACATAATATCAGACTTCCAACCAAAAAGTTTTCCATCCTGCCACACCTACCACCAAGAGCATCAGCTTTCAAACTACATGTTCTGAAAGCTGGCAAACAAAGACATGGCTTCATAACAAACAAATACGGCAGTAGGTTACCCAAGTATGAGTACGGATGACAAAAGTGGTCTAAATACGTCAAACTTTCTTCAGGATTTGATAAATTTGTTCTTGTGAAGGAAAAAATATATGAATTAGGGAACTTGTGCATGTACTGAAATCATTGTAAGCATTTGTTACACATAATAATGTCAGTAACAGCGAAGTATCAGAATTGATCAAGTAAAACAAAGGCTTCACAGGCTCAGTTTTAAAATATGAATTTCGTTGTCTTATATTGTTAAAAATCATAAAATAGAAAATTGCATTATTTGTAATCAATTAGATTTATTTCGTTTCTTTTAAAGAAATAGATTTTTCACAAACACTCCTCCGGAATGACAAAAAAAAAAACTATCTATAGATTTAGCCAAACTATATCCCGCAAATTCACAGTAGTTGATAAATATCTATATATATCTAAGTTTTGAATACTGGTAAGACAATAATGCTCGCATTTTTAACTGCAAACCTTTTGACTGCACAATTGTGAGTGAAAATAAATGCAGTTGTAATGAAAACATACGTTAAGAAATTAATTGTTTGTAAAGTATATTATTATAATCCCAAATATCGAAATATAGCCTAGGTCACCATTGGACCTAACTTTAGTTAGTAAATCACAGCATTCAATTTTTGCATCTGGGGTCAGTTTCACAACAAATCTTACGACTAAAGCTGGTCGTAAGTCATGAATTATAGTTCAGTTTACTTACGATTAATCTTGTCTTAAGACTTCTGTATCTGAAGTTTGGTAAACCTAAGTTTTGTAGCTATATATGTCGCGGGCAGGATTCCATTATGACTGGATCCATATCACAGTGACCTGATTTTAGTTTATGACCATCTCCTATTATATGATGTATATACACACTTAGTTTGAAAAACCAAGGTTCAACGGTTCAAAAGATATGGACCGGACACAAACCAGACAAGCACGAATCAAACAATGTTTGAAAACTTGACGCCTCAAATGTCAATGTCAAAATGAACTGATTTAATTTATGAAGAACCACGTGCATCCCATAATACATCGCTGAACTAAGTGTGTTTAACATCAGTTCTATAGTTCAAAGCAATGCATTTTATATTTGAAATCGTTGGTTTTTGGAAGAAATGTATATATATCTGTATACATGTATAAGTTACCTAATTTAATTTGACGTGGGCCGCAAACAAGTGGGGACTGACGGACGGACAGACTTAAAATGTGATTCATATATCCTCTTTAACTTTGATTGTGGTTGTAGTTAAACATGCAAGATAGTGATTTGCGATCTTGACACGGTTTGAAGGCTGTTAACAAACAGGAGACTATTGTCACTGTTGATGTGACAAAGACGTCTACTTTTTACTTTCTTTATTACGTTGTTTTCTCTCCCTTTTACTCGTCCAAATTACAAATGTTTCATCAAATTTTTTTATTTTGCATGGCACACCATCAATTATAGTAAATATTAACACATTCAGGGTCAAATATTTGTTATTATACGTCGTTTTTGTAGAAAGTACCGTTTTACCTATAGCAGATTGAAAAACATCAAAATGACGTCAATAATCGCCAAACCACGAACGATATGCAACTAAGAATCAGAGAGATGTTACCATAGTATCGTGTAAAGTAAAATTTGAATTAACTATATTACCAGCTGCTTCAAATAAGACAATAATACTATAAAAGTGAGATTCTTTCATTTTGTTATGAATGACCTTTAACCCCAATTAAAAAAAAATTGCACCATATTTCACTTTTACGACCGGGAAAAATGGAATCTACACATGTTTTCCTTTCGAATGATATATAATATAGCTGTGTGTTAGATAGGTGCATTAAAAATATTTTTTAGGTCTGAATGTCACTCGCCTATATGACATCAACTACGGAATAACAATAGAGATATGTATGGTCAGCTGACGGCATCATATATCAATATACAATTATGAATAAGTATTGTGTGCTATCATTGTACAAATGAGGTTAAGATACAATATATATTTATATTAAACTGAAGATGAAATAAGATAACATTAGCTAGTAGATAATTTACTGAGGATAAGGTATCCCTAGTAAGTAGATATTGCACAGAGGGAAATATCACTAGGACACATAATTTAAACTAATAATGTGATATCATTAATATAATACTCTTTATCGATATCTTATATACTTTATTATATATCTCATACAGTTTATAAGATAGCTTATAAAGAAAATCATTGAACCGATTTTAAGATATCATTTGTGAATAGATTTTAAACCGATGTTGAGATATCACTTTAAATGGAATCATTTTCATAACAGCGTGGACAACCGCAATACTTATGTTGGTAATAATACCGAATCATTTATCTTTAAACAGAGAATTTCCATTATTCAAGTATTTGCTGGCATATCCGTATCAACGTACCGTATTTAGTCAAATTCAGTCCAGTTGATCCCGATGAAGAAATGCATATACCTATAATTTAGTTGTAATTGAATTTGGGGCTAATTCGTTAATTTATACAAATTTTTTCCAGATACGTATACGTCAGTTCATACACGTTTCCAAATACGTGAATAAAGCAAATGCTCTATTTGTTTGTCATCGGCTGATTTTATCAGTGATTTTACGCTCACTCAGTCTGTCAGATGCCTTCCAATGGTGATTTAAAAGAAGTATTAAAGTACATGCAGGTGCGCGAGTAGAGAAAATATCAAAGTTTAAGTATTTATTATTAAGATAAACATACAAGGTTAAGGCCTCTGCTAGTTATTCGTCTAATTTGATTTAGACGTTTAGAACCTTTGGCGATCCCACAGTTTAAATTATATAACACGTATGATATGACAAGTGGGCATACAGACGAACGTTCATCTAATCTGACCCAGTAATTTAATAACATGAGCGCGCCAAAAAATGGCCTTGTCCACTCTGTTATAAAAATGATTCTAAATATTGATTCAAGGTTGAAATATCACTTGTCAATAGATACCAATCAGAAGTTGAGATATCACTTGTAAATATATATTGAACCCAAGAGGTTGGGATATCACTTGTAAATGAATGTTGAACCAAGGTGAAATATCACTTGCAAATAAATATTGAACAGAGATTGCTTTGGTATATCACTTGCTTATAGATATTGAATTGCGGTTGATATATCACTAGTAAATAAATATTGAACTGACTTTAGGCGATTTTAAAACTTGTTAATACAGGTATATTGTACTAAATTGAAAAAGATGTCGGTAACGATAATTTTTATTTGAACAATCAAATCAGACTCTTTGTGTCAATTTTCGAGTTTATCAAGTAAATGTGGTACTTTCCCGACAACACTTTGAATATTCTAATTGTTTACCATGATCTCTGTGATCCGTAAACTGCGGTAAATTTGGTACTTTCCGAACTATACACCATTTGCAGACTCTTTGTGTCAATTTTCGAGTTTATCAAGTAAATGTGGTACTTTTCAGACAATACTCTGAATATTTTAATTGTTTACAACGATCTCTATGATCTGTACACTGCATTGCCTGAACGTGTACAGTACGTGTACAGTACTAAACGTCTGCATCTACTAAGCATCTTCCATGAGTCAAAACTTGATCATGCATATGTACTCACTTTGAATAAACGAACTATCGCACATATTTTTAATGTTTCTTGTCATAGATACTAGCCTGCATGAAATATAATTGACACTGAAAGTTAAAAACATTTTATCAACTTAACTATGTCTTACTGTTTGCAACAATTTTATTTTGAATGCTTCTAAATAATATATTCAACGCTTATTAGTAAAACCTTAACACACTGTGCTAGCTAGATTTTGAAATAGACAGGTCATTAAAAGTTAATTACTGTTACATGTAAACGATCGGAGGATGCTCATGAAACTGATGTTAGAGTCATCAAGAAAGACTTAAGTTATAAATCCAAGAACTTAAAGAAAATGGAAAATTTAAATACAACATAGATTCCTGGTTAGATTGATTTATATTGATGCAAATACATCCTGCGTTTTATTTAGACTTTAATATACCACGCAATGCTTTTTGCACAATGCCAAGTCTCAATTTTGTTTAACAATGCCGCTGTACGAATTTAACGTCACGTGTTAGGAAAGTCGTTTCAAAAAATTACATGCTTTTGATAGGGTCTTTCTCGGTGTTTATGAATAAAGTGATTTTTTCTCCAATAAAGATGCCGACATGTTTTCCTATTTTATTTCATAAAAACTATCTTGAGGTATCGCATTCTTGGAGTTTGAAGAATCCTTGAAACGAATCTTCAGAGAAAATGTGTTGGCCTGTTGTGTAATGAAGTTAAAGATGATTGAACATTTTTGAATATTGAAGACTGCTAGTACTCTGTTCTTAATTAGTTAGCAAAACAATGAAATTAAGAAAAGTAATTGGGAATGTATCAAAGAGACAACAACCCGACCATAGAGCAGAAAACAATGGGTCTTCAACACAGCCATAAATTCCCGCACCCGGAGTCGGGCTTTAGCTGGCCCTCAACAAAATTTGTCTCGTTCAATGAAAATGGACGTCACACCAAATTTCAAAACATATAAATGTACTATAATAGAATATTAAAAAAAAAGACTAAGAAAAGCCATAGGCTCCAGATCAGGCTGTGTTTGGGCATTTATCAATTCTATTTAAAACGAAATTCACATAACTACAGTGTAGAACCAAATTTATGATTCGTTTTATTATTATCTTCTTAAATATCAATACATGTTCTTTAGAAGTTAGTGGACAAAAAAATCATGAATGGTATTTTGTCTACATGTAGGGCAAATAAAGGCAACAGTAGTATACCACTGTTCGAAAGACAAGACAACTTCAAATGTTTAAGATAAAACTAAACGTGAAAAGAATAATACAAGGGAGAATTAATAAAAATACTGCTGAATATATTATCTCCTTGATGAGTTTATTGAAAATATTTACTTGCTTTTGCCTCTTCACATTTAAAGCTTAAGAAAATATATTGCTACTCTTAACCAGATATTGCAACTATTGACAGTAATTCAGCTTTGATTAGACAGCAAACGGTTGACAATGAATTAATTTGAAACCCAAATATAGCTTTTCCTGCATAACAGAACTGAAAGAGTCACAGTAATAGACAATTTGTTCAATGTATTAGATGCACAGTTCGTGCGGTTGAAATGAACTTTTCTCCCACGCATGCGCATATATATTTACGTTGATCATGTAAACGGAAGTTGTAACTGGCTATATTGTCCATTAAACGTTTGGATGATTGCCTCGACGATCTATCAAACGCTTTAGATTTGAAATAATTGCTTGATTAATCAATTTTTATCCATGTTATAAAACGAAATCGAACGGCGTAAACTATAAAATGGTATTACATATAAAACCTTTATGACAAGTTTATGGCATAAGTCTCGAGGCTTTATTAGGAGTTCCGTAGTCATGTCAATTTCATTGTCATTTCAACACAAAGCCAGAACGTTTTTATCTAGGATATTGCATGGATCAGATGTTTTATGAATTTAAGCTTTTACTTTTGAATCTGATATTGGCAGGAAAATATCAGTTTGAACAAAGGCTAAAATCGAAATACAAAAAAAATGTGGTTTTCGAGCTCTTAATGGTGATTTTGTCATACAAAATGTAGGGTTGTCATGTTGCCATAGCATTTTTGAGGAAGCTGTAAAAGGGAGTTTTATTTTTCGAATTACTTGATGAAATGATGTTTATCGGTAGCTTTTTATTTAGTCATGTTGATTAAACTTTCTACAACCAGGCATATTCGAAAAATAATTAACGATGATTGTGTTTAAAATTAAAGTGTATCAATATGTAATTTATTACATCCTATCGGTAAAATGCCTATATATTTATCATTTTTCTATTTCTAGGCAATATAGAAAATGCAAACTCGTAATTACATTAGTCAGGCTTTAAAGACATTAAAAGAATGGGATCAATATTGAACATCAACACTGTGATATCAAGAGAATCTCTCTCAGAAATGTCCATGTAAAAGATAAAATGTTATCCGGATATCAGGTTTCATTTACCAGCACAGGAAATCATATTGTGTTTCCGTTTGAAACTGAGAAGTAAGCACACTAGGGTTAAAAGAATTATAATAATGTTTCCATTTCAAAGGAGGATTAACTGTAAGATGCTATAATTTTGTACAATCAAAGAAGTTTGTTTCTCTCGTTTAAAATCCGATATTATATCAATTAACCGTTGGCTATTTCCTATGATTGCAATGTTTCTGTTGCACTTTAAAGCAGCATTCCATCACTAGTGTAGGAACCTCCTTTAAAAACAATTTTACCAAATGTTCGCTTTTAATTTATTTCGCAGTATCAAAATCCCTAATAACTATCATTTAACCTCACATTTCAATATACAGATAATATCCTCTAACTGAATATGTATAAAATAATGGGGGACAAAAGATACCAGAGGGACGTTCAAACTCATAGATCGAAAATTAAATGACAACGCAATGGCTTAAATAGAAAAAGACAAACAGACAAACAATAGTACACAAGACAGAACAATAATACACGAGACACACCATGATAGTTTGGTGACTACTAATGAATTATATGCTGTTTTTTATCTTTTACATTGAACATGAAATAAAAGAAACTGCAGATACAGATTCTGGTATATGGTTACTTTTTTGGATTCGAGCGTCACTGATGAGTCTTTTGTAGACGAAATGTGCGTCTGGCGTATATACAAAATTTAGTCCACTTATTAGAAAGCTATCGAAATCAATGCTTCTTTATTTCATAGGCAGTCCTTAATATATAAGTTCTCCATTATGACTTGCTTGACCATTGTCTAATTATATCTGTTGACCACTGACATGTTTAATTGCGAATTAATACACAAAACATATGTATGTGTCATGATGAATACGATATGTGCCATAAGTGGATCAGGAACTTCTCATCCTTCTAGAGCATCTGAATACACCCGGACCTTGTTTGGACTAGTGTTGGTAATTCTTAATTAGTTTTGCGTTAAGCGTTTTGTGAATTGTTTTTTTTCTTATCATGTCTTGGCAAAGACGTTGTCTGTCTTTCTTTAGATTAATTGTCACATCAAATTTAGTTATGCCTAGTTTATATGGGCAATGTTTTATGTCAGCTCACATGTATGTGACATAGTTACATCGAATTTAAGGAGAGAAATGTACTTGTTCTCGTTCAAAGCTGAAAGAAGTATGATCTTCTCGGTCGTTTAAGTTGAAGAAAGAATGTATCCCCGAGGGTATCACCAGCCCAGTAGTCAGCACTTCGGTGCTTTTTTTTTTAATTTCCTGTTATAAAACTCTGAATTTTTGGAAAAAACTAAGGATTTTTATCCCAGGAATAGATTACCTCAGCCGTATTTGGCACATTTGTTTTGTAATTTTGGGTCCTCAATGCTCTCCAACTTTGTACTTGTTTGGCTTTATAACTTTTTTAATCTCAGCGTAACTGATGAGTCTAACGTAGACGAAAAGCTCGTCTGACGTATGAAATTATAATCTTGGTACCTTAGATAACTATATTCAGTCGTTAACTAATTATTCATTTAAGTGTTTCGTCTACTATGAACCGTCAAAACGGACACGTATATAAAGCGTATTAATTTCAATGACCTTAATTTCTTGTGAATAACGAATAGTTTCTGACTATATTGAACGTGACTAAATCAAATCAGTCGTTCTAGTAAGGTGCAAATTCCTTGGATTGTAAATAGTCGATATGCTACACACACTTAGTGTATACTGTCACAGTTAAGTTTCTGTTTAGAAATAGGTCACCTATAGGTATACACGTTTTATTTGCAGGTTATCATACCTACACGTGACTGCATAAAACTAAGTGTGCAGAAATTATATAGTTATCAAAGGTACCAGGCTTATAGTTTGTTACGTCAGACGCGCTTTTCGTCTACACAAGATTCACCAGTGACGTTCAGATTAAAATACTAGTTAGAAAGCTTAATATAATTTGATGTTAACGAAAGTTAAATGTCTATATGTGTCATAAATGTATATAATATAAGTGTTTTTAAAGACAAACGGGTTGATGTTGATGATTTGAAAATACAGCATTTGGGTAATTTATAGACACTGAATACAAGCAATGTAATTATTCCTTCGGTCTAATTACACTTAAAATGTTGCTGCCCTTTAAAAGTATTGTATTAGATATGGACCTCATTCATATTTTGATAACAAATTTTTTAACGCAGCTGTTTGATCTTTACAATTGGATTCTTGTCTCAACGGACAAAATTTAATTTATTTCTATCTGAAAGACAAAATGCGATAGCATTATCGTTAATATAATCTTGTTTCTGGAAGGAATGTCTTATTTTTGTTATAGATGAATACTCGAAATTCTGAAACAAGGGATAGAGTTTTGAGCCATTTATAAGCATAACAATTTGATTTCATGTTCCAGAATACGATATAATGACATCCCCTTGATGTATACAAGTGATTTTTTATACAATTAATTTAAGTTAAATTTCAAGGACCATGCTTGTGAAATTAATATTCGAGAATTAGATCTCAATATTCGTCTTTCAAGTTCCTAATAAACCGAAAAACGCATTTTTTTAAAATAACTTTTTTTTTCATCGGTTTGATTTTTGCCAAGATTAGAACATTTGAAGTTATTCTAAACAAATGCAACAGTAGTTTACCGCTGTTAGTCATAAATATAAAGGCGAAAATAAATTCGGGTAACAAACCAAAACTGAGAGAAACGCATCGAGTAAGAAAGGTAAATAACGGAACAACAGAAACGCTAAACTGCAACGAAAACAAACGTCAGTATACATAGCAACGGACTATTTGATAATAATTGCGATATTCCTGACTTGATACAGGACATTTTAAGAAAAGATAATGGGTTAAACTATTTTTTGTGGTTTTTGCGCTTATATGACAATGTTAACAATACCGCTGAAACACAACGTTACGTGACAGGAATGCAATACAGATAAACGCAAAAACACTCAGGAGAGAGAAATAAATTATAAATAATATATTAGTACATTACAACATCTAAACCAAAAAGTATAATCTAAAATTTCCGAAACGTGTGTCAATAGACATACACATTATCAGTAATTGACGAAACATGACCAAAATAAATCACGCATACATTTTATCTTCTTCATCTTCCAGTAAGCGGTCATCGTTAACTGGTTGACTATTCTGTCACATTATTGAGTGAGTGCATGACATTTTATTGAAATTTAATAAACAAAATTGGATGCAATTTAACTATATATACAGTTGCAATTAAAACATGCCATTTCAATTTAATGACGGAGCTGAGCCTTGAAAGATTCAGTACTCGGGGGCGGAGACATAACAGTTGGGCAAGGTGTTCAAACCTCTGATTGTTTAATGATAGAAGTTAACGACTTCTTCCATACAGTTGTTTTACATGATGGAATTCTAAATGCCTTTTCGTTGTTAATTCTGGACGCGCGCTCACTTGGTATTAGCTTATAGGATCTATCGATTTTGACATAGTTGTTCTGTAGCCTATAACGCATTATTAAGAGACTGAGTTTCCTTCGTTCTTGATGGGTAGACCATTCAAGGTGTTCAAACATGTGACCAACATATAAGCTGTTGTGGTATCTAAATTGGTAAAGATGAAAATGGTTAATGTGAAAATATCACTTTTAAAGGATTGTGTACGGTTAGAAACATACTGTATCTATTGGTTCAGGTCTTTATTAGTTTAAATGTGTCCAGATTTATGTTTGACCCTAGTACAATTGCTCACTAGCCCAGTATAGTCAGCGCTTCTGTGTTGACATGAATTATCATTTAGAATGAAATTCAAAACAGTGTGGCTGTGGCCATTGATTGACACATTAAATTCATCCATTGACTTGGACAATTTACGTGAACGTTTGTCTGGAACGACCACTGTTCACGACGTACCTACGATAGACATTTAAACTGTGGGGTCACCAAAGGTTTCTTAACGCCTTTAATTATAAAATAATTCGAAAAATTAATCAGGAATAACCTTTATGTTTTGATTTATATAATTGATAGAAATCAAAACATCGTGTTATTTCTGATTAATTTTTCGAATTATTTATTAAGGTGTTGAGAACCTTTGGTGACCCCATAGTTTAAGTGTCTTTAAAAAGTACATAGTGAGCAGTGGTCGTTACATACAAACGTTCACCTAAATTGTCCCAGTCAATGATGAATTAAATTTGTCAATCAATGGCCACAGCCACACTGTTTTGAATTTCATTTTATGCGGTCATTATTTCTTTATCGATAGTTAACAATCTTTTTTGAAACATATAAGATTTTCTACTCTGGGAATAATCCTCAATGCTCTTAAACTTTATTTGAGCGTCAATGATGAGTCTTTTGTAGGCAAAACACGCGTCTGGCGTACAAACTTTTAATCCTGGTATAGTCCATTTGATTTCTATAAATCTTCAAAAATTAATTCTTATAAATTCATCTTTACTAATAATTTTTTTGTTCTTTATGTGTGTTAATGTATGATATATACGAACTCTGACTATTAATATCATCATTTTGAACCAATAATAAAAATAGTTACCCATTAGCTCTCTATGTTATTTCTATTTTTTTAATATTAAATACTCAATGGAGTATGAATAAGTAGTGTAACAGCCTTCTATTCAAAACAAAAACATTAGACATGTGCTTTAAACCTGTTTTATTGTACCATGTGACTTTACTCATTTAAATAACTCTGGTCATGTGATTACCGAGTTTTCTGTTTGCATGCTTTTGTATTTCTCTATGCATATAGAAAGCTCAGTAATCACATGACCAGAGTTATTTAAATGAGTAAAGTCACATGGTACAATAAAACAGGTTTAAAGCACATGTCTAATGTTTTTGTTTTGAATGGAAGGCTGTTACACTACTCATACCTACTCCATTGAGTATTTAATATTAAAAACAATAGAAGTAACATAGAGACCTAATGAGTAACTTTTTTGATTTTTGGTTCAAAATTATGATATTAATAGTCAGAGTTCGTATATATCATACATTAACACACATGAAGAAAAAAAAATTATTACTAAAGATGAATTTTTAAGAATTAATTTTTGAAGATTTATAGAAATCAAACAGACTATACCTATGAAGAGTTTATTTTCAGAGATTATAAACTGATCAGCAAATTAGACGGTCACCAAAAAGTGTTCTTTTTTAATAAACCTCTTTCAAAATAGATGTATACTACATTATTACTTTAAAATAACACCAAATGTAAATATTTTGTTCTGTGTCTATATATTTGCTACACAAAGACTGAGAGTCAGTGATTAATAAACCGTAGCTTCTCACTACCAGCAAAAGTATTTGACATGAACAACTATTATCTTTTACAGCAGAATCGGAAACATTGTCAAGTTCGTGATTAACATCTATTCATACATTTGTATTAAAATGGTTTTGTATCCAAATGTGTATTGCTCACTCCAACACCTGCTCTTTAAGATAAGTATTTTTAAAACTCTGTCAGGGAACTATTGACACGTATATCAAGACTCCCAAGCGCAAACTGAAAAAACAAAGTTAACCGAGGAATTGACGACAGCCATTGCTGGACAAGATAGAATTAATGGGGAAAGTCGTTCCATTGGAAAATGACATATGTTCTCAATCCGTGCCAATTAGTCTGATAATTGATTTCTGTCTCTATAAAAACGCCACTATTCCTATCTTTGTAATTGTTTACGATGTATAAAAGCATTTTTCATTCACCACCATATGACCACAACAATGCCAGTTGTCTTTCGGTGAATTGGAAGGGATGATGGACTACCTAATACAACATCAAACAAAGACAATTAAATTACATATAATGAAACGTATATTTTATAAAAATGTCAATACTAGATTTAAGTCATTCTCCATTGTCCGATTTTTAATAGTGTACTGTAATATACAATTAGACACTTTAGATATATGAGACATAAACACGCTTGATCAAATTGAGAAATTGTCCCGAGAACTTAAGTGTTTTAAAAAATCAAAATAATTTCATATATATAGACTTAAAAAAAATAGTTAATTTATTATATTAGTAAAGGAGTGGATTGAAAAGTGACCAGACACGGGATGTTAAATATTAGTTTTCATCCTCATATGACTAAAGGGAGATATTTGTAAAGTACACAGCAACCTGACTGTAAAAAAATGTCATACAGATGAACGTTCACCTAATCTGACCCAGTCAATTGATTACCTGGGCGCATCAAGAAATGGTATTGTCCACGATGTTATGAAAATGATTCTAAGCCCCTACTGAATGTAAGTTCCCAAGAGCAAATGTCAAGTTACAGCTGCAATGAAGACAAGGATTGGAAAGAAGCTTTTGTTTTCCATCATTTGACATAAGCTGAAAGCAGACTTCCCAATCTTCAATGTACTATACACAACAAGATGATTTTTCTACATATCCAATGTTGCTTTTATAAATTTAAGAAGTTTGAAATAATCGATAGGGAGTATTTTTCAATGTAATAAAGAAATACTTCAGGTATGGTAAATAAGTGTCTCAATGTTATATTCAAAGTATGAGAAGTAAGGATTGTTTTTATCATCTTAAATTAGTAAATCTATGTGAAAATTAAAAGTTTAAATAAGCATGCAGATTAACCAAAACAGAAACACAGCATTCAAAAGTCTTCTTCTAAGTCAGGAATATGACAGTTGTTATCCATTCGTTTGTTTGAGCTGTTGATTTAGCCATTATGATTATGGACTTTCCGTTTTGAATTTTCCGCGGAGTGCAGTATTTTTGTGATTTTACTTTTTCTAACAGACAGGACAATTATATCCATGGCTGATTGCTACAATTCCGTCTGTTTAAAATAAAATGTTAATACTGTTGGTTTTCTCAACATACCCTTTAAAATTTCGTAAAAGAAAATGAGTACGATGATCATAACCTTTTTTTCTACAAACGGTTACGTTTCCTATATTTAATACTTGCACGGGAATTTTCAGTAGATTACAGATTAAACAGACATAAGACAATCAAATTACGTAAGATTCCAATTACAATGAGGATTCCACTTCATAAAACATCAAGAAGGAAGGTAGAATAAAATAATAGGTCTGTAAGAATCGTTTCTTTCACAAACCACCGAACAAAATACCAACTGAAAATCAATAATAAAACCGTTATGTTTGTATAAGCACAAATTTCTGATTTTCCTTTGGCAACAAATATTAAGACTTACGGGTTGGAGATCCAAATGTCGTTTAAGATATAATATGTATATTTATACAAAAACAAAAGTTGCATTGTGAAACACGTATTGGTGTACTCAAATAAGACCATGGACCTTAAAAATATAATTAGTTTAGAAAAAATCGATATAATGAGTAGAGTGCCTGTATGTTTGTACTTTCGTAAGGATTCAAAGTCGAATTTTATCACATCTGATTTCTCAGTACCGTCTCAGTAAATTACAATCATTTTCATAATAGCGTGAACAAGATCATTTCTTGGCGCCATCAGGTTATCAATCAACTGGATCAGATTAGGTGAACGTTCGTCTGTAACGCCCACTTTTCATATCGTACGTGTAATAGATATTTAATCTGGGATTGCCAAAGGTTCTAAATGCCTAAATCAAGTAATTAATACGAATAACTAGTAGAGAACTAAACCTTATCTGTTTATTTAAATGTTGAATACCTAAACTCTCTATTTTTCTTCTCTGCGCACCTCTATATATTTCTCATTTATTCCATTTTAATCCCCGTTGGTAGCCTCTGACAGACTGAGTGAGCGTAAAATCACTGTTATCGATAGCCGATGACAAACAAGTTAAAGGTAAATGATTCAGTATTATTACCAACATAAGCATTGCTATTGTCCACGCTGTTATGGAAATGATTCTAGTATGTGCTTCTGTAATTTAAAGATAAGATTTGATATGAGAACAATACATACACTATTTTTATGTTTAATTTAAATAGTTATTTTTTATTTCTAAATGCAATTGAAGGAAAAGCCAGCAATAAGCCATTTTACAAATAAGCCTTGTGAAAGAGATACGTTGAAATAAAAAGTAGGATAAACAACCGAATGTGCGATCAAACATCAGACATCAGTTAAAATGAAATTGTTAACTTTTTGGACATTTCAATCATTTTAATTATTCAAAGATGATTGTAAGAACTCTCCATAAACCATCCAAAGAAAAATGGAACTAATTTCAACCCGTCACAGGCAGTTTATAGCTTTTGGTCAGTCGGTGACTGTTTAGACCTGATGGTTATTACACATTATAGACTGTCTACATCTGTTGGCATAAAAAGTAACTCATTATGCTTCTGTCTTCTACTTATATTTAAAAACAAATGTGTGAAAAAAGTGTTCAAAAATTGCTTTAAGGAAATAATGTTTGTAATAATAAAATTATAATGACAAAGTCGCTATGCGTAAGAAAATAAACTTGGCCGTAAAATATTGAAATTGATACACGGAATCGATATACAAATGTAGACTCCGAACTGTAAAAATGTCTATGTCACCGATATCTCCATCATTACTATTGGAATTACAATGCAAAACAAATCTACAAACAGCACTAATCTTTGTAATTGGATGAAAAGAAATCTCTATAGAACGCTCGGAGATTTAAATACCCTGTGTCCAATCATGCGTGACAGGTACTGCAATACAAGATACATTTGTCATCAAGTTAATTGGTCTGGATCAAGTCAAATGCTACGATTCTACCAAGTATACAACTTTGAAATTGGAATGACCAAATGAAATCGACATCAGTTCCATGGGTCTCGCGAGATTTGACGTCAACAAACCACACTTAGGTTAGATTAACGGTAAATTGTATATTTGCATTACTTATCTCCCTTGGCGATATACCACAAAGAGGTTCATCTGCTAAACTTGATGGTGAAAATGTCGAAACTTCTTCAGCTATTGAATAAATCCATTACACGTACTATCTTAACAAATTGGTCTAATTGTGTTTATTTGATATTTAGAAAGGACATCAATTTCGTTGTAACGACGGTAAACCATATCCATTTGCAATCTTCTAAAAATATAGCTTTCAGACTTTCCTCTTTATTGATTTGACAGTAACGTAGCTACTATTTTGTCACTTGTTGAATTGGTATAACAATCTGTAATGTTAATTTGACTTTAAATCTAATTAAACATCTCGGAGGCTACTGTGATTTCATACAGAAACTGTTATTTTATCTTAATTTGCCAGCACGGTTCTTTCTCATTCTTTATTGTTCGTGAATTATACACATCTTATCATTTTATGTTTTTCTTGCTATGGAACTCTCACTAATGCATGATATCTTGGGTTTGAACGACAATCTAATTTTAGAGTTGTTTGGAGGTATAAGGAATTGGAAACGTTGAATTCCGGAATTTCTACTCCTCGATATGATAAATGACAATAAGGACAGGTGTTATTTGATCTTCAATTAAGACTTTATTTATTATACAAGGTTTCATCACTCATTAAAAATCAAATAGTTTTAGGTTTCAAATTACCGAAAAAGGAAATAACTGAGTTAAGAATAAATTGGATGATTCAGTTTCTACAGACACAAACATTTATAGAAAACTTTGGATTCCAGCACTGCATGCTGATAGTCATCAGTAAAATGCCATGTCAAATGTGGAACAGACGATATTAGTGGGGTGTCATTAGTCCATTTTTCTCTAAAAATAGTTAACTGAATTCATAAAATTGTACAGTTCATTTAAATTTATTATAATTTATCTATCTTGTCTTAGGATAAAGACTTTTAAAATGTAACTTTAAGTCTGTATCATCTCTAGAACTCATACTTTGTAAGCATGTCACATGTTTGGGTTTGAACGAAAAATGGTTGTCTCAGATTTAGAACAAATTCATTAGTGGTAGCGCACATTATTTCGTTCGGCTAAATAATAAGTTATATGATATGTATAGCACTCGAAGGCTTAACTTTATTCTTCTCATCATGTTTATGAAGTTCTGTTACTTTGTGATATTCAAAGTACAACACTTCATGTGTAAAATCTTTGTGTATGGTATGCACGCAGGGTTCATTGACTCAGGGGCTAAGCTATAACAATGATTTGAACCTTCATCAGACAAAATGTCGGCATTTATTGCATGTGTTCTTACAAATTGTGAATTAAATCAGATAATTATTATTTCTCTAGGAAGTCCTTGCAATACCTTTATATTCTAAAGTGTAATGATTTGAATAAAATAGATTAATGATAATTTTTAAAGGGTTTCGCATGCCAAAAGTCATTACAGTCAAGTGGTACTTATGACAATAAGGTCATTTTTTCTTCTTCCTTCAAACCATTAATTATTGCGCTTAAAAGATTTCTTATGCATATAAAACAATAAGAAAGGTATTCAACAATTTTCAATTTCCTTGCTTATTGAATAAATATAGAGGTGAAAATTACTCTTTCCTCCCAAGATGTTGTGAGGAAAACGAATAATACAAAATACATGGAAATATATTAACTACGTAGTGTATGTACACTGTCAAAATAGAATCGAAAATTATTTTACTACGTTTGGGAGTAACATATAAAAAAGAAGATGTGATATGCCAATGAGACAACTCTCTACAGGAGACCAAATGACACAGAAATTAACAACTATAGGTCATATTGTAATTCACGCTTTTCATTTAATTTTAAAACTGACCGAAAATCAGAATTAAAAAACTGAAGTATATAGACATCGTAAATCCAATAGAAGTGTAATTGTACATTGCTGCATTGGACTGTTTGTATTTTCTATTCTCTGAAATATCACAAAAAAGATACCAGGCTTGTAATTTTGGGTTGTTCACTCAATATTGTCAATGAAACTGTAATATAAACAATTTTAATATGTAGGTGGGAGGTTAAGCTAGCTATATACAACCAGGTTTAACCAACCATTTTCTTCGGAAAATGTCGGTACTCAGTCAGGAATGTGGTACTTTCGTTAATTGATAGCGTTTGATTTTGTCCGTTTCTATGAACTTCCCCTTTTTAATTGCCTACGCAAAACTCATCAGGGGCGCTTGATTTAAAACAACTTAAGGGCAACAACAAATCGTACTTACAGTTTTAAAGATGGACATATGTATTCAAAGTACAATGTTATCTTTTAATCTAGTTTTGATTGGAAGCAACAATATTACGGAGTGTAAATCAACATTATAGTCACAGAAATGTAGAAATGAATCACGTATTACTAAAGTCTAGATTAGTCCAAATGTCTACAGAAGTATCAAAAGAAGAAATAAAATACAAGAAAGCAGTCCAGCGTTGATTGCTGATGCATTCTGAATGGAAATACAATCATTATCAGTATTGTTTAGGAGGTTTAAAAGTGACATAAAATTGGGGAAAATCAATGCTTGTAGATTAGGAAATGCCGATCTCATTTCCGTTCCCTTCATAAGGTAAGCGGATAGGGCTATAATCCCGATACATCGTTATCTTATGCGAAAAATGAAAGCTAATATGGTACAAACATAGAGAAATCTGGGAGGGGATAAGAATAACTAAAACACCAGTAGGTGGGATACAGTCGTGATTGTTCTTTTCCTAGATATACTAAGGAATGGAAGGGAAAGAGATATTTTTTTTTTATAAAAAACTGATCAGCGTTGTGCAAACTTGCTTTACACCGAATTTAACTGAATTATGCTCTGAAACATGTATTTAAGTCTTGTAGTTGGAGATACTTAATTATATCTTAGTGGCATTTTTACTTTTAAAATTTTAAAGTGCTAATGGCTGTAAAACACGTTTGTATACTTATTATTTTATTGGAATATAAATCAAAAGCATGTTCTGGGATAAGTCTACCTTTGGAATATGAATTCCAAGAAAACCCTCGAAGAGCCCTTATTTACCATTTTTAAATTATCTTACCAAAAGCGCACTTGATTTCTAATGACGCAATATTATGACTGTTGTCTGTTTCTCCACATTTCAGATTGTTTGAGTAATACATTGTTTGAGTAATACATTGTCACTGAATAAATTGCGTCTGAAATAATGGATGTTCATAAAAATATTTGCTGCTCGAATATTGTTTTACTTGCAATGAAAATACCCCGAACACATTGACACATATTAGTTTGAAAGTAATAATATAAGAGTAGGCATCAATTGTAGCTTGGTCATGGCAGCAACTATTCCCCAAACCATGATATTGGGACTTCAGTTTGACTGTACGGAATGTTTAATACGCAGACATCACTCATTTGTTTTATGACTAATACTGGCTAATAAGATGTGATGTTTAATAATTGGGGAAATGCTCTTTGTAAGAAGAAAACTGTAAAGATTTAAGCGCGTCGAACAACTCTTCAGGTGAATCCTAAGGGCCATCGTTTCTGTTTCTACCGAATGCTAAAATGTGGTATTTATAAACGTCAATGAGACTTTAAGGACTTTCAGGAAGCCAGCAATTAAACTTGATCTTGTTTTCAAACGTCAATTCAACACTCTAAAAATTGTGTTTAGAGCCTAAACACTTTCCTAAACACATTTGTGAAACCGATTTTTGACATGTTTTAAATCTAAACATGTTTAATATTTAATGTGCTAACAGCCTAAACGTGTCAAGCTATAACGTGCTTAGACTGTAAACATGTTTAGATGTAAAGTGTTCAGACTAGAAACATGTTTTGCTAAAAAGTGCTTAGACTGTAAACATGTTTAGTTGTAAAGTGTTGTATCTGGAAACATGTTTAGTTCTGAAGTGTTTTGTCAGGAAACACGTTTAGCTGTAAAGTGTTTTGAATGTAAACATGTTTAGACCATAAAGGGTCGTGAAGAAAACTGTTTATCGTTTTAGTGCGATAAGCCGTTACTTCATTAGACCCCAAATAAACTAATATTCCGGAAGGCTAGACTGTAAATCGTATGATAGCTCTCAATACTACATGTTTTCATACCATCACAAAAGACGCCAAACGCATCAAACTAAGAAACTTGAATTTCCAAATCAAATTGATTGTGACTAATACCTTTTCAATCTGAATGAGTATTTTCTTTAATTCAATTGTCGACATTCGACTATTGCATTTTTTCTTCATTTCAAATATTCATTAAACAGTCTAGAACTTTTGAAATGAAATTATTATTATACTAATTCTAGGATTAAAAACAAAATTACAACATATAAAACAAAGGAATTAATGTAATAATTGTTTATTTCCAGTTAATCATTGAACACAATCACATATAAACTCATAAATTCATATCAACGTACATATACATAATATTGACCAATCAAAACAATTTGAAAATGTCCTGTTTTCATTTTACAAGTCAATAAGATCTTCTCCTTTCTTAGTACCCAACTGCTGGTCACTGGCCTGAAAGATAGAAAAATATTGATAAGCAACTACATGTAAGTAGAATTAATATAAAAATATAAGTATACGAACTACAACATCAAAAAGTAAATGCACGATTTAAGATCAAGATAACAACATTAGAACCGTGGTTTAAAAGCATAAATGTACTGATGAGTCAATTAATATTTTTAATATAAAAC
Source organism: Mytilus edulis (assembly GCA_019925275.1). NCBI lineage: Eukaryota > Metazoa > Mollusca > Bivalvia > Mytilida > Mytilidae > Mytilus > Mytilus edulis. The sequence goes on from CM034350.1 coordinate 50,195,440, forward strand.
TTCTTTTCATGCTAAATATCATTCATTTGATCAAATATATATTGACATTTTTAAAATCAAATACACTTCGGATTCTTACCTAGCAATAAAGTTGCTACTGTGCATTTTCTCCTCTTTTAGCATGTCAAGACAAATGATTTCCTCTGCACTTCTCTCATCTAGAATAAAACAATACATATCAATAAAAATATATAAGAAAGAACAACCGCTTATAACTAGTGAAGAAAAACAAGCATCTTTTTATTTATTTTGAGCAAATGTTGATTGTGCATTTAGGAAGTGCTTACTAAAACAATGAACTCGATATGACACTGGTTTTGCGAATGATGCACTTGGCAGATTCCGCTTCCCTTCATGTTCCATTATAATCTGCCGAGGAGTACAAAATGAAAATTGTCCTCACAAACTCCTTTCCAAGAACATATATATATATATTAAGTGTTAGCTTGCATAATAGAACATTAAACAACTCTTATCTTTACACCAGATAGTTTGAACACTAAAAGCTCTTACAAGCATTTGTTTCGTGGGATGGTTCCCCTTTTTTCTTCTCCTGCATTGACTATACGGTAGTGTACTTGTAAATAATACTTATAACTGTCAATAATCATTAAAAATTGGCAGTACAAAATAGAAATCAGTATAATTATAACTCCTTACCTTCTGAAACAGTTAAGTTACGGTCAGTTTATGGTCAGAAGTAAACAGCGTGGCCTTTGACTTCGGGTTCTTTGTTTCTTCTTCCCGCTCAAAAACTAGCACGTGGTATGCATGCCGTCTTCGGCCGAAATGTGTTGTAATTCTAAACGCGTTTAGGAAAGTGTCTAAATATTGAAAGTGCTTAGAATTTAAACACGTTTAGCTTCATATACTTGACGATGTTTATTTCAAAGTGCTGAGAGCCAAAACATGTTTAGTGCGAAGTGCTGGGAGCCAAAACATGTTTAGTTTTTAATGCTTAGAAATTAAACACTTTCCTAAGCACATAAGTCTTGCAACACGTTTAAATTCTAAGCACTATTTTTACAGTGAAGTTCTACACCTTTCTACAGGTTAATCTACATGCATTTAAGATCTAGCTATAAATTTGTTACCGGTCGCATTATAAATTGTAGCCGAATAATAAGTTTCGGTTTTGTTTGTGCAGAAGCGTACAAATGTATGTTACTCAATTACTACAATGGATGTATTGCATTCTGGTAGAACATGTGCACTTTTTATAAATCAAAACCAGCATCCTCGAAGAACTCGATGCTTCGGTTTGTTTTTTAGTTATGTGTTCTTTTAATACGATATATGTGATCAATCAGTTGGTACAGATTCTTTATAATATACAACACGATAATTAAACTTTTGTCGCAACGATATGTATACATGATTGTTTGCAGACAATTTTTTTTTTTTCTTTGGACAATTTGACAAAGACAGATTATTGATACATATTATAATCAAATGCAATTGCCAGATCTGTTTGTTATTGACAAACAATCTATCTTGTGAAAATATGTATGTCTGGTCACGCGAAAGGTTGTCTAAACTTTTAGTCGGATGCAAACGTTAAGACTTTCGTTAATGCTGAATAAGTTGTTTACTTTACATTTTACAATACAGTTTTGCTAGACTACAATGATCAACGAGCGTGTTACGGTCAATTACCACACAACATACAGTGCATTTACATAAATAAATAATACCAAAATCGAACGTAATGCTCTTATGCATGATATGCACGGATTTACTAACTCGATATTTACATTGATTGCTCATTTTTCTTTCTGGCCTTTTTTTACAGGTATTAGGTGATGCTTTGTATCAATCCCTTTGTAAAGAGTAAAGAATTCGTAAAACATAAACCTTAATGGTGATCTGATACATCATTGTAGGCAAAGCGTTAACCACAAAATTGTTGATTTGCGTATACGTCCAAATAAATGGTTGTGTAAGCATTAGTGGTATTTTCCAAACGATAAGACGGCAATAAGTGTTATTATTTCATATCGGTTAAGAATAAGCTTTTATTATTGGATAAAAAGGGACCACATGACATTCATTATTCTTCAGTAATAAATTCAATCGGTCATTAACAGAACAAAACGGACCAGAAAACCGGTCGTTAACCAACTTTTACATGATAATGACCGGTGGGGCGTGGTTTCCGTCTGATAATGGCCGTTGGGGGCGTGGTTTACGTCTGATAATGACCGCTGGGGCGTGATGTCTCTGTTAATGACCGGTGGGGCGTGGTTTCTCTGTTAAGAAGAGAGATGTCCCTTTAATAAAATATTTTCCTGTTTTCAATACTATATTTAAGTTTTTGAATTGTTTATTAGATGTTTTCGTTAATTATAAAATTATAGAGAACTCGATTAAGTATTTATATATAATGAAAAATTGAACTAAAATTCATGGCAGTATTACTACGACTGGTCTTCACTCTTTGCCATAAAAAAAAATACAACTAATCGAGTTTGCTTTAGGCGTTTTGAAATTATGCGAATTTGCCAAAACATGGTTTCTCAATGAAATAAACATAATAGTTCTTGAAAAACTGGTCATAATTGTGATACATGGACTGCCCGTAGGACAGTGGTATTGACTGCGACAGCGATAATGACCTCGCCTTCGGCTCAGTCCTTATCACTATCTTAGTCAATATTACTGTCCTGTGGTCAGTCCATATATCACGATAATGACCAGTTTTACAAGAACTATTATATAATTTCAGTAGAACAAATCAAATCGATTTATCGGTCCAAAAAGAATACGTATATAAAAAAAAATGTTCACTTGTTCACATACAAAACCAACCATTTGGGTGCATTGTACAGAAAATTAAATATGTTTAAATATTTGTTTTTGAGCAGTATATTCAGGAAATAATGTTAAAATTTTTAAGATTTTTTTTGTATTGAAGTAGATCATTTCAAGCTTTACCTCTTAATGTATACTTTTTATATTATTCGTGATAAAACGGCTGTTTGTGACAGGCTGGTTAGTGAAATATGCTGGTTTATTTAAAATTTGATTTTTCACATTGTATTTATATAGATAATACGAACGATACCTTTGTTTTGTTTCTTTTATGAGAAAATTAACTAATCATTTTTATATTTTGTAATAATTAATACAAATAAAATGTTTGATAAAAAGTCTTTTTACGTTATCTTTTAAAATGACCACTATTATTTCTTTTTTCTCTTGTAAACACAATACATAATCTAATATTAAGAGTGAAACCAGCTATAAAAAGAAAACCATTAAGACTTTGAGACTGCCAAAAAGCAGTACGGTGGCTTTTGGAAAATCTTGGATGATTTAGTGGGGGTTGTTTTCTTTCCTTCTAGGTCGAACCAGTTAGAAAAACCTACGTTTAGAGAAAGTGCATGCCTGCTTTGCAGAACTCTTCAAAAAAAAAAGGCACACTTGATATGCATATTAACACTGATAATTTTTAAGGCCCTTTATAGCTTGCTGTTCGGTGTGAGCCAAGTCTCCGCGTTGAAGGCCGTATACCTTGACCTAAAATGGTTTACTTTGATAAATTGTCACTTGGATGGAGAGTTGTCTCATTGTCACTAATACCACATCTTCCTATATCTATTTTACAATTCAACATGCATGTAGCGATTCAGTGTCAGTTTAACTTTTAGGCATTCATTCTGGTCGACCCAACTCACATAACATACTTGTTGAATATATTATTTATCTATTCTGGTCCTGAATATATATGAAATATTTGCTACTGGACGTTAAGTAAACAAGAACAACAATCAGAATTTAAATTATTTTTTTCTAATATGATACAACAGATACTTTGCTTTGTTCTTTAGACCGAAGTTATTGATGTTTTACCATGGTGTCTAATGTCACCGACATCAAAAGTTATATATAAATAATTAATTTCAATTTATATTCCTAACACTTATCTATATGGATTCAGAAATAATACGTCTTTCATATAGATATAGATTTTTAGCAGGTAATGTTTTCTTTTTCTCATTAAAAAACTTCAATAATGCCATATATATGAATCAGATTTCTCGTTAACGTATTTTAAAAGTTGTGCATTGTAGTTGTTTTATGGACTTTCCATAGCATTTCGAAAAAGCAGTCTGTGTTGACTTTGGAATAAATTATTAGGGAAAATTTTGGTTTTATTTCAACGAGGATGTACTTAAAAATCTAGGCAATATTCATTTAAACGACCAAAACCAAAAATGTCTCATAACTGTAATGATTTGTATAGTCGGTTCTTACTATTATAATACTAAATCCCTGTTAACAGTTAAAAACTTTTCGAAAGATCGCTAAACACATTTTTCTACTAGTATCCATGTTGGACCACAGAACACCACTCAGTTCTTAAAAGACACAGGAAAATCTCCTGACATTAATTACATACAATGCCTGAAATATACATAATTGATTCTTTTGAATAATATTATAAACATTTATCTTTATTCAGACGAATTTTGTCAACTATAAGTGGCATCCATCAGAGGCTAAGACACTTAATTGCAAAGTAAGAGTGCAAATCTCTTCTATAGCCATTTAAGAAGGCAACGTTCAGTGTGATCAATTAAATCATTAATTTTGCTTTAAAACATAACATATTCCTGAACTATCATGCTTTACAGTCTCATATAAAATCGATCCTATGTTGCATAATTTGAAAAAAATATTCTTTTATAACTTTCACTTTAATATATAAGCGTTGTGCACTAAAAGCAAATGCTGGTTAATGACATGCGAAAAAAAAATGAAAAACCCTGTTAAATTACTCATTGTCTCTTAATTATAGAAAATAATTATTTCAATTGTTATAAAATTTGCATGAGATGTTCTATCGATATGAAAACTGTCACCATTAGTTTTGATATTCGATCCCTTATGTCAAAAGTTCTAAAGCAAAAACGAAAACAAAGGAAGATATTCTATGACATTTCTGCCAAAATGTCTGTCGAAACAACACAACATATGGAAGGAAAACACTGCATGGTACACAATGCAATATACAACAGATAAGAGATTGAAGATAACAAACATTCAAATACATAAATATATGAAAAACTTGACAACGAAATGGCAAAATACGAAAAACAACCAGAACTTTTTACAATTTGTATTTTTCGGAGATAGGTCTTGCGTCCATTCAACTGCAACAGTTATTGTTCAATTTAAACATTATTATTTAGAGGCCTGTGATACATATATTCTATAATGGTGAAGCGACTTGTGGTGGCGTCCATGAAATTGTCGAAGGGATAACTTCAACTTCATCAACCTTTGTTTGATAGCTCCCGCATAAGCAGCCACTCTCTACCATGGAAATCATGATAGGAAAAAAAAACGTATTTACTGGAGGATGCATACTCTATATGCAGGCACTGCTGAAATAATGTTACATAGAAATGGAAAGTTCTTTAATTTGAATATTTTTTTTACAAAGTATGAGTTCTCCCTTCCTTTTACAAGGTATTTTTTATCTACGTTGGTCATTCCTTTTTATGAAACAAAGTGAGACCAATTCAAGATTGTAAGTTGTCTTTACACGAGGAAAAAAAGACTGAAGATTGAAGGTACTCTAAGAGATGTAAGGAAATTTTAAATATCAACATCTGATTAAGATAAGATAAGATAAGAAAACTTTATTTTGATTCGGCATAGATACAAATAAGCAACACAAGCTCTAAGGAGCTTTTGACCGAATATAAAAACATATAAATAACATAAAAACAGTGCATTTTGACATATAAAAACAACCTGTAATAAAAATATGCAACAAATTCGAATGAAGTAAAAACATGCTTGACCATGCAGAGCAACCAAAAGCACAAACATAATAAACAGCTCAAGAATTATCTGCAAGCAGAACAGCGACATTCCAAACCGTTCCAGGACTGAACAAGACTTTTAAAATGTGAAAAACTGTTTTCAGTCCTGAAATGGTTTGGAAGGCTGTTCCATAAAGTAGCAGCAGCAAATTTGAACGATTTTTTTTACCGTAACGGGTTGACTTTACCTGTGGAATTTCAAGAATATTTACATACCTGAAAGAATATTTAGATTTTTTTACATTCACCAAATTTTGTAAGCACACAGGAGCTATGTTGTTATCAATTTTAAAAGTTTCTAGAGCCATTGTTCTGATCCGTCTGATCTGCAAGGAGGGCACCTTAGCTTTAAGTAAGAGGTCCTCGTAGGAGCTGGTAAAATCCTCATACACAAAACGGAGTGCTCTTTCCTGCACCTTTTCTATAGTTTTTTTGAATTTTTCTCAGTGCAAAAATGCCATGCCAAAGGGCAAAAATTAAAATTACTAAGAATAAAAGTATGAAATATAGTAAGTTTACTAAGTCTATCTAAAACTGAGCCCAAACGTTTTAAAACATTTAATTGCTGTGATGCCTTCCTACAGATTGAGCTGATATGAACATCAAAATTTAGCTGGTAGTCTATTTCAATGCCTAATCATTTTACTGTTTTTTCACAAGTGAGGTTCGAATTTTGAATATGTATTATATAGATGGGTTCTTTTCAAAGGTCTTTTTGCCAACAGCCAAAACTTGAAATTTGTCAGGATTTGCTTGCATTTTATTCACCCTGAACCACTCAATAAGTATTTTTGAATCAGATTCCAAGGTTGAAATTAATAAATCGAAATCTGGAGTACAAAAAGACAAAGTATTGTCATCTGCATAGTTATATAAACTACCATTTTTAACAAAATGAAAAATATCATTTATAAATATGTTAAACAACAATGGCCCTAGTATCGAACCCTGTGGTACGCCTTTATGGATGTCAGCCCAACCACTCAGAACATTGTTGACTTTAATTTGCTGTTTACGATTTGATAAATAGGACTTTAAAAGAGCAACTGCATTGGGGGTTAAACCATATGCTGATAATTTATCTAGCATAATATTGTGAGGCAGGCAGTCAAAAGCCTTAGAAAGATCCATTAGTACTGCTGCAATGTACTGGTTTTTATCAAGAGCTTCACGCCAGTCTTCTAACACTCTGAGAAGTGTGGTCTGACATCCATGTCCACGTCTAAATGCACACAAAAATGGATTAAATATTTTATCAAAATAATCAGTTAATTGAATTTCATATATTTTTTCAAAGATTTTAGAAAATATGGGTAAGACACAAACTGGTCTATAATTTGTTTTTAATAATGGGTCACTCTTTTTATGAAGGGGGGTTACTTGGGCTTCTTTAAGTTTATCGGGGAAACAATTATTATCAATTGACAAATTTACAAGAGTTGGCAGCTGTGGTGCAATATATGATTTACAATTTTTGACTATTTTTACTGGAATACCATCAGCTCCTGTAGCTTTCTTTATGTTTATTTTATTCAAAATTTTTTCGACATTATCATTTGATACTTTTTTAAATTCAAAATCAAAATTATGCTTTCTGTTATCCAAAATTTCTTTTATACTCGGGTGATTTGAGGGGTCATAAACAACATCTGCTCCAATTTTGTCTGCTACTGTGGAGAAAAAATTATTAAAAACATTTGAAACTTCATTTGAACAATTAACAATTTTGTCATTTTCACATAATAAATTTTTTTTGCTCTCCACAGTTCCCCTTTTTTGAGAAAAATGGTTTGACTGTTTTACAGAAATCGCAAGATTTTGACCCACCAGAGCAACGTTCTAAAAAGTATACTTTTATTGATTTTCTCTTTATCTTTGTTACCAAATTTCTTTGTTTTCTAAATTTCTTCCAGTTTTTAGTATATTGTGAATAAAGCATTTGTTTTCTATACATGGCCCCTCTCAGTTCTTTATTCATACATGGAAATGGTTTATTTCTTTGACCCCTAGATTTTACAGGTGCATGTTTATTTAATATGTTTTTAAAATCTTCTTCATAATCATCATATATACTATTTAAATCTTTCTCAGTACAATTTTCTGAAATCTTTATTTTCTTTAAATCATTTGTAAATTCGTCAATATCAAAAGTTTTGTAACTTCTATATGTTACATCCCTGTGTTTTTGTGCAGGTAAATTTCCTTTCACAACTGTTGAAATAATATTGTGACAGTCACTAACACCATTTGGACTATTTATTGTTTTAAAACACAAATTCTTTTTATTTGTAATAATGACATCTACAAGGGATGGATTACAACCCTTTTTAAAACATGTTTGGCCTTTAACCAGTTGGGACAAGTTGAAAATATCACATATATCATGTAGAGTCTGAGATTTTTCAGCAGACAACATGTCAAAATTTAGGTCACCAAAAATAATAATATTGTCATATGACACAAAACATTTATCTAGTGATTTTGTAAAATTTTCAATAAAATCATCATTTTTCATGGATGGAGGCTTGTATGCTCCCATAATAAGCCATTTGGCATCATTTATATAAATTTCATAGCAAATATTTTCAAGTATATCAGATTCGAAACATTGTTTTCTACTTGATGGAAAGTCTGATTTAATCAGGGTAAGTAAGCCACCGCCGTACTGATTTCTGTCACGCCTTTGTAATTTATAACCTTCAACTTGAAATAGGTTGTCTTGAAAGGTACTGTCCAATTTTGATTCGGCAATCATCAGTAGGTCAACTATATTATCTGTGAGTAGTTCTTTTACCTCATCAAATTTGTATCTGAGACTGTTAATATTAATATATGCCGCAATAAAATTCTTTGGATGCAGACGTCTGGTCTCTCTCAAGTCTTGAAATAAAAGTTTGTTTACACCGGAAGTAGAGTTAGACGATAGACTGTCATTTGGTGCGTTTGATTCCTCGTTAAAATCAATAAAATAAGAATCGCTAAAATCTGGTAGATAACATTTTTTACAGAACCAGCTGTCAGTTGTACTTCCAAGTAGTTCATATTCGTTTAGGGATAGGTCTATACATTTTAGATGGAACCACACGTTACAATCATCGCACTGGATTGCCCGTTGGTTCTTTCTGACTCCCTTCTCGCATGTCCCACATGGAAATTTTACTGGCCCCGGATTTAAAGAAATATCTCCTGATAGTAAGAGTAATCTTATACAAATAGACGTTGTATATTTACAGTTCGTAGTCAGTTCTTTATTTTTGTAACACGTATGACGGGCCTGTTTGATTTGTACTCTGGGGTGCAGTAGATCTATTAAAAGTTCTCTATGAAGGTACGTTTGAATCGACCTTGCTGCATAAAAACCCAGATCTTCTATATTATAATTAATGTTGGTGTTTACTGGCTCAGTTGGTGATGCCAGTAGACGGTTGAAAATGGTAAAAAATTGTGAGAGCTGTTAAAACACTTTGGTTGAAACTCCAAAATATCAAGACAGACCTTTGAATTTCCTCTTTGTTATTTATAAGTGTCTTTCTTGGGGGCATAGAATCATATTCAAAACAGTGTGGCTGTGGCCATTGATTGACGACCTAAATTATTCCATTGACCGGGACAGATTATAATGTATGTCTGTAACGACCACTGCTCACTACTTACTTATTATAGAATTTAAACCATGGGGTCAACAAAGGTTATTAACGCCTTTAAAAATAAAATAACTCGAAAAATTAATCAGGAATAACCTTTATATTTTGATTTATATTGATATAAATCACAACATCGTGTTATTCCTGATTAGTTTTTCGAATAACTTTATTTATGTGTTGAGAACCTTTGGTGACCACACAGTTTAAAAGTGTCATTGAAAAGTACATAGTGAGCAGTGGTCGTTACAGACAGACATTCACACAATCTGTCCCAGTCATTGAGATAATTTAGGTCGTCAATCAATAGCCACAGCCACACTGTTTTGAATATGATTCTATGTTGAGTTTCAAAGTGAATTGTCAATCATACCTAATTCCTTTATCAAACGATGTTATCGAGATTTTGTTAACATTTTCTCAATTGAAGTATACTTAAAATGATATTCAGTACTGGTATCTATATGTTAAATGATATTCAGTACTGGTATCTCATATGTTAAATGATGTTCAGTACTGGTATCTCATATGTTAAATGATATTCAGTACTGGTATCTCATAACGTTAAATCAAATGTCAATGACATTATGAAGGGATCCATTTAAGAAATATTAATGACAAGGCTGCTGCAATAGATCTTGTATTACAACTCAAGTTTCCAACTGCATGTCAATACATGGAGTGAAATAAAATAATCTATTTCTTACATAATTTTCTGAACTCAATGGTTTCTGTTTTATTAAAAATTTGTGCTGAACTGAAGCTTTTTTTTCTATAAAAAAAGGGTTTGGTATGATTGCCAGTAGAACAACTCACCACAAAAGACCAAAATGACACAGAAATTAACAACTATAGATCACCGTACAGACTTCAACAATGAGTAACACCCATTCAACATAGTCAGCTATAAAAGTCCCCGAAATGACAATGTAAAACAGTTCAAACGAGAAAACTAACGGCCTATTATAATCTATGTACAAAAATGAACGAAAAACAAATATGTAACACATAAACAAACGACAACCACTGAATATCAGGCTCCTGACTCGGGACAGGCACATACAATACATAAAGAATGTAGCGGGGTTAAATAGCGGGATCCCAACCCTTTTCTAACCTGGGACAGTGTTGTAACAGTACAACATGAGAACGAACCATAAAAATCAATTGAAAAAGGCTTAACTCATCAGATGGATAAAAATACAAGTACTACAAATACAAGTGGACGTGGCGGGGTACTTGTAATACATAAAAGACACTAAACACAGATATGAGACTACTCGAAGTTACTGACAGCTAGTTCGAAGCCACTAACAACTAATTAAAAAAATCATGCATCTAAGACTAAATCTTCTTCTATCTGCATAGAAAATGTTGTATCTTTTTGGGGTGACATCAAAATGGGACAATGGAAGGATATCACATAAAAAAGAAGATGTGATATGATTGCCAATGAGACATCTGTCCACAAGAGGCCAAAATGACACAGACATAAACAATTATAGGTCACCGTACGGCCTTCAACAATGCATGCATGAATACTGGAAATGGTTCGCCCTGTTGAAAAACAACAGAAAAAAGGTAGAAATCGTAGTTTCAATTTCAAAGTTTATAACGTTTTAATCTTGCAAGACTGCAACCAACAAGTATATACATTTTTCAATTTAATAAAAAAAAAAAAAAAAAAAAAAAAAAAAAAATTGGTTTGGTTTATTTTAGAAGCGTTCGTTTGTCACTGGATTTTACATACAGGGATATTCTGGTTATATATTTCTTGAAGCGAATCAATTGACAAAATCTTTTCCATAAGAAACAGAGCGAACTATTTTACACAAGTAAATGAAAAAAATAAAGTAAAGGCTCCATTGTTGGTTGGTTATGGTGGACCATTCGGATGTATATATATGTTGTAACGGAAGAAGACTTTATTCAATCTAAGTGGTGTCCGTTGGCCAGATGGTTCAATTGCATTGTTTCTAAAACGATTCAAATCAGAATGTTCCTGAAGTTATTAAAACAGTTTTCAAGTCAGTAATCTTGCACGTGAACATTTTCAGTATTCAAAGAGAGTTGAAACTGCACAAATATTCTTATTTTGCTAGACATTTCTTTGTATAAATTTTGAGACTTTAAAGCAAAACTTTCAGTAATACAGACTATGTACCTATGTGACATGCATTAGAGATCCCCCAAATTATATGATTTATATAAAAAATCATACCCTTTTGTATTAACAATTAATAAAGTGATATATTTTAAAAATTCGTTTAGTTTTTGGCATTCTTGTTATCGCAAATGCAAGAATGACTTGCGAGTGTCAGACTTAATACTATTAAGCAAATAAATAATGTCCTTCAGGTATTGTGAAATTTTTATATTTTGATATAGATCTATTCTTTTCATTGTATCTTGTTGTTGATAGTTTATTTAGAGACAAAACAGATTAATAACATGATTAGTTGATGTTTATAATATATAAAATGAATAATCAAAATTCAGTGATCGAATATTTTCCTATATATATATAGAAAACAGACATATTGTATGCACAAACCATAATTCATCACATTATTTTTATCTATTGTCGGTTGAAAACTTTTAATTCTAACAAAATAGAGGGTAAACATTATAGCTGCTAACTTACGAATACTTTACGGCCTTCGTCAATGACAACGACCAATTATTACAGTCTGTCTATAAGTGTATAATACTTTAGCAACATTGAAACGAAAACAAGTTGATTGATTGATTTGTTTTAGTGTTTAACACCATTTTCAGTATTATTCGCTTTTTCTTGGCAGTCATTTTTTATTCGTTGGGTAAGACGAAGTTACTTGAGTGAACCACCGACCTTCAGCAGGAAAACTAGCAGTCTTATAGTCAATAAAGATTGGAGTCAATCGCAACTTTATCGTACAGTGTCCAAACTCACAATATCAGTTTTGAAAGGTTATAGTGATAAAGTAAAAAACTTTTACATATTTGTGCCATTTGGTTATAGGTTCAGTAACATACATAAAACACGTATCCTTTATTGTATCATGATATAAATGCAAAAGTTACAAGTTAGATTGTTCTGCTAATGTACCGTTCGTGTGTACTTCAAATCCCCATTGATTTATAATGACTCTTATTTTTTGACTATAATTCAAATATTTTCGTTTCTTGGCTGTAATTGGTTAAATTTTGACGGGATAATTTCTTAAATAGTTATCCTAAACTTAAGCTTTTGATGAAATTAATTCTGTTATTTATAGTTTGAAGCAAGACTAGAATGAAATTCAAAACAGTGTGGCTGTGGCCATTGATTGACACATTAAATTCATCCATTGACTGGGATAATCGGTGCATTACGTTTGCGCGCATTACCATTACATTTGCGCGCAGAATTTGATTACAATTGCGCGCATTTTTTTGACAGGTAAAATCAGGTAAATACAGGTAACAATACTTATTTATTTATAATTTGCTAAATCATTTACAAGTATAAGTACTAATTCCGATAGTCTTATTCCCAAGCGCACCAACGATGAGGTGGAAGTGGGATTTCGAGCAAGATAAGTCCGTTTTATTATGCATAAGGACTAAATCCTAGAAATATATACAGATAAAAATGTTGAAATGTTAAAAACTCCATGTTTGTGCCTTGGTATATTTTTACAAGCTAACTTAAATTATTTACTTATTTTCAAAACGATCACTATTCGTTGAAACACTTTTCAGTCTGAAATATTCGTAATGAAGTTACATGTATGCCTTATGCTATACTACGGAATGATCACTTTCGACTTGGGCTTAAATCTTCCTAAAACATGATCAAGTATTGTCTCACCTATGATAAGAACTCAATATGAACAATAACACGATGTTTTGATTTATATCAATTATATAAATCAAAACATAAAAGTTATTCCTGATTAATTTTTTGAATTATTTTATAATTAAAGGCGTTAAGAAACCTTTGGTGACCCCACAGTTTAAATGTCTATCGTAGGTACGTCGTGAACAGTGGTCGTTACAGACAAACGTTCACGTAAATTGTCCCAGTCAATGGATGAATGTAATGTGTCAATCAATGGCCACAGCCACACTGTTTTGAATTTCATTCTATAATAATTAACGCTGCCTCTTTGTTGACATTAGAATTCTGCACATATATCTATTTGTTCTTGTTATTGCGCAAGATCATGTCTTTCTGTACTGGGAAAGATGTTTATCAGTCACCGATATTAGAGTATAGAATTTCATGAGTTTAATATACGCTGATCATGCATGCTATTAGTTATACTGCTTGCATAAATGCCGTTAATATTTAAGATAAAGATACATTTCTATTGTGGGTTATTTTATTAGATAAAAGATATTAGATATATATTTTATGTTCATTTCAGTTTATCAATTGCGAATATATAGAATGATTGCAATCTTAAATGGCTTCTGCAATGAAGTTGTATTCTAAACACTCTCCAATTTTATATGACATTTTATGTAGAGCTCGCTTGGTTCTTTTTGCTGGAGCTATTGCCTTTATCCCTTCTGAATGTTATTAATGTAGTAAAGCAGGATCTATTTATCCTCCAGTTACATATTTACCCGAGACTACACTGCGTTTTTTGTGTGTTCTTGTTGCTTAGTCTTGTTTTTTATTAAGTGTTTTGTGAACTCGTTTGTAATTCATAGCCTCTCATGTATTTTGCCGTGGCGATATCAGTTTCTTTAAGCTTTTGACTTATGTGTTAAGAATGTCCATATTGTATCTGCCGCCTCTTTTTATTCTTGGGATCTGTTAACTGTTCTCAACTTTATAATTATTCAATGGTTGACATTTTGTTATATCCACCTTTCTATGTCTTTCTATGTTGTTGTCTAAGACTGTATGTTGACTGGCCTAGATGTCTTAAGGTTATGTTGTCATTGAATTGCTGTCTCATTGACTGTCACGACCCTTTGTATTTATACATATGAGTAGCTCATTATATTTTGAGATTTCGAGAGTGATACAGATTTTTTTCTATCATAATCCATACATATATTAATATATGTCCAGCTAAAAAAATAAGTCTTGATAATATTGTTCAAACAATTAGACTAAAACAACATTATATTCTATTAAGTTCTTAGTAATTATTTTCAGTTATTTTAATGTACATAAAAGTGAATTGTTGATCTGTTCCAGTAAATCCCAAGAGATTCATCGACACCAACTTTGCGAATCAGATAGTTTCTGTCATTGAAGCGGATCGAAATTAATACATTAACATCAGTTTAAATCAACTAATTAGTATTTCTCACCTGACCACTTCATTGCACCTTTAACTGTTCGTGTGGTTATCTCAAATCGTATCCATTCGTCTGGTCACGCATGATTTCTAATGAATCTTGTTTCGTTTCATAACAAATCTATTAGCAGAAAGATCCATTTGGCGCCAAGTTTTCCTTCGGGAAATCTTTTTGTTAGTTGCAGAAAGTATTAACGTTTCAGAAGTACGAAATATGTAATTGTCTTGGGAAGCATATCACTCAATTCCCGATGTTTGCGCCTCACGGCCTGAAGGGGTTTTACAATTGCTTAAGACATCTTTATGTAGCAATCTTTTCACTATAATTGTAATTTTTCTGAATTGTTTCTTGTTAATAGTTGTTAATAGGATTGTTCTGTATGTACTTAAAGAGTATTGCCAACATCGGAACACATCCATAAGTGCCATTATGTCTCTTTCATGGTATTGTTTGTTTCAAGTTCTCTTTTAATTCTGTGATTTGCTTTCTTACAACTGCACACTTGACATATTTCTATGCAGTTTTTGGAAACCCGATCTGTTAATTTCGAATTAGGAACCATATTAAATGAAGTGAAAAATTTACGAAAACCACAAAATGAATGTTGTAGATATCTATCGTGCGTGATGACGTCATAACATGAAATGACATTATAGAAGAGAGATATCAAAGGAACATTTAAACTAATAAGTCGAAAACAATCTGACTTTCTCAAGGGAAAAAAACGAAAATATCGAAAGAACAAACAATAGTACACGAAACACAGCATAGAACTTGAATTATTGACATATACCTTTGATCACAGGCACTTATCTTAGAAAAAAATCTACATACTTTAATATAAGCATACTACTAGTACATTGAGATGGTATATAAAAGTCTAGTCTGAATGAAAGAGAAAGCAAGAAGGGTGATATTTTTTTAATTATCATGTATGAAGTTATTATAGGTTCTGAACGATATCCAACAGTTTAATTCCGTTGTCAGTCTGTAGCGTCGTACTATCAATGACTTTATATTTTAAAGCCGACTTATTAAAATTTCGTTCTATTAATTCTAGCACTAAACGACGGGAATTTTAGAAAAGTTAAAATGATGGTTAAGGACGCTGGGCGAACTGACATCATATTTATTTAACAAATCTACTCGGATTGATTATATATAATTGCTTATTACTATAGTGCTCGAAACTGTAAAGGTTCATTCATATATCGTACAAATGTATGTACAAATATAAATAAATTGAGACAGCAACCTGGCAATAAAATTATATTAAGTCGTATGGTCTTCAACAATAGTCAAATGTTTAAATAAAATGTTAAATACCAGTGGCAGATCTAGAAATTTTATAAGAGTGGGTCCGCTCCAGTCATGTTTCAGTGATTCCCTATATATATATGATCAACCATTTTTCCCCAAAGGGGCGGTGGTCCCCTCGTCTCTGAAAACGACACTTTGCTTATAGATTGAAAAAGTAGTGAGAAATTGTGATCATCGACTATCCATTTAATCTTGTAAAAGATCTATGGTTAAAAATATCTGTATTCAATGAGTTTTATTCTGAAAAGATTATCATCACTATTTTTCGTATAATTAATGTTTTATCATAGATGTAATACCCTATAAAGGGCCCATAACAATTTGAACAAAAAAACAAATGGTCTAATCTATAAAAAAAAATTGTGTTTTGTAGATTCGCCTTTTTGTGTAAAAGGTCTTTTTATTTTAAAAAGCAAATTCAACTAAGGATATTTGAGTGAATTCTGCATTCATTCGTCTAGCCCATTGAACACTTGTGCTATTATAAACTTCCTTATTTCAAGGACAAACTTTTTTATTCAGATACATCACTAAATTCTCTATCAAGATGGCTTAATATGTAAAAGTCAACCTTTACATCAGATGTTGAAGTACTTTCCAATGTTTCCAAGTAATCGAACAGGTTTTCTCTCTCTCCCCCAAGTTGTATTACATCTATGGTTTTATATATATGGCCTTCATACAATGTATAACCATGGAAGTATTATATTGACAATTTGTCAATATAATACTTCCATGGTATAACACATCCGTAATCTTTCCAACTTTATGTTGGTGGTGTATTTTGCAATGGTGGGTTAATTAAAACAATATTCTTTATGCAACTGACTTGAAATTCGAAAAGATTTTTCGTTTATTCAAGTTAAGAAAGGTCAACGTTGTAGAAAATCATTACTGAATGTTTTCATTTGTAAGAAGTCAGAAATTACACATGAAATACTAATGATTTTCGATGTTTGCGACAGTCCCAGTATTTATCTTTTCACGGTCTGACATGACAGGAATAACTAGTCCATAATTTACGATCTATCAAACATTAAAATGTCGTTATTACCATCAAGGTTCATTCAGTTATCTTATCTTACAACGATAGAATTATAATTACAATCATTTAAGTACAGTTTCGAATTCTCCTCACCTAATAATTTATCCCATGTATAATTGGATGTTAAGGGTTTAAATTCTGTTATTATTTAAATTTTCTTGCCTAATACCGCCATTCTAATGCAGATCGTTTTTCTGTTATGTCATTAGCAAAAAGTCGATATTTTGCATTAACATTTTACATTTGTTAATTCTTTAAAAAAATCTTTTTAGAAAAAGAAAAAAAAAAATATAACGGCGGTTGTTGGGAACTTAATTCTCTGTCTCTGTAATGTTCTGAAGAGTTAAGCTCTTAATGCAATATGACAAAGCTGAAGCCAATTTAGTATAATTTAGTTAAAACACGAGAGAGTCAATAACAATCGTTTTGAAAGAAAGATTATCTTAGAAGATAGTTCCGGCGACATAAGCTTTTTTCATAAGAAAACTCAGAAAATGATTAAATTAGTGACACGCATCTTATATGCTATCAATAATGTTAACACTGTTTGATACTAAATGTAAACTTTTACAAATTCGAACCCTCAAGTGCATATAAAATAACAATATACAAAGCTTGATATATTCAAATTTGGCAGGTAGGGGACAGAAGACCCTGATATATTTAAATTTACAACACAGCAAATGATATAATATAAAAAAATAAGTACACAATGAAACAACGATCAAGAATTGAGAAATGCTTCCTTCTCATCATATACAAGATTGTAATCTACTGTAGAGAGATGCAGAATTATGAATACAAATATATATGGATAGACGTCAATAAAAATAGCGAGCTAACAACACTTCAACGCCCCCCCCAAAATAAAAAAAGAAAAAAAAAAACTAGCATGTTAGTACACTTACCTAGCAAGACGATTAAACAGTTCAATATATTTAATGAGTACTGTATTTTTATACTATTAATGTAAATATAGCGATGTGGTCGAGTGGTCTAGAGCGCTGGACATGAGGCTAAGCGATTGGTGCTGTAGTGTATCAAAGGTGTGAGTTCGAATCCCGCTGAGGGACGGACAAAAATTTGTCAGTATAAAATCTAACTCTAACACTGTTTGGTGTAATTTTCAGACTTTATATATATATATATATATAAGTCTGAAAATTACATATATTATATATACATTTTGTGAAAAATAGAGGATCATTGAAAACAAAAAAATTAATATAACCTACATGTAAATGTGTTTTGTTGATTTAAACTATCGTCTTTTAAATGATAAATGTGTGGCATTGTATATATAATTCCTTGATAAACGTCTTTACGATACCAAATTTTAATGGCGATTCTATGTTTAGTAGTATGGATTTCGCTACATGACATCTCTTTAATTCAAAATCGATAAGCAGAGGTTTCTTCTTCGTACTGTCAAATATGTCCTATTGTCCTGTTGGTATCTTTAAAAAGTTCATAACCATTATTCATATGTTGTTTAAATTCATCTTCGTCTGGAATTTAGCTGTTAAATATTTTGTTGGATATTCATCCTCGAATAAAAAGTCATATAATTGAACAACTGACTATGCGGTATGGGTTTTGCTCATTGTTGAAGGCCGTACGGTCCCTATAGTTGTTAATTTCTGTGTCATTTTGGTCTGTTGTAGAGAGTTGTCTCATTGGGAATCATGCCACATCTTTTTTTTATAATAGGTAAACAATCAAATCGATACAAGGTCTAATTTAAGTTTAATACTTGGAATTTACTAGTAAATATAATTCCCAACTTATCAAATATATATATTGTAAAACTTATCAGCTCTGCTTATCAGCCATCTATGTAAGTATACAGCAAAAGTACATCAGGATGTAAACAAACTATTATAATAATATATACCATTTTATTATTGCATATTTGTGTCCCGAGATATATCTGGATTGTGTACTATTTAGATCTGGAATTGTTCCAAATTTGAATACTAACGACCCTTTAATAAGCTGTCATTAAATAAAAAAAAACTTTCAAAGGTTCAATGGTTCAAATCAAGGTCCTAAGTCAAAATCTTTTTACAAGTGTCAGAATAGATGATATGTGAAAATCTAAGTCACGCAGCGGTACTTATACATTACAATCAAGTTCATGCTGGGACTATCAATATCACAGATTAACACCTCGTTTTAAACTGATTAAAAGTTGTAGTGGACAGGAACATTCGAATTCCTCTCATGTGGTTTTATTTACTATTAAACTATGTCATAGTCAGAGGAGAGTGGGAAATATGTTAACACTAATATTATGTAATATTTGACATCAAGAATACAGGT
Source organism: Mytilus edulis (assembly GCA_019925275.1). Lineage (NCBI taxonomy): Eukaryota > Metazoa > Mollusca > Bivalvia > Mytilida > Mytilidae > Mytilus > Mytilus edulis. The sequence continues at coordinate 50,214,882 of CM034350.1, forward strand.
CTTCCCGTTAAATCCCCATTGCGTAATTTGTTCATCTGAAATGACACATTATATCATGTAGGAGATCTTATTAGACCATATTGATGATGTGAAAATACAAGCTTCATATGTATTATCTTTCATCTCAGAATAAACTGAAACATCAAAAGTTCAATATTAGATCCGGTTCGACAAATATCAGTTTGATGACAAGCGGGTTTTGATGTGGCTTTTACTTCACATAGAAGAATGTGACATTTCTCTACTTGCTTGTTTTATTTGAGCATAGTTCACATTTTTATTTGTATCACCATATATATAGGAAGATGTTGTATGAGTGCCAATGAGACAACTCTTTATCCAAGTCACTATTTATAAAAGTAACCATTATAGGTCAAGATACGCCTTCAACACGAAGGCTTGGCTCACAGTGAACAGCATGCTTTAAAGGGCCACAAAAATTACTAATGTAAAACCATTCAAACTGGAAAACCAAGGTCTAATCTATATAAAAAACGTGAAACGAGAAAACTTAAGAACCATATCAAAAAACGACAACATAAATGTTGGTGTCCTTCAAATAATAAATAAATAAACTGTGTTCTCCAAGATATTAATGACATCTTCAAATGATTTTGTACTCTGAGACGCCATAAGCAGTGTTACAATAGCATTATCTGGTTCAATATTAACTATTGCAGGATATAAGCGCATTATACCTGCATATCCTGAATTTTTAACGGAAATGCATATAATCTTATTACATGTACCAATAACTAGACTATTCTGATACACAAGCATGAGTTGTCATTAAACGTAATTTGCACATCTCCTATATATATTTTGATATATACAATGCCCAATGTCTATAAAACAGGAACTCTACGTAACACCGATGGACAATCCGACATAGTCAAAACTTAACGAACTACAACAGGACAGGACGATTTCATGAAGTGGAGATGTCGATTTCTAACTTTAATCTTAAATTACAATTGGCAAAAGATTAGCATGCTTTGTTTCCAGAGAGACTTCGTCAATCCGATTTATTGGTGATCTAGTCAAGCAATCTATTATAATGAGGTCCTATAAAGCCGGGATCTTGAACTTGTATAATGAACTTTGAAATAAACACAATATGCAAATGAGCTGAAAATAATGAATGGGTAATGAATTTGATCAACAGAGTAATTACACTTGGCTCTTGTTACTTGCGTTTTGGACTCCACAAATGGCTAATCATTTTGTCAACATCGATGTGCACTTCATTAACTTTTGGTTTGCAAGCCAAGAAAACCAATTTGCAGTTTCATTAGATTTGTTGTGTATCAAAACTATTGTTCTGTCAATGCAGACCGCTGCAGGAAACCTGTATTTTCATAGAATCTTTGGTTTCTTTATTCAGAGGGATTCATTAGAAAGTTATTCCGCGGATGCTATTAGTTCAAATATGGTATCAGAGCATATGGTCTAAGGCTAGACACCAGCTGACAATTAGAAACAGCGAAGTTATAAATACAGATTTTCTTTCAGCTATTTTTCAATCCGAGTAATAATTTTTCAAAAAGCTACCAAGGTTGACATGACGTTTTACTTTTATGCAAAAAATAACGCTGACTCTTGGAGCAAATCTTTGACAAAGAATCTTTATTTTGTAAAATAGATTCACTATTTTGGTGTTTTCATGTAAAAAGCTGTTAATTGTGATATATTTTGTACAGTTAAATCCAACTTTGTTTATATGACTAGCTTAATTTGATTTTTCTCAAATTTTTGACAATTCATTTACAGAACAAAAAATCAAAGTTGTAACTCTGAGGATATCGATATAAACGGTGTATAGCTTTCTTCAGAAAAAACCTCTAAAGTTACTGTGGCTGTATTTAGTATATTAACATGTACAACATTAAGCCGTATTTATCATTTACGTCAAAATCTGATGAATGGATGCGTAGTTGTATTTCATATGTAGGTTTCAGGACAGATGTAACTATTCGATGTAAATTTCTATAATTCCTGACGGGGATAATCAATCACCGCTAGTTAGCGGCATAATTTTATATCGTTGACAGAACAACTAGATACATGACCAGTGCAAAAATTGTAAATTTAGCATTGATGCTTAATGCGAGTTCATCGCTTCGTGATTTTTATTTTATTTCAAAAAAGGAAACTTAAAAAAGGATTTTTGCTTACATGTAATTCTTTTTTTAATTTTACTTTTATTTGACGATATTTAGCTTCCTTTCATCCGTCAATGAAAATGTAGAGGTTGAAAGGTTAATTTTCCACATATTTTCTATAACATTAGACAAGCAATGAAATGACAAGTCATGAAATTCATGTTTGTTTATTTGAGTAAATATGTACAATTTTACGGTTGAAATCCGATGTGAATTGCACACCGTTTTATTTATAACAAGAAACACACAACACCTGTCGTATTTCTTTCCAATACTAAAATGTAATCGATCTGTGCAACAGTAAGAGCACATTAAACCCATTGTATCAATTTCAATTTCTTGCGACTCAATTAAATTTAAGTTTTGAAATTTCTTATTCTCATTACATTAAACAATCTATCTTAGTTCCAATGCTTGTTACAAGCAATTTCTAATTATTCCTCTGGATGTTGCTTTAGACTGGATTTAATGTGTAAAAACCTCTTAGTGGAGGCTTTGGTTAACTTGATTAAAAATTACCTACTCCATCTTTGAAAATATATTTGCTGAGAAAACTAATCGATTTCCTTAAAGTATATGCCCTTTGTAATTTTGTAATTTAATCCGAAAACATTCTACTAATGGTGACTGGATTTATGATTTTAAATTAAAAGAAAATCCTCACAATTAAGTGTAAATTAGTTTTGTTACAATTCGCTAAATTACAAACAAATGTCGATGTATTAACTCAATACATGCTGCTTTCATACAAACGCATTCTAGCAGAAATAACGTTTTGCTATTTATGACAGTTATTCGGATGACTGATTCATTGGCGCCCTTCATAAGCAACTGACAAAAGTTCGCCAAATAACCGAAAAGCCACAATGACATAACAACGGGTGATTACAATGAATATCAACCTTAATTATCGCATCTTAATTTTGCTCAGACGCACAGCGTGGATTTGCATACAAAAACAGATTCTCCGCCCTTTCAGTGGATTTTTATCTATAATTAAATGCATACAATCTGAGTATGATAAATATTGGTCGTACAATAGAAATGTAACAGATCGCATGTATACACCGATCAATGTCGCTACAATCATATAATAATAGTGTTTGCTTTTTAAAATAAGTTACTTTTTTCCACGGTGAAGAGATTTGAAACCATGTGCTCGGAAAAGCTTGACATGTGAATTTTATTTGTAATTGATGGTTTTCACTATTTTGTTAATTTCTTCCGCTGTGTTGACATGCGAGTTTACTCTTCCATAGAGAAAATATTTACAGCGATAAAAATGACTATTTGTTTTTATGTTGTGTAAAGCTATGTGGATACTTGTATTCTATTGTTGTGTAATGGAATATGGGAAACTTAGAAGGATTTATGTAATTGTTTTGATCGGTGCCATCAGCGAAATATTAGAATACAAGGTGAGATCTTTATTTGTATACTAAACTATATCCTGGTTAAATGTTCAACTGTCAAACTTTAATTTTAATTCAAATAACCCGAAACGTGTATTACACCTTTGATCATACTTATACAAAGTACATGTGGTCGTTAGTTAACAATATTTTGCTGTGATTTTTTATGTCACAAATCAGCAAACAACTAAAAGGTATCATACAAGAAACTGACAGTTTAGAGTGAGTAAGTTAGTGAGAAAGGTGGATATTCTAAAGAGCTATTTTATATCATAATAAGTTTTCGTTCCCAAATGTCAAAATATACAGAGGGGTTTATAGCCAGATAAATATTCATCAACACGAATGGAATAATTACTCTCTAACAGAAAATAAATGTTACACTTTATTTCAAGTATAAAGATGTAGATTTTTATAGAATGTTTGCTGTTTCTGTATTGAGATGTAACTTTAATCAGAAATACTACATCAAACTCCTTCGGCTGACGTTATCTGATTAAAATCTGACCCTAAAGATACAAAATAACGATCGCGAATCAGTTTCCCAACTCATTAAAATCAAATCAGATTGTTCAGATGGGGGTAAATCATAAAATAATCTGTACTACTGGTATAAAAGTTTATATATTCATTTACAAATTCAGAAGTTGACAAGGTTGTAACATTTACAAAAACTTTCGTTTTAAGTTTTATGAATTTTTAAATCGTCAAGAGAAAAGTTTAAGGACATCTATTGATCACAGTATTGGTATATTGATAATTAATGAAGGAAATAGACAGGTTGATTTTATTTTTATGATCTAATGCTTTTATACTTGACATTAAGGTAGACTATGAGGAATTTATGTCGAATTAGGAAATAATCGTTATTGGGAATGGTTGGTGGTTAAAATAAAAGTAACTGAATGGGAAAATTTTAAATTCATTCGATAACAAAGCTATTATAATGTAAACTTTCAATTGATCATTTACACCTTAAATAAATGTTACTTTAAGTTACACCACAGTGACATTCAAGACCATGATATATCATGCTACCCATAAAATAATTGTTCATTTGAAATACTAGTAATATGATGATGAGGAAAAAATAAAATTTTGGGACTATCACAAACTCGTGTTATAAACCACATATGCATACATTGTAAATCATTGTTTGTATATCATTTCACTTAAGTCTAAAAATGTAATACAAGTTTATTTAGATACCTTTCGAACTTATTAACACAATTCATTATTTTGTGTAAACTAATAAAGTATTAAAGTTGGTCATTTTTACTTAACAATTAAACAGAGACAGTCTGTTTCGTATTAAGGACACCGCCCGTTATATGAAACAAAAGTAGAGTAGATATTTCAAAATAAAATTGAATGATTGTTTAAATGTATTTTCTTTGCCAAGACTTTAACCCCGGACTGATATATCAATAAATTGAAAACATAGTTGAAACATGATGTTCAGATATTAAACTTCAGAAAAAGATTAAACACTTGAACGACACCTATAACAAAGACTATATATGAGCCTCATCCATTGCCCATCGTCTTCGTTGCATAGTCGAAAATTACGCTTTGTTATAAACACGGTTGGATAGATAATTTAATTTTGAGCTGTCAAGAAGAGTGACAGGGGGTGATTTTAGATCATAAGGAAAAGTAATTGTTATAAAAGTTTCTTTTATCTTGAATAGCAGGAGATACCTTAAGTATGCGATGTAAAAATAGCGTGTAATAAACGGTTAGGTAAAGAAAAACCTGATGCATCAGGTTAATAAAGTACATACGTGTACAAAACTTGGCATGTAAACGAAAATATTGTTACTGTAAACATTGTAAATCACTTATTGTATAGATGAGTGCCTTAATTGATACGAAACTACGCAAACATATGTATTAATTTGAATGGAAATCAATCCATTATAGGAGAATTAGTTTGAAAACATTATTATTAATTCATACATATTGATCGTGTTGAATATCAAACTTGTATTGAAAATGTTTACTTAAAAGTGCAGAAAAGGTGAATAATGTCATCTTTCTAGACTATACACACTTGATGCAGGGATCTGCGACGCTCAACTATTGAGCTATCTGCATGCAATGCATCTTGATAATGGGATACTCTCAATCATAAAATCCGCTAAGACTAACACTGATATTATAAAGATGAAAAGAAAACCAACGTAAACTATTTCATAGCATATAGGTACTTGTATGTATCTGATATTTATTTTTCTAGGCCAATTATAATCCGCGAGTTTATTTTACTTATCTCCTATACCGTGAAAATGTTAAAGAAGAGATACCAATCTATTTTGTACATATTTATTTATTTATTCTAGAAACATGTCAAAGATGAAGACTAATTTTACATACTAGCCTTCATGGTGTGATCCAAATAAATGTTTGTAATTGGAAAAACAAACCCACAGGGCATTTCACGGGGCCATTATCGGGTTTGACTATTATGAGCCAGGTGTTAGCGGTCAGTTTTCCCTTGTGGTCGGAGCAGATGGTCGTGTGTAATGACCAGTAAATTACTTCGATCATTTTGACTGACATGACTGTTACAATCCATTTTGGCGTGTCCCAAATGTATCCCAATTGATTTAAATACAAAAAGAAATAATGTTTGGCCAATTACTATTACATGATTGATAAGGTTCCCACCAATTTTAATGTCAGGTTACAAATCAACAATTTGTCAAAATTTAGTACTAATTCAAAATGTATACATTAGTTTAAACAATATTTATTTTAGTTAATCATCACACAGTAATACGATGTAATAGTATTAAACATAAAAAAAAGAATTCAGAAAAAAAAGATGCTTTACAAATTTATCTTTTAGAATACGAATAAGCTGTCATGCCGGTTGGAGAAAAAATACAAACATTTCAGTAACTAAATTATATTGAATAGATTGTTTTGGACTAAGGCCATGAAACAGCTAACAGTTTCACATCTTTAGAAAGGATTGCATCAAAGACTAACTAGTCCAACTGAAACAAATATAAAGACAGCTCATGGTAATTTCCGAGAAGCTCGTCGGACCTGGTATTGAATCGAAAAATTATCTTCTTGACGTAATTATACAAAAGGTTAAATATTATAATAAACAGCTCCGTACGACAATGTTGACAATGTCTAAATATTTAATATAGATTTACCAAGTTATGCAATTGTTTAAGGTCTTTCCCCTACGTGGGGAAAGACCTTACTGTTTTTCTAATGTTTTTTTTTCCAACATTTTTTCTAAATGCCCTCCCCCCGTTTCTATTGATGTCATCAAGACCAAATATGGACCATCGGTATACCTCATCATGAAGTATTACCAGATGAGGCTGTGTAGGATTTCATCATCCCCTTTAGAAGTTATCTCCCTTTTATTGGTTTTTTTCGACATGGCCCCCCTCGTTGTTTTTGAAGATATCATGACCTTATTGGGACAATAGTTAGATCTCATCATGATGTGTTACCATATGAGGCTGCTAAGGATTTCATCATCCCCTATGAGAGTTATGTCCCCTTGAAGCAATTTCTTTCTTTTACATTTTTCTCAAAAAGTATTCAAGATAGAATCCATTTGAAAACGGCAACATGTACAAGACCAGATGGCAATGTTAATTAACATATACAATCATTTTGTTGCTAACCCTTATAAGGAGTTATTTCCCTTGAAAAAATATACACAATTTTTGAAAAATTGTATCTCGAGAACCGGAAGTCGTAAAGACTTGGGACCTACACCAATAATCTTAAGTTTATGTGACCTTTAATTTGCACCCAAGGTCAAAGGTCACCGAGTGCAAAAAAAAAGTACGCTGCAATTTCAAGCTTACATATTAGGAAAACAATAAGACTTTGCTGCATACATACAGCGTATAAATTGTTCCTCTCGACGAGCTCTACATTTTATACAATAATCCCAAAAATGTCCGACCGTCTGTTTAAAAGTTACGACGGGATGATTCTTAAAAGTATAGTTTTGTGTGCATATCTTTTAAAAGGTCACAGATATCAATGTACTATAAACGGCATAGATGATCAGTAAGTCAAGACCTTCAATTTGAGATCAATGAAAGGTCATGATGAAATTTCACCTTGACCTTCACAGTATACTATGACCTTGACCTTGCGATATTTGAAAGGTCAAGTGGTCCTGAGTTGAATGGTGGTAGTCCCATGTCTCTATGACTTCCGGTTCTCAAGTTTGGTATTGCATCATATATTTGTTGATTAATTGTGACCTTGGTGAACTTTGAATTGTCCCAATTCTTTTTCTATAATGTTGCCCTTCAACTGTAGATCAGTTATCATTTAACAGATTTGAGATATCTATTGTCGTTTTAGAGATAATTCAGTTTGACGTTTTGCGAGCGGAGGCATGTTTTTTCTGAATCAACAAGAGCTTACCACTTAAAACGTTTTAGAAATTGAAGAGGTTAACATAGTTATATGTTTGACCAAATACCAAAAACATTCCATGAAAAAAACACCAAAAAAAATCAATTTGAAATTTTCAAGTTTTGCATTGACTTTGTAAGTTTCATAACTTCTATTTATATAGTTGATATTGCATCATTATTTGCACTTTGTCAAATGGGGTCATCTGATATATCAAATTGAAGGTCTTAATAAACTCTACTTAAAAATGAAAATTTTAAACCCCCTCTTCATCCCAGGCGGACGGGTTGGGTCATTGAGTGCAAACATTCAAATTTCTCAGATGGTAAGGTTGTCGCATATCAAATGAAAGAACATAAAGCGTACATTTCAAATTTCAATTTGACGTCTCCCAAAAATAGGCTGGATGGGTTCATTGAGTGCAAAAAATAAGTTTTCTTTTAAGATAGGGTTGTTGTATATCAAATGAAAGGTTATGATATGTACGTTTGAAATATCAAATTCCCAACCTCCAAAATTAAGTTGGATAGGGTAATTAAGTGCAAAAATCAAACTTTCTAGAACATGGCGTTGTCGCATATCAAATGAAAGTTCATCTACTCTATGTTACATATATCAAAATTTCGATCTCAAAAATGTAGGCAGATGAGGTAATTAAGTGTTAAAAGCGAAAAGTTTTAGAAAGTATGCTTGTCGTATATCAAACGAAAGGTCTTACAGAGTACATTACGAAAACATCACTTTTACAGGAAAGACCTTTCAATTGTTTTACAAACAATTGAGATACTAGTTTTTCTTACATGACGAAAAAATCACCAGCTATATATAAAAATGAAGTTTCTAAAGTGGTCATCAGAGGCATTGATACGGGGCAAATCATATCAAAGTCTGTTTTTGTTGTTGTAATGTTTGCCGTTTTCAACCTTTTGTTTCTTTTCCTTAGATTCCACATATTTTCCCTCCTATATCTCACGTTCCCCGTCCCCCGTATACATATTTCACACATCCTGAAAGCGTGTCACCCCTCTCATTAGAAAACTAAAACGTAAACGACTTTAACCCAAAAGTTTATATACATAAGAATTTTAAAGATATTCGTGAATTTAAAAAAGCAGCTCTTTATTAAAAACCGTATTTCCTAGGTAAAGGTTAAGTAATACAATGGTAATAGACGTCAAATGAGTTAACACTGATATTTGACATTTAAATGATCTTATAGTTTGACTCTTAACAATTTGTTTCCATTGATTTATGAGGAAAGAAATTAACACTCATAAATTGAAAGCTTGAGTAAGGTTATCAAAAAGATACACATTATAATTAACTTTCTTCTCGTCAATAAAAGTACGGATTTAACTTGAAAAAGTATGAATGGAGTTAATTAAACACGTTTCGCTTTTTGCAAAATGCACTGAACGAACCGACGTTTCTTATTGTATGGTACGGCTAGAAGGTTTGGCGATGTATTGACAGAGCATGTGGTTTTCATCTAATAAGTACGATTTGGACGAATAGTAGAGACTATAGTTGGAATTAACAAAGTGATTCTTAATTAGCAAATACTGACAATCGTGTGTCATTTTCTTTAAATGACCCTGATCTGAATGAGTTTATTGCTTTAAACCAATTTCATTTTGTTGAATATTCCCAAAAGGAACATCAGAGCTGACAACTAAAATTTAAAATAGATAAAAGGGACAAACTAATGCATCTTCTCTTGATTATTAACTTTTACATGCACGTTGACGTTATAATGTGGGAATTTTTTTTTCAGAGCAATAAGATAGAATGAAAAGCAAAAGGGATACATTCAAAAGGCATCCTCTTTAATTAATAACTTGTCTTTTCTATCGCCATCTTGCTATCATATAGACGAATACCCAACATTTATTTCTACTTATGCTCATACCATTTGAATTCCCGTTGTAACGAAACGAGAATATAAAACCTATAAATAAATGCTGTCTACCAAATCCCACGTACGCATTTATTGTGGCATCAATGTTGCATTCTTTTGACTTTGGAAGTTGACCAAACTAATATCTTGGTGTGTTAAACATATAGAAGCCAGGGTTATACATCTACAAAAGGTATAAATCACGGTGTGGACTGATGAAATTGAGAACGTCAAAAATATTTATATCTTGTGTATGACGTTGTGTCTTGAGTAGTTTAGGTACTAAACGTTACGACAAAAGGGAAGTAGCCACATTTACTGAACCTGAAGATGGGGGTAAACATATCTCACTAAAAAGATATATACGATTTTCAGTTATTTAATATCTGCTTACAAAATTGCACTTGAAACTGAATGGAATCAGAATGGAAAGATTAAAGCATCTCTTCGGTAGTGCTATGAACACAACCATGACTAGGATTTCTTTTATGGAATTGATGTTCAGCAGAATGAGATAACTACGAATATATGTATTCGCTTTTCGAACACGCATTGCAGCCTCCAATATTTATCAGTGAGTGCGACGTCTTACCACGAGAAACTTGGCGGTGACCTTTTACATTTGTAGTTTCTGTAACCTTATTATATCAACAGATAATTCATAAAAGAGTACGTAATAAAATAAATTCAATTCCGAAAAATGGACCGTTTAGTGATCGAACAGTAAATCAGCAATGGTATAATTGCCTAAGCGTTATGACATCGAAGTACGTTTTGTTGCGTAAGATATGAGTACTTATTTATTGAAATCTATATGTGTATGTAGTATATAGCCATATATAAAACTAAAAAGCAAAATCACAAAATACTGAACTCCGAGGAAAATTCTGAAAGGGAAGTCCCTAAAATCAAATGGCAAAATCGAAAGCTCAAACACACCAAACGAATGGATTACAATTGTCATATTCCTGACTTGGTACAGGCATGTTCTTATGTGGAAAAGGGTGGATTGAACCTAGTTTTATTGCTATAGCTAAACCTCTCACTTGTATGACAGTCCACCAACTTTATAAAATAGTTTTTATAAAGTATAAAAAGTAACAATAAAAAATTAACCAACATTTCGAAAATTTGTTCAGAAAAATCATCTTGAATGTGTTGACCATGTACTTGCAGGACGAAACAGTCATAGTATCGACCAGTGAGGTGTTTAAATTAATGGACACCTCATATTGCCATATGTATCCTTCGAGGCTGGAAGAAAGACAAATGTATTAATTGTCCAACAATGCGAAAATAATTTAATTTAGCTCGTATTTAAAATGCTAGTTGATAATTCTTCTCTTTGTATCCACTGACAGATCAGATCTGCTTCAGAGTATCAAATAAAGACGATATTACTACGCCAGTTACTCGTCACTTTTATAAAGTCATTACGCTAATAAAACAATGCGTAAAATAACAAAACTGAACGAGAAATGCAATTAATAACGATCAACGCATTAGTTCAAAGAATTTTTCGGAAAACATATCGCTGTTGTGCATTTTCAAGAAATTAACAGTCTTGATTATGATAAATGAGTAAATTATAAAGCAAGCTGGCTGAATGAAGAGACCGGAGGAAGTGCCTATGGTTTTTAAGAAATTATACTTGTTTTTACAGCTGCATGTATCTGATGCTGACTAGATAGTATTTGAATATGTTTCGCACCTTCTTTTTGTCGAAATTTGCATTTCAAGTTTTGTAGCAACCAACAATTTGAATTTTAATAGATAAGCACATGACACAAGGTCCAGCACATGATACAAGGTCCAGCACATGATACAAGGTCCAGCACATGATACAAGGTCCAATCGTGTCTAAGATTTTTAATATAATGTCATTTATGTTAAGAAATAACATGACCTTATAAATCGCAAATATTTAAAATTAATTTATTCCCTAACGTAAACCTTTAATAAAAAAAAAATAATTATCCGTTTTTTAGCATTTAATAATGAAATAAACATGCCAATTTTAAAACAACAATGGTGTATTTTTTCTCAATTTTCCAACCAAATATGGTAATGTGGAAACATGCATGCAGTATATAGTGGTATATTTACCAAATCTTTAAATGAAATGCTTATTGACATTCTCTCCTTTGTCATGGTACTTTATTATCTTATTATCTTTTTGAATGGCAAAAGTTAAAGCTTTTTATTATACGACCGAACTCAATTTTCCTGAATTAGATTGTTGTGCTACCATATAAGATGCTGTTATACGGGTTTATCTAGTTTAACTTAGTCTTAGATTCTAATAAAGTTGATATTTATATTGTCTTTTAAATTAGAATAGAACTTCAACATATAAGATATCAGATGTCCAAATTGTTAAAATCTATATAACATTTTACATGCTTTTCCAAACCCAAGCTTTGTTCCATATCTATATTAACAAAATTTACCTATTCGTTACCTATTCGTTACCGATTCCCTATTCCCTATTCGTTACCAAAATTTGATATTTTTTTGACATTCTTTTAGTTTGCCTATTTTTTTAAAGATTTTTACAAGGTTATAATTACACATTCCTTTCGAATTTTAATCAAGGGTATTGGTTTGTTTTTCAAATACTTCAAAAACCTTTAATACCAATCTTTTATTTTATTATAAAAATAATTTCTGGGGAGAGGAGGGGAGAGAGACCAATGTATTACAGCAACTGTAAAAGATTTTGATAGTTAGTTTTGTGTTTCATTAATTTGTGTTAAGACTGATATTAAGCAAAATATATTTCATCCATGATACATTTTATAAGGCATTTTTACAATTGTTCTTTGTCTATCGAAGTAAAAGGGAATTATGGATGATGGGAATTTATAAAATGTTAAAAACACTTTTTAACTCTGTTTCACGCCATTGTCTCTTATTTGCTACTTTCATTTGGTGTTGATATCGCAGGGACATGTTGCTTCCGTTTACAGCTTGCCTAAATATAAAACACAGATGACGACCACTTAATTGGTTCTAGACTTATGACAGCTGGGATAGTCCAATGTTATGGGTGTACAGTTGTTTGTTGTTGTTTTTTGGAGTTCCTAATCCTTTCTTTTTGAACTCGATGAGTATGATATATACGTACTAAACCATTGGATTTGGAAACGCACTTAATAGTACAATACCAGTAAAACTGGATACAATTTGTACTAAATTGAAGAATGCTTACATTTGATGCAAATTCATAGTACTATTATCTTTGCTGATATAGATCTAATGCCCTTTGCTATTAAAATAGCAACTGTATTTTCAGAATAGAATTTTAATGAGGCACCATAAAATGATTGGCGCGAAATACATTTCCTAAAAGTTTGATCATACTTCCACAATTAATAATTTGTAATAAATGGCATACACGATTTTGACATTGTCTTACTTATTTTTTATAGAGTATATATATGCAGGGTTTATAGTCTTGCAAATATATATACATTCATGGAAAAGTGTCAATACAGTATGGGTTTTGTCGTACGATGATTTGTTGTTGTTCATGTCTTAGACCTTTGGTCTCTAGTGGATACGTGTATTATTGGCAATCATACATCTTCTTATTTTTAGATATTATTTTGTATGTAACGAAGAACAATACAGATGCATGTGAAATAAACTGCCTTTCGCAGCAATAGATTTTTCCAATAATATGGTTTTTTTTGTGTCTGAAAACTCTGACTTGATGTACTTTAGTTTTAGGAAAAAAGTTTACGCATTAAGAGGTATTTTAGAAATAGTCAGTCAAATGTATAGAAAAAGATAAAATACATGGATACCAAATGACCAATTTAAAAGAAAAGTGTTAACCTTACGTAAAGTGTACATTTTTTTACGCTGACAATATCTTCAGCATCAGATATAACAAACATCTGTGTATTCGCGACTGCTTCACTATTGAAGATCTCTGTGGGACGTTAGAGACAACGATGCGCTACTAACTTTAAGCAAAGGAAATTTCCACAGAGCACAATGTGATTTTATACATTAAAGCCGTCTATCTTCATTTTGTAAAGACGCTGTGTAAACGAAAGTGTTCATTCTATACATATCAGTCAGTTAACATTCATTAAGTAATTTATCATAGGTCTTTCATAATAAACAGTTGAGACGTAAAAATGTATACATAAAGAGAACTCTCAGTTACGTACAAAGTGAAAAAAAATATTACTTTCTTGCATATTTGGCGGAGACAACATGTTTGAAGTACATGTATGTTAAGTAATACAGACATAAATACCCTTGTTTAGTATCAGAAAAATAAAAAAGATAATTTGTCATTGGAGGGGGCATGCGTATAAGTACAATTAGTCACCAGTATACCATTTTATTTCTTGTCGAATACCTATTAATTTGAAGATGTTTATCTATGATCATATACTCGTAGTAATAGGGTAGACAGGGGGGCATGTGAACCTTTATTTCTGGGGATGGGAGCTTGAACTATTATCACATACGCATTTAAATTACAGGAGCGGGTTCTTCATATCATGTCAAATCGACTTCGAATTTGCAGTTAAACTTTATCAAAACTGTGAAAGATTTGGACCTTTAGGAGAAGTAAAGCTTGAACAATGTAGATTTTATATATGAAATGAAAATTTCATGAAAATTTCATGATCATACCATCGATATCCTTTTAGCCTTTCTTTCATGTAAAATTAAAAAAAAAAAACTACAAACTTATATTAACTAAATATTTCGATTGTGTTTTATATGCATGAAAAACAATTCATGAAAGTAGATGTTATCAAACGGTATTTTAACTACGGTTATTTTATTGATGATTTACATTTTCCCATAAAAAATTCATACATTATTGTTGTGTAAAAAACGACATTTCTCTTCGTTGTTGAAGGGTTTAAATTGATTAACTATTTAGATAGTTCTACACCCAGAACGTACAAAATGTATCTTCTGACTGATAAATGGAAATGATATCGAGTAAACCTTTGACTTTATTTATCTTTTCACTGTGTGTCTTTTGACATGGAACAAATTGCTTGCCATTAACAGAAAGAACGAATTGCCCCGAAGGACTCCGAATAACTAGCTAGTACTTAACCTTTTCTGTAAAGGTAATTGAAAGCAAGTTGTCATATCTCCTTGGGTTTTGAGCTGCAAATTACTTTCTTTTTAAGAAAAACAAATCTATTTCATCTAACTTCCTCTGCAATTGAATGTCCGTGATATTTGATGACAACTGGCTGTAATTCACTGGTCATCTCCAAGGATATTTAATTTACAGTTTTATATACTAGCGTAAACTGTATGTGTAATACTATATTGCTATATTCTGTAAAATACGAGGCTTTACAAAATATGTAAGTTCCAATGATTGTAAGAGTACATAAAAACCATTAAATGAAATAATTAAAATAAAAAACAGTTATATTTTTTTCATCGACTTAAGATTTGGAATTGAAATTAGAAAAGAAAGTTTTAAGCTTTACATAATGAACATTATAAACGTGGAAATGAACCTGGAAAAGCAATATAGAACTAGATCTATAAATGATAATGGTGTTAAATATACGTTTGTCTGTATATACAGGAAGTTCATTTGGTATATTTGCATGAAATAAAAAAAAAAACTAATTGTATAGAGACAGATTACACATTTAGTGGATTGTCTTTCACGTAGTCATTGTATCCAGAGAGCCTTAATGGAAATTGGTTAAGTGATTCACTGTAAAAAAAATTAATATCAAAATAAGGAGGAAAGGGAGGGAAAAGAACTAATCAGATACGTATGCCCTAAAAGAAGACGTAAGAATTCACTTTTAACATGTTAAATGCTCACCCACAGTCTAAAAATATGTCTATATCATTATATATTGAGCGAAATTCTGATAGATCGAGCGAGAATATCGTAAGCATGTTACCAGCACACTTGGTACAATTAAAAACCTGATTATAAATTGTTCTAATAAGGCCTTCGAAAATAGTGGAATAAATTACTTTTGGAGTGTCAAGAACTCGTTGGAAGTACTTGATAAATTGCATGCTTATATTGGTGATTTTGAATCTGTTCAAAGTTTTGATTTTTCTACACTGTATACCACATTACCTCACATTCTCATTAAGAAAAAATTCACACACTTAATTAAATGGGCATTCAAAAAATCAGAATGTGAATATATATGTTCAAACTCTTTTATGTCATTTTTTAGTAGCAATAAACAAAAAAACTATGTTAATTGGACATGCTTTGATACTATATATGCCCTTGAATTTTTACTAGATAACATTTTTGTTCGCTTTGGGGATTCCGTATATCGTCAGATTATCGGAATTCCAATGGGGACTAACTGTGCACCACTTATTGCGGACCTGTTTTTGTATTGTTATGAGTTACAATTTATGACAAAAATAAGCAAAGACCCATCGAAACAACATCTGATAAACAAATTTAATAATACTTTTAGATATTTGGATGATATTTTGGCTCTCAATAATGACGACTTTAGTATGTATATTAATGAAATTTATCCTGTTGAACTTACTTTAAATAAAGCTAATACTAACAATGACCACTGCCCTTTTCTCGATCTTGATATCTATATCACTAATGGAAAGCTGAATACTAAAATTTATGATAAAAGGGATGATTTTTCATTTCCTATCGTTAATTATCCGTTTTTAGATGGTGACGTTCCCTTGTCACCATCTTACGGTGTTTATATATCTCAACTTGTACGATTCGCTCGTGTATGTAACAATGTTTTAGATTTTAACGAGAGAAATTTATGTATTACTGAAAAATTATTACACCAGGGTTTTCGATATCACAAACTAGTCAAAACATTTACTAAATTTTATCATCGTTATAAAGACATCATTCGTAAATATAGCTCAACATGCAGACTTCTAATACGTTCAGGTATTTCACATCCAATTTTTTATGGAAATATTCTTTATAAAGCACAAAGGTGTCAGTATTCACCTCAGAAACTTACAAAACCTTTGAATAGACTTATTAAGAAGGGATATAATTACGATACTGTTGTCAAGTCATTAAAGATTGCATATTTTGGCGTTAATATTGAGTCACTGATAAGGTCTTTGCATCGGAACTAAACACATTTATTCTAAAAATAGTTGTTGGCATGACACGGGTTATGTTCTTCTCATATATGTTATGATGGTATGTTACTAAACCCCAACGGGAAGGATTGTGCCTGATGTTCATATGATGAAATCATAATCTTTCAGTCAGTTTAATTGAAGTCTGGAGCTGGCATGTCAGTTAACTGCTAGTAGTCTGTTGTTATTTATGTATTATTGTCATTTTGTTTATTTTCTTTGGTTACATCTTCTGAAATCAGACTCGGACTTCTCTTGAACTGAATTTTAATGTGCGTATTGTTATGCGTTTACTTTTCTACATTGGTTAGAGGTATAGGGGGAGGGTTGAGATCTCACAAACATGTTTAACCCCGCCGCATTTTTGCGCCTGTCCCAAGTCAGGAGCCTCTGGCCTTTGTTAGTCTTGTATTATTTTAATTTAAGTTTCTTGTGTACAATTTGGAAATTAGTATGGCGTTCATTATCACTGGACTAGCATATATTTGTTTAGGGGCCAGCTGAAGGACGCCTCCGGGTGCGGGAATTTCTCGCTACATTGAAGACCTGTTGGTGACCCTCTGCTGTTGTTTTTTATTTGGTCGGGTTGTTGTCTCTTTGACACATTCCCCATTTCCATTCTCAATTTTATATCTATCGAAAATGGTCTGTTCTTTGCTTTTACTCATTTCGCTAGATGCAGAACACGCATACATATTATTTAAATAATTACTGCTATATATATATATCAAATCATTAAAAAAAACTTGTATCAAAATACCCTCAACGGCAACATATAGCACTGAATAACATTTTGTTTTATAATGGAAAAATGGAAAATTGATGTCAACTGTTTTTTTTAGTAAAGGATATATAATACTTTTTTGTATTCAAATTCAGAAGGACTCGACAACTGTATTTACTTTTGACATTGTAATAACGAAAAATTATTACCGGGAAGTGTGATACCAACAGATAAATATAAAAAAATATATCGTATTAAAATTCGTTGGTAGTCAGTAATTGAATGAAACTTATATACAACTGCCTTTTTAGAGGTGGCGTGAATCAGATGTGGATACTAAAAAAATCCAAAGATATTTTAGAGTATACATACAATCTAAGACTCTCTCATCTTGCAATTGTATTAAAACATTTGACTTTTCTACACTTTACAGAAGTATTCCCCATTCCAAAACCAAAAGACAAATTGAAAGACTTGGTATTACTTTGTTTCATTAAAAAGAATGGCGAACGTAAATACAAGTATCTTGTCTTGGGAATGGATACATCCTACTTTGTAAAGAATCACTCTGATTCAAACCAAAAATTCTCTGAAACTGACATTGTCAAGATGCGTGATTTCTTGATTGACAACACATTTGTTACGTTTGGAGGACGTGTTTTTCAACAGACTGTCGGAATTCCAATGGGAACCAGTTGTGCCCCTCTTCTTGCCGACTTGTTTCTTTATCATTATGAGGCTGACTTCATACAGGAACTTCTTAGGAAGAAAGATAAGAAGTTAGCAATATCCTTTAACTTTACGTTCTGCTATATAGATGATATTCTCTCACCTAAATAATACAAAATTTGGTGACAATGTTGAACGAATATATCCCATCGAACTGGAGATAAAGTATACCCCAGTTACAGCTAAGTCTGTCTCATATCTTGACTTACATCTAGAAATTGACAATGAAGGTTGGTTGAAAACAAAACTTTACGACAAAAGAGATGATTTTAGCTTCCCAAACTTTCCATTTCGATGTAGCAACATTCCAGCAGCGCCTGCATACGGAGTATATATCTCCCAATTCATACGATATTCTCGGGTTTGTATAGTTCCTGTCATGATTTCTTCGATTGAGGATTGCTACTCACAAAGAAGCTATTAAACCAAGAGTTCCAAGTGGTGAAGTTGAAATCGTCCCTTCGTAAATTTTACGGACGCGATCACGAGTTGGTTGACCGTTATGAAATAACTGTTTCACAGATGATATCGGATATGTTCCTTATGTCGTAACTACAATACCATTTCCCTTTTCACGAATGTGACCTACCGAATTAGACTATTTACCGGATTTGTAATAATATAAGCAACACGACGGGGGTCACATGTGGAGCAGGATCTGCTTACCCTTCCGGAGCACCTGAGATCACCCCAAGTGTTTGCAGGGGTTCGTGTTGCTTAGTCTTTAATGTTCTATGTTGTGTCTTCTGTACTATTATTGTTTGATTGTCTTTTTATTTTTAGCCATGGCGTTGTCAATCTATTTTCTATCTATGAGTTTGACTGTCCCTCTGGTATCTTTCGTCCCTCTTTTATATAGTAATTCAATTGTTTACCCTAAAAAATAAAACGCAAATCCTAAAATAAATCATTTTTAATAAGTTAATGGCATTTTATATACTAAAATTTTAATAATCGCATCGAAAAAAACTTGAAACTTGATTTGAGTCACAAACTACATACCAAGAAAAGTCGAAAAACAAACGTTTTTAATATTTGGATAATAATTATAAGTTGATATTATTTCTATAATGGAAGGCACATGTGTCAATTGGTCTCTTATGAAGAGTTTTCTCATTGGCAATCACATCACATCTTCTTTTTTTATACAACATCAATCGTTTGACGTGGCGCGGTACTTGTACGTCCCATTATTGTAGAACACACGTTATTGGGCTAATGGTAATTTTTGTATTATTGTTTTTCGTTTTTGCCAATTTGCTTTGACAATATGCATTTTTGTTTATCTTTGTCGACATATTTTTTTTTATATATTAGTCATTAAAATTACATGACTGCTGTACACCTATTTTTGACATTTTGACATATTATATCTGTGTTATTTGTTCAAATATCGTGGTCAATATAACGGAATTGTATGGACTGTCATACAAGTTAGAGTTTTATCTACCTAAACTACAATAGGATTGGGTAATTATTGTTTATCCAAGTTTCTGGAAAAAATAGGATAAGATTTTTTCCATCAACGACCGTCAACATCTTCTTTAAGGATTGTCGCTATCAGAAATTCCTTTAAAACGTTTGACCAAATTCTTGGTCAATCAAAAACTTGGAATGTGAAAATGGGCCTTCATGCTATCTTTTGTTTCCTACAATATATATTGAATGACATTAGAAGACATCTACACTGTCTTCTCTTTATCAACGTTATGTTACAACAGTTATTGAATTGAAATGTCTACAAGGCCAACTGCTTTACTTAACTAGTTTATTGAACTCTTGGCCTTTTGAAACATGTTCATTTGTTGTTTATGTCATCTAAAACAACGATACTGTATATGCAATTTGCTGCAATGTGCATCTTTAATAACACCTATGAATAATAAATTTGAATTATTAGACAGAAATCTCAGATAAATAAACTGTTTCTCGTGTTTACATATTTATAATACATCTTGATTGCACTTAGCAGGCATTACTAGTGGCCTATCAATTAACATCGATAAAACTAAGCAGTCAAACCATCGGACTTCTTGTTAGCTGCAGTAATATCTCTCCGTGGAGACGTCGGGAAATTGCTATTCATTGTTTCTCCATTAAAAGCCAGAAATTAAAGTAATTACGTTATTGATCCAGGTCTACTTAATTTGGCATACTTTTCCTTACTGACTTATACCGGTTATATATTATTGAATACACAAACATGATCAGCCTTGTTGCAAAACTAGGCTCAGATTTATTTATACATGTAACAAACATGACTGTGTTTGAGCTTTTGATTCTGCCATTTGATAAGGAAATTCAAGTATGGAATTTTCCTTGAAATTTGGTTATTTATTCTTTATTTTTTTTTATGTTAAAATCTATATTAGACTTTTTTTAACATATTGTGAGTTAAAGGGTCTTATAGATGAGTTATTGTTTGAT
Organism: Mytilus edulis; assembly: GCA_019925275.1. Classification (NCBI taxonomy): domain Eukaryota; kingdom Metazoa; phylum Mollusca; class Bivalvia; order Mytilida; family Mytilidae; genus Mytilus; species Mytilus edulis. Next base: position 50,235,756 of record CM034350.1, read on the forward strand.
CAATCAATGTGCACTTTTTAAGTTCTGTTTGACTAACCCAGAAAAAGCAACCATGCTACAACATCCTCTTTACGCACCGAACGCTCTCTATTTTGATTAGTTTACCATTTTTATCACAATGCTGTTACTGCAATTTTATCCTTCATTTCCTCATAATACGCCAATAAAGTGCAGTTTTTGTTTGATTGTTACTTTTCAGTAATTTCAGAAGCATGATGCGATCACAATGAGTTTAAAATAACAAAAATACATTTGTAAATAGATAAGTCTTACTTAATAGCTATTATACCTAGCATTGTTGCCATGGCTGTTTTAAGTATCGTACTTGCATATAGATTTGATTTGATTAGTATAAAAACGTCACATGATTAAAATCACTTTTTGTAATTAAGTCGATTACACTAAGATGTCTGCACATGTCTATTTCACTTCATTACTTAAGACTCAAGTTATGGTAGTATGTAATTACGACATCTGCAAGATTATGCATTATTTATATGGCTAGCATATTGTCAAATCTTTCGATTCGTGTAGGTTTCTATATTGGGTATTATTCATATGGCTAGCATATTGTCATATTTTTCGATTCTCGTAGAAAAAAAATGGAAAACAACACGTTTAATAATTTATTGCGTCCGAGGCGCTTTTCTGGATTTACTTTCATCAGGAACGCTCAAAGGTTTCTAGATTGTGCATTATTTATATGGCTAGCATATTGTCAAAGGTTTTTACATTTTTTTGCAAAACTTCTCTCGCTGTAAACAACAAGTTCAATATATAAGTATCTATACTGGCTATGCCTTGTCTGCATAGTATCAGATGACCTTTAGACGTTTTAATTACTGCTTTACGTTTATGCCATGTCGGTAGTCTGTAAAGATCATACAACGGTTGAGAATTAAAGAAACTAAACGTTAAAGCACCAAAAGTAAATAGCATGAAAAACAACGTATGTACACTCTGGCAGAACATGATTTAATTATTAATCGTAATTGGCTTTTAATTGTTTTCAGTACCTTTAAATCAGTACTTTGTTTCTATTGTTTTTGTATTATTCGTTTTCTGGTAGTTATTTGTCTCATTTGAAATAAGGAGGAGGCACGACACAAATATAGATACTTTATTTTTTCAGATAATGCTTTACTGCAGCTTTGAATGCGTCCTTGTCATTGATTTTATATAATAAGCAGCGCATTTCCATTTTTAATAGCATTTTGAAGATAAACAGATGTTGAAGCCCACTCTTTAAACTTTAGGAACAATTTGAAGTGGCAAAACCGTGTTGTTCTTTGATTTTTGTGAACAATTCTTTATAAATATGCAGGATTTGTTGTTTTAAATCTTTCATGCTTGTCCCATTCTTAATTAGCCGTTTCAGAATCTAAAGAATCATGGGTAATTTCATGTTCGTACCCCAAAATGAAAATAACGCCACGTCATTGGTTAAATTTCATTGTTTATGACATTTTTAACCAATCAGGACGTTGTGGTGTACACTTTTGAAATATTACCCAGGATGCATTAGATTCTGAAACGGCTACACTCTGTTTTCAATGTTTAACAACCAACACTCGATAGTTATGGTTGGCATACCTTGGACCAATTTAAGAGCTCTATAAAAACATTACCGTAAAATAAGAATGTGACATCTTTTTTGTTATCTAAGGTTTCTCCGGGTACTGCAAAACTTCCAACCAAGTCTATTTAGGAATTTGAAGGTTTTGGGCAATTGAGTAACGGAATCCCTAACTTAATTGTATACCAGTTAAACATAGAATACGTTCATCGAAAAATAAAACATCACCACAGACACGAACATAGATATAGCTAGTCTGGAATAATACATAACATAAGAAGGTACTGTATATTAGTCCGTAATGAAGCCTAACTCAGTGCCAACCATGCCTGTGTCTATCACTGGCAGCATGAACTCAAATTCAATTACATTTTTTAATGCTTTTAAACGGTTTTCAAAAATAAATTCCAAAGTTGCCAGTGAATCGTGTAACGCAAACTTTTGTCTGAATATATTGTAGTTAATTTGTTTTCTTCAAAGTATAAAATAGTAAAAATCAATATAAAACAAATTGATAATATCCCAAATTTCTCATTGTTTTTTTTAATAAAACAAACATTATGAAACCAATTACTTTGGATTCATACTGATTAACGTCTACAGTCTGAAATCCATGTATAAACTATAAGAGCAGTTTTAACTTTTGTTCAAGTGATATTAATTTCCGATCAAAACCATGCTTGCTTGAATGCAAGGTCATATCTCAGTTTTGGAAATCATAGCAGACAGTGAAAATACACTTTGATATTTGATTTTATAAGCCATAAATAGCGTTATTTGGAATTCAATATGGTGTCATTTATCAAACATTTAGTACAGTAAATCGAGCACACCTCATTTTCCGCTATAATTATACCTCCATATTGTGAAACACAACGGTCATGGAGGGTTAATAATAGGCCTGTTTGACGTGAAAGATGATAAATTAGTAGAATCCTACAACATTGTCTTTCTGATAACAAAAAAATCAATATTAAAGCGATAAGAGATTTTTGTTTTGGTATTCCATGAAAATATAGATACAGTTTTGTCATTAATCGCTCAGTTTAATGCACTCTAAATAATCTGCTTGGTTCGTATTGATAAATGGAACAATTATCCGTATATGTCTTTGTGTCATTCATGTATAAATTCAAGATAACTGCCAAACGCAAAATACAAATTGAAGTGCATCGAAATTCAGTTCATAAATTGTTTTTTTTATGGAGTCGTATAAAATGATGTAAAGTCAATACTCGATTTTCAAAGTTCAAACTTGTTATAAAATGTAAATGTCCACGTTCAATTATGTAGTTTTGACTATTATTTTATCGATTCCTCATATATTTTCACTTAATGTTTATACATTAACATGAATGTGTTATCAAATTAATATTAGACCTGCCTTTAGCTCACCTGACCTGAAGAGTCACTTACTTTTCTCATAAATTTGCGCCCGATAAACTTTTAACTAATTTCTCTCTGTTACCATTAACAGAGTGGAACAAAAGCACAAATGAATCATCTATAGCTTAAATGATCTACTTTAAAGTGCATGATTTTGTTTTCGCTTAATTCCGAACAAATTAAGCTGCGATTGTGTATATCTACTATTCAACATGTACCAATCACATATATGATCATATATGCTCAAATACATTGTGAGGTGAGGGTAAAATCTTAAATAGATCGCACTCCTTTAAGCAACAGCAGTTTTCCAAACAAAACAAAAAACATTTAAGAAAATACGAAGTTATAATTTTGTTTTAAATTTTTGGGTAATTTGGCAAATATTAGTACTATGTGTTTTTAAGGGATCAAATTTTGTTTACATAGTGTACTAAATTATCATTGTTTCTGAAGAACACTAGCAATTAGTAAGTCAAATTACAGATTTACGTGGTTGTATGCATAATCTAGTATCTGCATGATGATGTTTTGCGTTAAACAACATGTTCGTGATGTTATGCCGATTGTAGATATTTTACAATGTTTGGTTGTACTATAAGTTTTATTTTCTATTTCAGACTATAGAAGCTTATTGGACATACTCTGATAGATGGTTGCAATGTTCCGAATGCGATCCTGTTGCCTCTATTGGAAACCCCATCGATATCTGGGACAGTTTCCCATGTCCTCCGAAGTCAGAGCCAGAAATTTTCTTAGAATTAGACTGGATTGGGAAGTTAGGAGCAATTGATGGCGAAACAATCCGTCAGAGAGTTGCGAAGAGGTGTGACATTAGTATTACGTCCTCATCTGGACCACGCCCAGCCGATTATGCCGAATCTTCGTTGTTTATTGAAAACTGTGATATTAACTGTATACTTGTGGTGCTAGCTATTCTTGTTTGTTCCGTTGTACTTGCTATTCCAGCTGTGCTGTGTTGCTTAAAAAGGTAATATGTTATGCAAAGCGGTGTAATGTTGTTGACATAGCAAATGATAGAATTTCATTACAATAATCAATAACAAAGAGGTTGAAATTAACATTGAGACTAGTTTTGACGAAGATTGACAAAGCCTAAAAGCAGGTCATTTTAAAACTGTACTATTGTCAAGCACTGGGCTTATTTGTAAACCATATTTTGCAACAGCCTGCTTTAGAGGTCAACTAAATATAAATTCATTGAGAATGATGATCGTAATTAAATATATTGCAGTTGCAGTAATACAGACTGAGGGAACCAAATATTGATGATTTATTACAATCCTTCGAAACCAGAATAATTTTATCTCCACCAAATTGGAACTTTTGGTTCAATAGCCCCCTATTTCCTTTAAAGCTAGATCAAGACGACTGCAAAGTGCAGTCAAACTGACCATGTATCTCGATTCATAATTGATTGTCTAATTAAGACAAGCGGTTATAATTTACATTTATAGGCGTTAGATCCATTAGTCCGAATGGTCATATCCGGTCTTGTGTCATATTTGGTTTCTATATTGGTCATCTATCTGTCGTCATTGTAATTACCGATGCCCTTTTCATAAATCATTCATGAAAACCGCACTAGCACTAAGATTTTAAATTAATGAAATTATTTCTATTACGTATTTATGGTCCACTTTAGGCTGAGTATATACAATGAGACGACAGGATTATGTTGTTTTAACATTGTAAATGCAGGTGCTTGCTTATTCATAATAGCAAACATTTTTTTTTATCTTTTTGCCCATAAGATACTTGGTATCAAGATAATTGGTTTTACCAAAAAGGAGATTATATAAAAATTGATGAAGATTCAGAAAAGAACAAAGGAAAATATCAATAAGATTCTTAAAACGTGCAGTTGTCGTTCATCATTCTGCACATGTTGTTCATTTAACATTGATGACTTCATAATTTATATCATTCTAGCACAGTTACAGGGGATAATATCAGTGGAAATTCCCTAGGATACCACTAGTCTTCATACTATTAAGTCAAGTTTAACCATTTTAGAACCTGCAGCACGAAACGCACATTCGTCATTGATAATCTTTTATAATGATAAATTTTAATACATTTTCTCCGTCATTACAGACGACAAAGGACACAATTTTTAATGATGACTCCAAATTCCTAACCCCAAAAATACATCATTATTCATCGTTAAAATAGAACTTCATTTGTGCTTTAGTTTGTCTTTCTAATTCCCATAATTACGATGTCTCAGAATACAGCTGCACGTTAGAAAAACTGAAGTGTTTTGTAAAAACATCTGCCATCGTGCAGACAACTTCTTTATTATGATTTTGGTCATAACGAGACGTCTTGCATTTATTCGTTTTCCAACACAACTCCTTGTAGGTTCATTTAAATCACTTATGTAATAATTAGTAAACATCATGTTATATTTTTTCAGACGAAATGTTTGTAAGTGGTTTACAAAGAAGACTCTCAACAGACATTCCACAACAACAGATCCCCCATTTTACGGAGATCATTTTTATCCGCCTTTAAACAGCTCAGTCACAAGAGATTCCGAGGTATGCTTCTGTTAAATGTATTGTTTTAAAGATAAAACATATCCATCGCTCTGAACAACTTGTCGTGAGAAGTGTTACTGATAAATGATGCTTAAAAAAACCCATACTAAAGTGGTGTTATTTAAAAAAAAAAACAATTTAAAAAAAATCGAATACCAAATTTTAGTTCTAGACAAAAATACAATATATTTTTGAATAAAGAGTGATACGAAAGATCTTTCCCCAAATAGCGGTAAGTATATGAAAACAATTCTATAGAGAGCAACATACTCCGTGTTATTTCAAAAAAACAAAACTCAGGTACCAATGCATGTGCATTTTATAGTTTTTACGTTGTGTTGTAACATTAACTTTCCAAGCTTATACGTTATTTTGATCTCTGGTAGGGAGTTATATCATTGACAATCAACACATCTTCATATTTTTTTTATATATAAATGAACGGCAACATATGTTATTTTTTTTAGTTTTCAAACGGACATTCTTTTACATGTTGTTAATAGTGTTTTGGTATCAGACAGAATATTTTATAATTCGCCGAAACTCCTGTATGATAATCTATGCTCGGAATATATTGTAATTCGTACAGCACTGATTTTTTTTAGTATTCTTAACGGCATATATGCCTATTAAACAAAGGCAACAGTAGTATACCGCTGTTCGACTGTCATAAATCGATTAAGCAAAAACAAATCCGGTTTATATTTTTTATTCTACTAGTTTTCATGCTGTTAGGCTACAGGACTGGTAGAATCCTCGGGACAGATTGTCCACAAGCAGAGATTCCGGTCCAATTGTGATAAATAAAGGCAACAGTAGTATACTGCTGTTCGAAAGTCATAAATCGATTGGAATTAAAACAAATCCGGTTTTTTTTATTCTTCTTATATATAGTTTTCATGCTGTTAGGCTCCCGGACTGTAAAATCTCGGGAATATGACACGAAGAAAAAAATATTCAGAAACGACCTTTAGCAATTTAATACCTTTAGAAAATCTCCAGTTGTAAAATGGTTTTTAACTAGTAAAAAGTGGGAAGGAAAATAAAATTACCGAACTCGAAGGAAAATTCAAATCGGAAAGTTCCTTATCAAATGGTAAAATCAAAAAGCTCAAACGTATTGAAAACAACTGCCATATTCCTGACTTGCTATAGATATTTCCTTATGAAGTTATTTCGGTAGTAATTTCACGATTTTTTGTTGCATGCATACTTACGTTTGTCGAAATGATAAACTGTCTGAACATACCAGACAAACTGACCAAATGTGTAAATCTTCATTGATTTACCATTCATCAAATGTCAAATATATTGGATCAATTTAATGGGTCACTAAATTCTTTATTGCAATGACATTCGACCAGAGACATGATGCTATTTTGACACGCAGTCTGGTTGTTTGAAAAATAGCTATGTGCAATTTCAGTATGAAAAGACTCACGAAAGATACCAGGCCGATTATTACATTATTCATTAACACAGCAACAAACTAATCTATTACCTGTATAAAACGTAAGATATTATGTATACTTTAACAAAGACAATTATCGTACCATGTTTTACATTACGAGTAGTCCGAGAATAGAAAACATCTCTGGCACTAGCTATGAGGTAATTTATTGTCAATTATCATTATGATAATATAGTTATTTTCTTAATAGAATGTGTTTTTTGCATTTTTAGATTGTTTATAATACTGATGGTGCTCAATCTAGATTGCTTCATCCTGAGAGAACAAAACAAACTACTGTATCGCCCTATAGATATTATGAAAAAGTTTATAACGACAAAGATCCCCAAGAGCCCGACTTAGATTTAAATCCAAATCAGAAAAACTCTAGTGAAGAAACGTCATTAACTTATAGTGGTACAGACACCACTCACACGTATGAATCCTTAAAGGATAGCCAAAGAAGTGCATCGTTTAGACTATCTAACACGTCTGGTACGTCAGCACAAAATCAAAATGTCTCAGATCGAGCTGACCAACAATATAATTCTAGTCTTGCTTCAAGTAGTCAAGGTCAAAGACATTGTGCTTGTCCTCGTTGTAGTCGAACGAATATATATCGCCCGTATGAAAGCATTGATTACAATACTACTTACAATGTGTACCCTCAGAAATTTACATATCCGTATAATAGATTCCAACAATATAGAATTCCATCGCCTCCAATGGGAGGGACAAATGACAAAGAAAGCGAAGCTTTGCGTAATCCTAAGCAAAATTTGGTAGGCACTATTCCAGATGACACTTCATACATAGAGGAACCCGCTCCTCCCGAGAGAATGCGCAAGGATAGGTCGTTTTACGATAGTGATCAAAATGAAGGTTCAGTAAATAGTGATTATCAGATTAGACGAAACAAGTGCAATTGTAGAAAATGTTCACAGACTAATTTAAATAATTCCAATTTGACTTCACCAACAAATATGTCGATAGTGAATTCTATGGAGTTCCTGATCAAATGACAATAAATATGGTACCACTACGACCGTGTAATTGTAGGCATTGCTCACAGAACAACTTGGGTCAAATGAAATATGATTATCCGTCATATTACAATCAACGCCACCCTTGCACTTGTAAACGGTGCTTACAGAACATTCAACACATAAATCCAACAATAGAAACATATTTCTATGATCCAAATTCAAGTGAAAGAGAACATTCTGGTAGGAAACAAACTAAATCAAAATCGGAAGACAAGAAAAGGAAAAAGAACAAATCAGAGCGACCTCTGTCGTCACATGCATCTTCAACGGACACCAATACAGGAAGTGAAAAATCTTACAGAATGGGTGTTCCAAAAACAAATGGCTCATTGTATAGATCTAAATTATCTAAAGCTTGAAAATTCTGCGATGATTTTGTCTTGCATTTTATTTTGTTACAGTGTTGTTAATTTAAATTTAATTATACAAAAATGATTTGAAGAATGTAGTTTATATAGCATATACGCATTATCAACATTCCCTTTCAACATTACAGTATACAACATGATTTCCGGGTGAAATGGAAAGTTCTATCAATAATTTTAATTATTACTTCAGGTAATTAAACTGACTGTTTGGTCTCAAGGTTAAAGGAAAATAATACACCTACGCTATGAGTTTTGTCAACTGCAAGTAAAGAGTTGTTTCATGAATCAATATGCCCTGTCCATGTGTCCTTCATCTAAAAGATGCAATACGGTCCCTAAACAACAAACAAACACCCACAAAACATGATGAGGACTCATCATATCTAGTCTAGACAATGTATTAATGAATTCCGCCGACACATCAAAATACCCGACAATATTCTAAAACAAAAAATGATATGACTAGCCTTTGTTCAATGATCATCATTAAAAAGCGAAGAATTCAAAATATATTGAAAAAAGTAACTATGTCATTTTAAAATGATGATTGAAGAATCAATATTTTTTGCATAACACTCAATGCGTAAAGATGTACGGTCTATGAAGTAACAACAGTAAAACGATAACCATTGGCACTACCTTCATTTAGCAATACAGCGGACAACTATTCAACTTGTAGTTTTCATCAAAAACATAATAATGCCTAAAACTAAATGGAAGATGCTGAATTTTGATTTAATACCTTAAAGAGGAATTAAAATTCCATTCATTCAGACAGGAATACACGCGTTGTCGTACTGAGCATAGTTTGTGTCATTTCCAGAATAAAAAGTATTGGTAAACTTTAAATACAAAGGCGTCTGATAGTTTTAAAATGTGTACACACGCTTCGACTCATCAAAGTTCATTCAACTTATTGAAAGAAAACTAAAGTTAGAAACACGAAAGCATGATTTTATAGATTCGAAAAGAGCTTGTACGTTAAAAAAAAGGTGAAATCACAAAACTACTGAACATTGAGGAAAATTCAAAACGGAAAGTCCCTAATCAAAAGCTCAAACAGTTCAAACGTATGAATAACAACTGTCATTTCCTGACTTGGTACAGGCATGTTCTTGTGCATCTTCGCTAGCCAAGGGTTACGATCCACTTCCCTCCTCTCTACGTGGGGAGGAGGGAAGCGGGTCGTAACACGTGGAGAGGAGGGAAGCGGGTCGTAACCCTTGGCTAGCGAAGATGGTTCTTGTGTAGAAATATATCCCTGTTAAACTGATGACTCATTATGAAATCTTTATGTTTAAAAGTAATTTCTTAGCAAAATGTAGCGATATTTGTAGGCCGAACAACATTTTTGTAAGATTTCAACATAACCCTCAATCCTTGATTTCAGTCACAGGCACGTGTCTCAGAAAAAAAAATTCCTATATACCTTAATATAACACAAGGTACTTAACTAAATTTATGAAAAATGACACCCAGTCCCGAATTCCCGTTATTTTTCGATTTCTCGGTTGTCAAACCTACTTAAACTTAATATGCCGTAAATCTAAATTGATTTATCTACACAATGGTATATGACACGACTATCATTGTTGTCGGGATCATTAGTAGCAGGCCTCAGAAGTCGGTCAACGGGATTTTTTTTTTGCATTCGTCTCAAGCTTTGGCAACACCCAGTCCGCATGTAATTTTATGCTGGTTTCTCATTGGTCAATCGTCTGGCTAAAAATAAATGTGGGAAATTTTGGTCAATTTATAACTCTACATTAGTGTCGTTGTGTACACGTGTGTTTCATAACAAAATGAATGTCAACAGCTTATAGCATTGAATGATGTAAAAAAAATATGGTCATAACCTTTTGCCTCTGGGACAAAGTGGAACGGGGAAGAGCCATTTTCTCTGTACTATAGAACAAGGACTAAAAAAAGGGGGGAAACGGTCGCAGTCACAGGAACAACGGGAGTGGCTTCCTTGAATATAGGTGTGATTACTGTCCATTCCTGCTCCGGTATAGCAGATGGTCATTTTTCAAATGACAAACTATTACAAAAATTGACTATTGATGAACATTTTCAAAAATACAAGGGGTTCTGCAAGTTTAGGATTTTAAAAATGTCAATTTTACCATTCAAATAAGGATTGACATATGTTTTTGTTTTGTTTTCCCTACTCAAAATGATAACAAAATGTTATTAGAAATATACATACCATGAACAAATAGCATTTTTAGCTAAATACATCTTTTCATTCAGTTCCATACTTCAAAATTTCTCGCTTTTTAAACCTTTTGAAGTTATCTCAATATCTTATGTAAAGTCAAGAGAGAGTCTGAATGATGTCAATAAAATGGGAAAATCTGAGTTCTAAAATTACCTTGTGTTATATTAAGGTATATAAGAATATTTTTTTTCTGAGACAAGTGCCTGTGATTTCAGTAATAATTTAGTAAACATTGGACTTGGACCTTGAAGGTACACGTAGGACTTTTTTTTAATTTTTGATTCGAGTGTAACTGGTGTTTGTTTTTGTAGACTCTCGTTTAGCATATAAAATTGTAAGCCAGGTATTTGGCATATAAAATTGTAAGCCAGGTATTTTTGATGAGCTTATTTACATTTTTCTTTTTAGAATTTTCACTTCTTTTTAACACTTACATTGTTACACGATGATGACTGATGTACCCATATTTTTGACTATTTTATTTATAATGTCTGTTTAGTTCACGAATCATTGTAGATATAACGGAATTTGATGAGACTGTCATCAAAGTGAGAGGTTTAGCGCTTTAAAACCAGGTTTAATCCACCATTGTCTACATTTGAAAATGCAAAGTCAGGAATATGACAGTTCTTGTCCATTCGTCTTTTGATGTGTTTTGTCATTTGATTTTGCCATGTGATTATGGACTTTCCGATTGGATTCTCCTCTGAGTTCAGTATTTTTGTGATTTTACTTATTACATAAACTCATCATACACAGTTTATTGAGGTACTTTCATTGTTATATTCAGAAACAAAGGTGAACATGTATCATAACAGTTTACCTTTTTCCTTTCTGTTATCTTTATAAAGATTTGGCCTCTAGTGCTTGGATGCCTGTTATCGTGCAGTGAATACTAAATTTAAAAACATTCTCAAAATGTCATTTTAACTTGTAAAAGCTTGGGAAACTTATGTTTATCAGAAGCTGTATTTTTGTCCTAACACTGTCTTCAGATATATTGACGTATGGTACACAAAAGAACAACCTAGTTTCCAGAAATTAAATTCTACTATGAGACGTTTGAAGACGAAACGCGCTACTGCAGTACAAACTTTGTTCGCTGGTATCTATGATGAGTTTATTGACTTTGAATTGACTATAATATAACGTACTTGTAATTGTGAAACTGTGAAATGATTTTTTTTTGAAGATATGTTGAAGTTTCTTTCAACATGCTTTGTAAAGGATGTCGAAATAGGAAACATATTTAAAAATTAACCTATACTACTGGGTTTGCAATCTGGTACCCCAGACTCAAGTTTCATCTATACAAGACTTATCAGTGGCGCTCAAATTGAAACCGTTGGAAGGCCAAATTAAATAAAATTGCGTATATGTGTTGATGTCTAGATCACTTTCACGTGGTTATGCCATTCACGAGTTAAAAATTAACTTGTTCATTGGTATTGATTGATCATACACAACTAAAAAAAAATTTTTGCATATATTTGAGTTATTAACTAACATTTTTATCTTTGAGTAAATACTACTCAATGTAGGTTATAAGTGTGTAAGGAACAACACAAAGTTTGTCATCATTAAAGTATGTGGACAATCATAATGTTAAAATGTCTATAAACACACAGTTCACAGTGATTGTTGTTCATCTATACATAACGCACATCGGATGGGAGAAGTTTAGGGATGGTCATACCTCTATGACAAAAAGTTTATTTCTGATGTCTCAGAAAATAGTGGACAATGAATGATATCATTGTCAGTGTAAATAGTTGTTGGTATCGCCTATATAACGTCACGTTTTAATGCTTACTAGTTTTATGCATTTTAATGTCCTTCAATAATACAAAAAGGACTGGTTTAAAGAAATTTCATGCATTTTGGATTGTTCAGAATAAAATACACGCAAACTCTCTTTTAAATAAGAAATTATAAACATGGATACACATTTGCTTCTTTATGTTTGCAATGACTTACGATATCAAAGGTTCTAAAAATGACCAAATTGTATGGAAGTGGCGTGTATTAAAATATATTCACCATATACTGCTTGACAATATCAAAGAACTGTCTTTCTCTTGTGTTTGGCATTACTTTTCGGAACTTTCTGTTTCGGTTCTAATATGAAGCAGAATTTATACAGAACCATCTCAACGATATCAGGAAAAGAACCATCTTGAAAAGTTCTTTAATTTAACTTTCAGTTATATTGATGATGTTATGGCATTCAATAACATAAATTTCCATGAATGCTTTTATCTCATTTAAACCATTAAAAATGAAACTAATAATAGTAGAATGAAATTCAAAACAGTGTGGCTGTGGCCATTGATTGACACATTAAATTCATCCATTGACTGGGACAATTTACGTGAACGTTTGTCTGTAACGACCACTGTTCTACACGTACCTACGATAGACATTTAAACTGTGGGGTCACCAAAGGTTTCTTGACGCCTTTAATTATGAAATAATTCGAAAAATAATCAGGAATAACCTTTATGTTTTGATTTATATAATTGTATAAATCAAAACATCATGTTATTTCTGATTAATTTTTCGAATTACTTTATTTAGGTGTTGAGAACCTTTGGTGACCCCAAGGTTTAAGTGTCTTTAAAAAGTACATAGTGAGCAGTGGTCGTTACATACAAACGTTCGCCTTAATTGTCCCAGTCAATGGAAGAATTTAATGTGTCAATCAATGGCCACAGCCACACTGTTTTGAATTTCATTCTATTAAAAGTAGAAGGTTTGCATCAAATCATCATTCCCCCCCCCCCTGATATTGATACAGATGGACTTCAAACTAGAATCTATGACAATCGTTATGATTTCCAATTTCCAATTGCACCCAAACATACCCTCTGCTTCATTGTATTGCGTTTACATATTTCAATTGATACGTTAAGCTCGTGTATGTTCACATTATCGAACTTTGTTAACAGGGATATGCTACTGTCACTCATGCTGCGCCAATAGAGTTATATAAATGAGTAATCACACGAGTGACATCGACACTACACACGATTGTAAGTTAACATGACGAATTGTTTGACCATTACTATGTGTTGGTGTCTCAACTCACTTCTTTAGATCTTTAGATACCAGTATGTCGTCTGATAGCTTATTAATAGTTGATGTTGCATCTATATCAATAACTTATAAACCTGTCGACGCATCCGGTCTCGCTTCTTTTAGAGTTAGTGCGATTCCTTTTTTTAGACATCGGTAAACTACAGTCGATTTAATTTTATGCTCAACGATATACATTTTGTAATAAGATTTTGCCTTCTAACAGTTTGGTTTCGGGTTCAACTGGTATGACTTATGCAGAAGAAAATAAATGCCTGGTATCCTTGGTGCTTTTTCATAATCATTGGGACGATGCGACTGCTGCTGAACGTTTCGTCAATGTGTTGAAAATGAATATCATTATTAAAATGACTGTTTACAAAATGTTGGTATTACTCGATTAATGTTATTCAACCCCAAGCATAGTGTCAGTCATATCTTCCCATGAATATACATTTAATATTTGAAATAATATGTCTTAGTATTTTACGCTGGTGACAGATACAGAAAGAAATTGGCTAGCTGTAAATATATATTTATTTCCTGTTTATAAAATGGGGAAAAATGTTTACGTTTGCTCAATTATTTACTTGAATGTCGATGTTTAATCCTTGGCTGATGTTTGATATATAGGATGCAAGTTATATATCGGTTGTAAGTTTCTTTGTAGACTGTATTCAGCGTTTAGCTTTTGTTCCTTGGTTTTGTCAACTTCATTTAGATATCACTCGCTTATCTATTTTCCATAAAATTTAGAAGTAAGTCAGCAATGCTGTACTAGTAACTAATATAATTTAAGCTTTCTTTGTATCTTTTACTTTATTATGCAAATCCTCATTTTTGCTTGCTTTTATGCCATCTTAAACCAGCACGTTTGTGTACAATAAATATTTAAATGCCCCATGATATACCCGGTCTCACTACGTTTAGAGTTAGCGATTCTGTCAAGATTTTGTGGATTTGTTTTTTCCCTTGATTTGTATCTTCTTAGTGGATTTATGAAAGTTGAAAATCGATTGACTATTGTCATAAGTACATACTTTCATAGAACATGAAAATGCTTCTGGCGCTTCACATACCCACTAAATTATCAACTTCATGGTGCATGGATTCTTGCCATAAAATAGCTTATAAAATGCAAATCCTACTGTTCTTATTATAAGTACGAGTTCTTGGCATGCTGACTTTGATATATGTGCAGAATGTGGGCCTATTTGGGAACTGTTGAAGGACGAAAGCTATATTAATTTCAACGTTATGCATTCCTATAAACAGTTATAGAGCTCAATATTTTGTTGAGGTATCTCTTGGGACAAGCCATGCGTTCAGTACAATGGCCAAGTAGTTTCATTTTCAGATTTAAAATCCCCGTAGAACAGAAACCTAAATTTCATGTCGTGGGAAAGAAAAATCTGTATAATGATAATCGTTGTTTGAAGAATAGGCATAATCACATTTTTGTAACAAAAAAGGAGATCAAAGATTGGAATAGTGAAATGATGAAATTTATAGAATAGGCGAAAAAAAGAATAAATTGTTTTATGCACTCCGGATTATTTTCCCCATGATGTACAGACATGTTTCCCTTTTTTTGGTACATGTAAAAAAACGTTCATTTATCAGATTGTCAATGTTTTTATTCTCTTTAAACATACAAATATAAGTACATAAAACAAAAATTCGAAATTGTATTAACTATTTATGGTGATTTAAAATCAGGATACTATCAAATACAATTCGATTAGAGCGTAGTTTTTAGTGTGTGTTGTAAAATAACAATATAACAGAAGCATACTGTTGATACGGAAATGTATAACACTTGACTCAAGCTAGCGAACAATTGTAGCGAACAACAAGGAGGTATAACTTAAGAGATGTGAAAGCCTCAGGAAAATGTGTAAAATATTTTACTTTTCTACATTGGTTAGAGGTATAGGGGGAGGGTTGAGATCTCACAAACATGTTTAACTCCGCCGCATTTTTGCGCCTGTCCCAAGTCAGGAGCCTCTGGCCTTTGTTAGTCTTGTATTATTTTAATTTTAGTTTCTTGTGTACAATTTGGAAATTAGTATGGCGTTCATTATCACTGGACTAGTATATATTTGTTTAGGGGCCAGCTGAAGGACGCCTCCGGGTGCGGGAATTTCTCGCTACATTGAAGACCTGTTGGTGACCCTCTGCTGTTGTTTTTTATTTGGTCGGGTTGTTGTCTCTTTGACACATTCCCCATTTCCATTCTCAATTTTATTTGAAAAAAATTAAATTTGGTGATATTCGACTTGCAACTCATTCAGTATGATGGCAGATGTTCTTTGTTGTTTTGCGGTTTGCATGTTGTGTCAACTATTATATTATTGGTTTGTACGTGATGAGTAATGAGCGTTCTTGCGTATGTTTTTGCTATATTTCTGTCATGTTGTGTTGTCATTTGAGCGATATTTATTAACAACCAAATATAAGCGGGAGGTTTAGCTAGCCATAAAAACAGGTTAAACCCACCATACTTTCTTCAAATATAATGTACCAAGTCAGAAATATGGCATTTTTATCAAGTAGTTCTTTTCTATGTTCTAGTCTATTGCCGTTTGATTTTGTTGCAGATCAGTGTTTCTGTTGTTCCTTTGTTTTCCTCAAAGGTATACCAGGATTATAATCTTATACGCCAGACGCGTGTTTCGACTCATCACTGACGCTCAGATCAAAATAGTTTATAAAGCCAAACAAGTGCAAACCTGAAGAGGACCCAAAATGCTAAAAAGTTGTGCCAAATACGGATAAGTTAATCTATTCCTGGGATAAGAAAATCCATAGTATTTCGAAAAATTCAAAGTTTTGTAAACAGGAAATTTATAAAAATGACCATGTAATTTGAATTCATGTCAATACAGAAGTGCTGACTACTGGGATGGTGATACCCTCGGGGTCGAAACGTCCACCAGCAGTTGCATTGACCCAGTGGTGTGAATAGTTAATGTGTTTCCCTCGGTTTTAGATTTACTCCGAATGAGTTTTCTCTCAATTGGTTTATTACTTTTGACCAGCGGTATACTACTACTGTTGCCATTCCTTGTAAACGAACATACGTAGGATGTTATTTGATATAGTTTTTATGGCTTATTAAATTAATAAGCCATAAAAACTAATTAAGAGATCACCATGCCTGCACCAGACGTAAGTTGTGTAATATGATATTCTTCTGAGCAGAATATTACTAAACTTAGTTGCTTTAACTCTTTAAAACTCTATAAGACAACATACTATTCTTGAGTCTACCGTCTTTTTGTGTGCTTGATATTTAAGATATGCTCATGTTAATTCAAGTAACCATATATATTACAAAACGCCTTTACCAACTGCACATTATCCTCAAGGAAAATTTAAATACTAGAAACAATTTTAAAGGGACCCGTGTGTAGCCTGTTGCAAGGTTAATTTCCCGCCCTACATACGGTACATTGTTTCCGTTGCAGTCAGATTTCTCTCCTTTAACCAGGTCAACTCATTTAGTAGAGCGTTTCAATTAAATTTATAGTTTATTTGTTTTGTCTTGAAAATGCATGAAATAATACCACCATACGTCAGGAAACAATCAACTAAACCATCCTTTTCTTCCCTGAAATATGGTTTGTGCATGTGGAATCATGCGTGAAGCATACAAAAGGAGAGTTGAAATATACAAGGGGAACATTCGAACTCATAAGTCGAAAATAAACTGACAACGACATGGCTAAATAAAACCAAAGACAAACACAAAAGTAAACAAAACACTACACAGAAAACAAGAGACTGATCAACACGAACCCGACTAAAAACTAAGGATGATATAGGGTACACATGGCTTTCTATTTTTTCGGGAATCAAAATTAAAAATTGTTGAAGATAATTGAAGCAAATGCACTAAACTTTATTGTGAGTTGTATACCGAGGACATATAAATAATCAAATTTTACTTAAATACAGTTCAGTTCTAACCTCTTAAATGTCGGTTTAGACCTTTTCGAGGATTATAAAAGATACAGGGGATACAATATATGATATTTGGATTGAAATTTAGCAGTTAACAAAAGAAAAATAAATTCATTTCTTTTTTTCATTATTAAATCATGTGGATGACATGAGGAAGAAAATAACTGGTTACCAAATGTATGTTGCAAAAAAGTCACGAACGGTGAAAGACCTATCATTATAGCTAAGTAACAACAACACAAAAAAACGTTGCATAACGTGGTGCAAAGAGATAATGTTTAAAGCTTGGATTATACCCGATAACACTAATTCATAAGCTTTTAGCTACACAGAAAGAATAAAAAAGGAAGCTGTATATACCGTGTTTTGAAAAAATATTAAAACTTTAATGTTTTTAAAATAAATGCTCACACTCTAGACAAAAGCATGGAATCTGAAGCACATCTGAAACATAAGAAGCTTAAGTTAAAGTGAATAAGGACATGCAGAGAGAAGCAAACCCGTTCATCGTCACATTAGCTCGAGGAATTAAGCCTTTAGTATTCTGACTTCACTATTTAATTTCGATTTTGAACATCAAAACACTGAAAACAATGAAGAAACTATCAGTGAACAATTTCTAACAAACACCTGTGAGATACTGTTATAATAATCCATTCTGATGATTTGTTAGTCAAATTGTTTAATCTTATGGTACCTGTAATTTATTTGACGGAGAGCAGGTGCCCGTAAAGATAAATTGAATTGATAACAGTAAATTGTTAGTGTAGTAGAAAGAGGAAGTACTTTATTCCAGATAATCTATAGTTAATGAACACTTTATGCTAAATCAACAGTACAAGCAAACTTTCAACGTAAATAATTGTTTGCCAGAAATACTAACAATTTAATAGAAATTGATCAATCTGTGTGTGACGGAATACGATGTTAAACAGAGTATAGATTGAATGTATTCTGCAGCCTTGAATTGCAATAAAAAATAACCTATTGTTAAAAATTAAATAATCCTGTGCTATCTTTCCAAAAAAATACACCTTCTCTCTCCAAACAAAAAAAGAAAAAAAAGGGCGAGACATTTATAAATTTTCTCTTCTCTTTAACGTTTGTCTCTTTCTGTTTGTCTTTTTTAGCTCACCTGTCCCGAAGGGACAAGTGAGCTTATGCCATCACTTGGCGTCCGTCGTCGTCCGTCGTCTGTCGTCGTCTGTCGTCGTAAACTATTTCAAGAATCTTCTCCTCTGAAACTACTGGGCCAAATACTTTCAAACTTTAACTGAATGTTCCTTAGGGTATCTTATTTATAAATTGTATCCGAAGTTTTGATCTATCAACAAACATGGTCGCCATTGCTAAAAATAGAACATAGGGGTCAAATGCAGTTTTTGGCTTATAACTCAAAAACCAAAGCATTTAGAGCAAATCTGACATGGGGGTAATATTGTTTATCAGGTCAAGATCTATCTGCCCTGAAATTTTCAGATGAATCAGACAACCCGTTGTTGGGTTGCTGCCCCTGAATTGGTAATTTTAAGGAAATTTTGCTGTTTTTGGTTATTATCTTGAATATTATTATAGATAGAGATAAACTGTAAACAGGAATAATGTTCAGCAAAGTAAGATTTACAAATAAGTCAACATGACGGAAATGGTCAGTTGACCCCTTTAGGAGTTATTGCCCTTTATAGTCAATTTTTAACCATTTTTCGTAAATCTTAGTAATCTTTTACAAAAATCTTCTCCTCTGAAACTACTGGGCCAAATACTTCCAAACTTTAATTGAATGTTCCTTAGGGTATTTAGTTTGTAAATTTGTAAATAGTATCCGAAGTTATGATCTATCAACAAACATGGTAGCCATTGCTAAAAATAGAACATAGGGGTCAAATGCAGTTTTTGGCTTATAACTCAAAAACCAAAGCATTTAGAGCAAATCTGACGTGGGTAATATTGTTTATCAGGTCAAGATTTATCTGCCCTGAAATTTTCAGATGAATCAGACAACCTGTTGTTGGGTTGCTGCCCCTGAATTGATAATTTTAAAAAAATTTTGCTGTTTTTGTTTATTATCTTGAATATAATTATAGATAGAAATAAACTGTACACAGCAATAATGTTCAGCAAAGTAAGATCTTCAATTAAGTCAATTTGACCAAAATTGTCAATTGACCCCTTAAGGAGTTATTGCCCTTTAAAGACTTTTTTCACAATTTGCTCATCATGTTGACTTACTTTAAAAAATCTTCTCCTTTGAAACTGCTGTATCAATTTCAGCCAAACTTAGGCTAAATGAGTTTCAGAGTATCTAGTATAAATTTTATATTTTATTTCCTTGTATGTCAAGAAACATAGCTCCTATGGCTAAAATAGAACATAGGAGAAAATGATTATTTTTTTTGGCTTTTGAAGAAAATAGGACGATCCAAAAAACATTTAAATAAATTGAAAAGCCAAAATAATCATTGATGAGAGATTTAACCAAAAGAATTAAGGTGAGCGATTCAGGCTCTTGAGAGCCTCTTGTTTCTACATCTCGTAGAGCAGTTACAAATGTGAATAGATATTTTAAATAATATCAGGATTTACTAGAGGTTGTCGAGTATTTAAAAGCTACTGTACCAACATAATGGTAAAGTTTAGTTTGTTAATATCTACGGAATGATTTATGGACGACTGACGACATTATAAGATAGACATTATAAAATATCTATGTAACACCTGACCAGCATTTCCAAAATTACAACCTACTCTTCGAAGTACAGATGTATATCGAAACACAATTGAGGGAAAAGCATTTATCTTAAAGGAATTGGAGGGTGTGATTCTCTTAAGAAGAAATACTTTGATTTGAAAAAAAAAACAAAAAAAAAACAATCTGTTGCAGCTTAGATCAGAAAAACAGTTCTGTTTTGATCATGTTAACATACATGTACCTGACTTACTTTATTTTGAACTTAAAAATATATCTTTGTATTTTCAATCTATTGACCTTGTAGATATTTTAAAATCATCAAGATAGACAGCAAAACACAAAACATTGTTCTTTTAATATATAAGCATAGTATATGTAAGTCCCTAACATGACAAGAAAAGTCTTGCGTCAGTAATTCAGCATCATTTTCATTATGAAATAAATCTTCCTTATCTTTTTGAGAGATTCTGAAATAAATCATCATAATCTTTTTGAAATAACATTAAAACCTTAAGTCATCACGTATATCTATAATATACTGACTAAAAACAGTGGTATGTTAGTGATGGTTAAGGAAACAAAGGTGATCTATTAGATCGCAGATATTCGTTAATATCATATTCACTGTCGACACGGTAATTCACTTTTATAGTCTGGGATATTCCATACGTGGTATTAGGCTATTTAATAACATCACCAATAATAGCATTTGGCTTTAAAAGTGGTATTTCAAAGAAAATGAAAATTTTATTTGCAGATTAAAGAACAATAGTCTGCCTTCTATCAACTAGCTCACTTATAAAATTGGACAATCTGTCCTTCAACTTTATTTTAATTAATTGGGCTGAACAGCAGTAGCATAACTAACCACGAAACGTGTCCGAAGTCGGCAATATTCAATCAAGTCATGTATTAAATAACCGAGTTAAACCATGTCTGCGGAATAGAATTATAACAAAGTTCAAAGGAAATCCGCCAAAATCAAGATTAAATTAAAGCATGCATAGTGCATGTTCAACGCTAAGAGAAATGATTTTTGACATTTATTGCAGTTTAACTGGTCAGCCCTTTTATCGCATTAATAAAATAATCACGAACCAAATGCTTCTGGATATTTTCTTTAAGAGTCCCAAATGGTGAGGAAGATTCCAATCTTTGTATTTCCATAGAATTATTTTGTAAAATTCTTACAACATGCATTATTGATATCAGAATTGACAACGTTATTTTAGTCTGTTCTGTATCATTATCTGATTCTAGTTTCTTTAGGGTATATACAGCGAGCCAGACAATTACATTTATCACTACGTTAGAACATTTAGACGCAAGGAAATATTGAAAAACAAGTAAAATTGCTTTTAGGCACAAATATGTTTTATGAGAGAATGTCCTGTAATTTACTTGTGATAGATATACATATTTCTTTACACAATATATATGTGTTGTGTGATTACACAACATACAATAGAGGGAATAGTGATCACACACCATACAATAGAGGGAATAGTGATCACACACCATACAATAGAGGGAATACAACAATAGACACCAATCAGTTTTATGTTTATAAGTTGCATGTTTTAAACTTCAAATATATTCCTTCATTATACCAATTAACCTGTGCACATATATATCATACATATTAATGATTAATATATATTTATTCTTATTTTTGACTTATAAGGTTCCATCCATGTATTGAAATAAGTGTTACACTAATGTCTACACTGTAGGCATGTATTCAAAGCAACAGATTATTATTATTAAATGTGTTCAGTTAGGAATATAAAAAATCAGTTTGAGATTACCAATAATGGAGCAGAGGCATTTCAATTTTTTTTTACAATGAACTGTTTTATGCATTCCATCCTTCAACGCATGTGCGGTTTTTTTGGACAAAAAAGTGAAGCTACCAGCTACTACATAATAAAATACAGTACCCATGCTTTAGCAGTTAAAAGAGGACGTAAAAGGAATATTTTTTTTCCGTTCAAAAGTGTCAAAATATGCAGAAGAACTCAGCCGCAGAGACTTTGTGTGTGCAATGAGTTACAAATTCCAGCCTTAATATGTTGTCCGATTGTACTTTTTTAAAGTATTCTATTAAATCAATTAAAATGAAAGAAGAGGGAAGTAATTTTCCTATTAGTTTGCGCAATCGTATATTTTATTTTTGGCGCAAATGATACTATGTAATTTTAAAACAAGTGGCGCAACCGTAGCATTAGAGAAAAAAGTTGTGTCGCAAAAGGACGCATTTTTGGCGCAAACGGACCTCTCCCAGTTCAGGAAATTATGATCTTGTGAATACCCATAACTAACTGTACAAAAATTTCAATGCAGGTTATAACAAATCATAGAAACTTGAACAATTTAAAAAAATGTGCTAAATCACTCTAGTAGAGTACGCACGTAAAGGTGTAAGAGAATAGGTCCTTATGTTTTCTTGTTTTAAGTTTGATTTAAAACAACTTGTTTAAGGAAATCAATTTTAGCATTGCATGATCCATTCAAGTACAATTTTTTTTTAAATTTGAGAGTATCTAGTTGAAAAACCTGTGGATTTTCTATAAATGTTCGTTATATTTTGCATAGAAACAACCAAGGTAGCATAATATTTAACATGTTCAACTGTTTTAAAGGCCGTATCTCATAGATAGTTATGAATATCAAAGTTAATAGCATTTAATGATGCAGAAAACTATTTTTTCTCATGATTTTGATGTGAAGTCTTTGACATCTCTATAAAAAATAGTTCATTAAAACAAACACTTTTGATACTTTGTATACTGAGTTGTACAGTTAATATTGAGTCACTGATAAGGTCTTTGCATCGGAACTAAACACATTTATTCTAAAAACAGTTGTTGGCATGACACGGGTTATGTTCTTCTCATATATGTTATGATGGTATGATACTAAACCCCTAACGGGAAGGATTGTGCCTGATGTTCATATGATGAAATCATAATCTTTCAGTCAGTTTAATTGAAGTCTGGAGCTGGCATTTCAGTTAACTGCTAGTAGTCTGTTGTTATTTATGTATTATTGTCATTTTGTTTATTTTCTTTGGTTACATCTTCTGACATCAGACTCGGACTTCTCTTGAACTGAATTTTAATGTGCGTATTGTTATGCGTTTACTTTTCTACATTGGTTAGAGGTATAGGGGGAGGGTTGAGATCTCACAAGCATGTTTAACCCCGCCGCATTTTTGCGCCTGTCCCAAGTCAGGAGCCTCTGGCCTTTGTTAGTCTTGTATTATTTTAATTTTAGTTTCTTGTGTACAATTTGGAAATTAGTATGGCGTTCATTATCACTGGACTAGTATATATTTGTTTAGGGGCCAGCTGAAGGACGCCTCCGGGTGCGGGAATTTCTCGCTACATTGAAGACCTGTTGGTGACCCTCTGCTGTTGTTTTTTATTTGGTCGGGTTGTTGTCTCTTTGACACATTCCCCATTACCATTCTCAATTTTAGTTGGTCAGATTTCTATTGTATCTTTATTATACATACCTATCAAATTATCATCAGTGGGGAACATTTGAAGCAACTGGTCATATTGGGGTATCTCCTGTTGTGATCTATAAAAATTAAAAAAAATGCAATTCAAAATCAAGGATAATTTTCTAAAGCACAAAATGCATGTAACGTATCTACGCAGATTAAATTTAACCAAAAGTGTTATGATTTAAAACGAACTGATATTACATGAGATTTATCAAAATTACAATGAGAATAAACCGGGACGTCACTCAAGATGCTTTTCATGTGCCATTTCATGTACTTATGACAATAAGTAAACATGTCACACCAGCAAGACTCCATGGAACTGCATGTTAACTTCCTGCCAATGCTGGAAAGTAGGCATATCAATTGAAAATGCATGATATTCTGAAGTTGTAATATAAACATGTAATACGATTTCATTGAGCGAGACATGTTTTTTCAGGCTTTGGCGTTATCTTAAGCTAGCTGTTAGTTTGAACTTTACTTGTCATCACATACACAGCCTGTAGATATATGTCGCTGAAAAACAACCAAAATAATAATCTTTAATAGGATCTGATTTTCTTTGGAGAAAAATAATTTCGTTAATTAACAGACGACACAGTATTTGATTTATTGCCAAGAAAAACGGAAATCTATAAGTAATTTTGAGATGTCCAACTCGAGAGACAATATATTATCTACAATTAAGATCAAGTCATAACTTTTATTTTGTCCTCAATTAATCGTTTTCCTTTCCAATATCAAAAATAAAATCATAGGCACTTAAAACTAATACAATGGTTCATTAGCTTTGTTTTAGAATGACTTGGTGATAGGGTTGTACAGATTGTTCTCCGTAATATGTGGGCATAAATAACGGAAATTTGGATAGAAAAGATATATTTCAAATGAATATTAGAATTCTGAATTACATGCGGGTAAAAATTTGAAAGTAAAAGATATTTCCATCTATAAATGTTATCAGAAATATTATGATAGATCTGCTTCATTTACTTAGTGATTAACTTGTGATGCAATAAAAGAAACATGCGTCATGAAATGATTCCATCTGTTCTTTGCAATATCTATAGCTAACCTATAAAAATGGACAGGACTTTAAAAGTACACACATCGAAGAAGTTTTCATAAAACTATGAAAAAAGGAATGTATCTTCCACCGTCGCTACAAATTTCAAAGAGTTGAAAGAGTTGACATGTTCAGTCTTTGCAATTCAGGGTGACTGAAGTCGAAGTAATTAAGTGATATTTCAGATTAAAGTTACAGTGGAGATCACTTCTAACCTCTCATTAAATCTGTCAGGAGAACTCAGTGTTCTAGAACAGTACGTAGAACTGTCAGCCTGACACCTTTTAGTCAGTTCTAGGTTAGAACTGTTCTAGCTAGAACTGATTTGGTCAGTTCTACCTAGAACTGATTTGGACAGTTCTACCTAGAACTGATCCTGACAGTTCTACCCTAGAACAGTTTTAGACAGTTCTAGCTAGAACTGACCAAACATTTGGTCAGTTCTACTTCTAGAACAGTTCTACGGTTAGAATTGATTTCTAATTCTACGGCTAGAATTGATTTTTATAAATTCTACGGCCAGAATTGATTTATAACTTCTACGGCTAAAATTGATTTATAAATTCTACGGCTAGAATTGATTTATAAGTTTTAAGAAATCTTAAAGGCTTCGGCAAAATAGCGATTAATATTATATAGTTTTGCTGTTTTGCCGGTTTTATTTCAGATTTATAATCGGCAAGAGCACATGTTTAACCCCGCCATATTCTGCATGTATGTGCCTGTTCCAAGTCAGGAGCCCGTAATTCAGTGATTTTCTTTTGTTGATGTGTTATATAAATTATTTGTTTTTCTTTCATTTTTTGTACATAAATTAGGCCGTTAGTATTATGGGGGGGGGACATTATTATTTGAATTGTTTTACATTGGTTATTCCGGGAGTCAGGATGGCTCGTTATCACATAACAAAATTATCTGACCTCTTTAACCAAATGTAATATATCTGTTTACGAGTAGTTTTCATACCTCGGACAGACCTGTTTAACAAAAATCTTTTAACCGCATCAATCTAAACTGACATTATTTGCTCTTTCTTTCTGCAAATTTATATAGCTGCACAGTACTTCAGTTTTAATTTTAGGTCAAGAGGGACTGCAATATACAAGTTACAGCAATATTGGAAAACAATTTTGTTCGCATCAATTTATGGTGCCAGCATGCAGGGGCAGATCCAGCCATTTTAAAAGGGGGGTTCCAACTATATGCTCCCATTGAAGTGCATTGATCGTCAAAAAAAGGGGGGTTCCAACTCCTGGACCCCCCCCCCCCCCCCCCTTGATCCGCCAATGAGCATGTCCTCTTTTTATTCAAAATATTGAATCATAAACAAATATCAGTAGTTTTCATACTTCAGACTGAGTCGTGTAATGAAATCTTTTGACCGCATCAACCAAAACTTACCATATTTGCCTTTTTTTTCATGTAAATCTAAATAGCTGCACAGTAATTCAGTTATAATTTTAGGTCAAGAGACTGTAGTATATAAATAACTGCAATATTGGAAATCAATTTTGTTCGCATCAATTTATAGTGCCAGCATGCAGGGGCAGATCCAGCCATTTTAAAAGGGGGGTTCCAACTATATGCTCCCATTAAAGTGCATTTTTTTTTCTCGCATCAATTGAGGGTGCCAGCATTTCCTATTTTTATTCAAAATATCGCATCAGAAACAAATATCAGTAGTTTTCATACCTCAGACTGACTCATGTAACAAAATTATTTGTCTGCATCAATCAAAACTGACCATATTTGACAGCATCACGCAAAACTGACCATATTTGACCACATCAACCAAATTTGACCATATTTGCTCTTTTTTATGTAACTCTTATAGTCGCATAATAAATCTGTAATATTTTTATGTAAGGATGGAGTGTATAATCATAATAATACAAATGATCTATATTATAGGGTTATTGCATGAATATTTGGGAATATTGTTTCGAGTAGAATTTTATATTGCACGAGCTTATATTTTTATAGCAGGATGGATTGTTTAATATAAATGAAAGCATTGGAAAACAAAATTATGCTCGCATCAGTTTATAGTGCCAACATGTCCTCTTTTTAATCAAAATTGTGAATCGTAAACTAATTTCAGTAGTTTTGATATCTCAGACTGACTCATGGATATAACAAAATTATTTGTCCGCATCACCCAAAACCATGAAAACTGACCATATTTATAGCTTTCTATGCGGTATGGGCTTTGCTCATTGTTGAAGGCCGTACGGTGACCTATAGTTGTTAATGTCTTTGTCATTTTGGTCTTTTGTGGATAGTTGTATTTGCAATCATACCACATCTTCTTTTTTATATTTGACAGCATCAACCAAAACTGACCATATGTGACAGCATCAACCAAAACTGACCATCTTTACACTTTATAATGTAAATCTTAATATATATATATAGCCGCATAGTAAATCACTTAAGTTACATATCACGATGGATTGTATAATTCAAATGACAGCAATATTGTAACACATTGGCTACAAAAAAATTTCCACATCAATTTAGAGTACCAGCAATTTTCTGCAAGTCCTCTTTTTTATTCAAAATATTGAATTGTAAACAAAGTTCAGTAGTTTCGATATACATGTATCAGACCGAGTCGTTTTAACAAAATTATTTGACCACATCAACCAAAACTTATCTTATTTACACTTATCATGTAAATATATATGGCCTCAGTCATTGTAAACCAATAATATTTCTATGTCAGGACGGATCGTATGATAAAAATGACACCAACTTTGGAACACAATACACCTTATCGCTAATCCTGGCTGACCCGGCCTCTTGAACTTTTGAAGCATACAACAATCACTTTTCCATTGTGGCGTCAGATATTTTGTTTTATGACGTCATTCTTGGAATAGTATACTGTTAATATAATTTGAAGAAGGCAAAGAAAAATGCATGATTTGTTTTGTAGCCGAACGTCCAGGGGCAAATGTTTCATTCATGTTCAGATCGAGTATATTTTTCTGACGTTCCAGACTCCCAGATATCATTTATAATCGTGGATAAGTCTGGCTAAATTGACGAGATGGTGCAAATTCACATAGTTTTTTTTTTACGTTAAACAACACTTTTTTCATTAATATCCCATAATTCATCCACTGTACAGTTTTTTTTAATATCTTGACTACAACTGCCTTTGAATGTGCACCAACAATTTCTGTTGGAAAAAGGAAACGTTCATGGAATTCTGTGCTGCAACAACTCTGTAAACAAAGCAAGGATGCACATTGGAAATGGAAATCTCTGGGGAGTCCGTCTGACATAAATGACCCTGCAAACAGAAAACGTCTCGATATGAAAAGAGAACTTAGAAAACTACAAAGACAATTGAATGCTGAAGAGCGACATTCTCTCTATCAGAACATTATGAATGCTCATTCTGGTGACAATGCCACATTTTATAAAATTATTCGCCGTCAGAGACAGAGTGGAAAACGCCTACTCGACTGTCTGATCATTGATGATGTTCATTTTGATACACCTGATCTTATTCGTGAGGCATGGTCAAATTATTTCACGGACTTATCTACTCCGTCTGAAAAACCGCAGAATCAACAGTACCGTTCTCAAGTTGAGCTAGACCGTATTTTGCTTCAAGACATATTGGAACATGAAGATGAAAAAACTACTGAATTTGATATTGGAACAATTCAAAAATGTATTTCTAAAATGAAAACGGGAAAAGCTACTGACCAATTTGGAATTTCTGCTGAGCATTTTAAATATGGAGGTGAAAAAACAGCCAAAATACTTACAAACTTGATAAATGAAGCATTCAAATTTAAGCGTGTACCACAGTGTTTCAAAGAAGGTATTGTTTCACCGTTGTTCAAAGGTCATGGGAAACCTATCTGCCTACCAAAATCTTATCGACGTATAACAGTTTCTCCTGTAATGGGAAAACTGATGGAATCGGTACATCTCTGTTTAGAGGAACCTAAACTACTAAAGGTACAGAGCAGACTTCAACGTGGCTTTACTGCCGGGGTCAATCCTACTTTTGCAGCACTTCCCCTTACTGAGGCAATCATAGAAGCAAAAGAATTAGGACAAACATTATATACTACTTTTGTTGATGCGTCATCTGCTTTTGATGTTGTTTGGCATGCCTCTCTGCTAAAAAGTATATTTCAAAGTGGAATTTCTGGACAAAGTTGGCAAATCTTAAATGATTGGTACACGAATATGAGCTCTGCAGTTCGATGGGAAGGCAAGTTATCTACTTCGTTTGCTGAACTCCAAGGCGTCCGTCAAGGCAGCGTATGGTCTCCCTCTGTCTACAAACTCTTCGTTAATCCGCTAATAAAAAAGTTAGAAAGTGACAGTTTGGGTTTTAAAATTGGAAATGTGTTTGTGGGTACTCCAATGTGTGCAGACGATCTGCTACTTATCTCTTCAAAACCTGATGAACTCCAGACTATGATTAGCTATACTGCCCATTTTGCAGAGACAGAAGAATATAATATAAGTAAAGAAAAAACTAAAGTTATGATATGGAACTCATCTTTAAATTGCAACCTTTGGAATCAAATGGAAAAGTTCCACATTGGCTCAGAAACATTAGAAACTGTAGAAAATTATAAACATATAGGAATTGATAGTGACTCTCGTGAAGTAGAGGCAACAAGAACAATTATTGGAAATCGTCTAAAAACTGCAAGACAGACATCATACGCACTTATGGGCTCTGGACTGCATGGTTTAAATGGACTTAACCCAGAGGTGTCATGTAAACTATGGTCAACGTATGTGGTTCCACGTTTGTTATTTGGACTTGAAATTGTAAATCTTAGTGCTAAAGATATTTCCCGCTTAGATATTTTTTGTAATAACTTTCTGAAACAAATTCAAAATCTACCCGCTAGAGCCTCCAATGCTGGAGCTTATCTACTTTTAGGTCAATTACCTATTATTGCACTTCTACATAAAAAGATTCTGATAACGTTTGGTACCATAGCTAGAAGTGACTCTGTCGAAAATGATCTTGCTAAGCGTCAACTGTCTACAAAAGGAAAAAACTCGAAAAGCTGGTTTATTAAGATTTTGAAACAATATAACTTACCGTGTGCCTCAGAGGTTTCACTTAAACCAGAGACAAAATACAAGTGGAAAATGAAAGTAAAAAAGTGTGTTGATGGCTTTTGGTCCGAAAAACTGTTTACTGAAGCAAAATCAAAACCGTCATTACGGTACTTAAATATCAAAAACTGTAAAATTGGTGTTGTTAATTCTATATGGAAAAGTGCTGGTTCAGAACAAATGTGTATACGTAAAGCCTGTTATAAGGTCAAAATGCTTTTGGATACATATGTTCTACAGTACCACCGTTCAAAATTTTCAAATGGTCAAAAAACTTCAATTTGTCCGCTATGTGAGGAAGGAACTGAAAATTTAGAACATTTTCTTGTCGTATGCTCTGCCTTAACAAGTATTAGAGACATCTTTATCTCAAAGCTTTATGCAGTTGTTGTACCAAAGATTGGGACCGCTTCATGGACTGACATATGCGTTAGCAACTCGAATATGATACAATTAATCTTGGACTGTAGTCTTTTTGATTGGTACTATGTGTTAAAGAGAAATGACATAAATTTGGTGGAATCAATCACTAGAAGCCTGTGTTACTCGCTCCATGAAAAGCTCCTTGAAAGTAAATAAACATTTAAAAGTAGTAAGGTTTACCAAACTCATAGGCTGTAAATAGATAAAATTGTTTAAAGATAATGTATAGTGACTGGAAACAGATGTAAATATAAAGTAACAAAATTTTACTGGATGAACTCCATGTTCTCCTGATAGAGGAGGGATCTACAGAAGGTAACAGTACAATTTTCGTTTGAAAATTTGTCAAAACAGAATCTTAAATGAATGCAAATCCAAGGCAAACAAGGTAAATTACGATTAAAATTCCATGAATTAAATGCAGGGTTATATTTAGGAAGAGACTGTTAAAAACGGGGAACGAAGAAACGTAAATAATGATGTTTCCGTATGCAATCTTATAAAAATATTTCTCCGATGAGTTGGATAACCTTCTATTCACTTCGATATTTGTAATGTAACTTTAGATCAGTAAAAAATATAGAAAATCTGCTATAGCAAAGTAATTAAAAGTGATTTATTTCTTCTAAATTCTAAAGTGCCCTTACTGCAGTGACGTCATTTAGAACTGTTCTACAGTCCTGACTGATTTAGTCAGTTCTTCTGACAGTTCTACGGTTAGAACTGATTTGGACAGTTCTACCTAGAATTGAGTTAGACAGTTCTACCCTAGAACTGATCCTGACAGTTCTACCTAGAACTGATTTAGTCAGTTCTACCTAGAACTGATTCTGACAGTTCTACTTAGAACAGTTCTAGGGTAGAACTGTTCTAGGTAGATCTGTTCTAGGACAGTTCTATGACAGATATTCTGACAGTTCTAATGAGAGGTTAGAAGTGATCTCCACTGTATCTGTTTAAGTTTGATTCCAATCAAGCAAGGGAAAGTTAATTCACCGTCCGGAAACTATTTGTTTCGTACTCCTCACAGACATACGGCTGAAAGGACGGACAAAGCGATGAATACATGCATAATGCAATTAATATGATATTGTTCTTATTTCATAAGCTGCATCAACCATCAACTATGATAGTTCCTCCAAAAGAGCTCTCGAGTGGATACGAATGGGATATTTAAACGGTCATATACATGTACTCATCTCTAAATTTGTGTTTTGATGTAATAAGATGCATTCAATTTATATAGTCATTTTAAGCAGACCAATTTAATATATACATAGACTGTTTCTAGCTTTATAAATAATCATGTTTCAATCATAGTGAATTGTGATTGTGAAGTGTCATAATATATCATTAACCATCACATTGAACTCTTCATTTGTTTTTAAGAGAATTTTACATGGTGTACATTGAACCCCAAAGAGTGGTGTACATTGAACCCAAAGAGTCCAAACATATTAACACATATAAGGATATTATAGGATGAAATACAAATGAAGAAGATATCAATCATATAACTTCGGTGTAGGTGTTTGTAATGTTGAAAAAAAATGTTTTAGTTTTAAATCTGAGTTCGAACAGGATGTTATTGATAGGTTTACACTAATACCATTAAAGTCGAGTCTCCTGAATGTTTGTTTTACTTCATGGCAGGCATAATTTGCAGTTTAATCTCAGAAGACCTGTTATAATTAAAGATATAAATCATTATATAGAAAGTACAAAATGTATCTTTTGCATGTATGTAATTAGAAATTAAAACTGAAAGGTTTTAAATGTAAAATGACACGATATATATCATATGTACTTTGTGTAAAAGGCGTACGCGTTGAGAGTCTAAACATATTAATGATTAACACAAATTCTGGTCTCACCTGAGCACATGTTGAACCCTACACATGTTTAATATAGTTTAATGCAATGTTTGGGTATAAAAAACCAAACTACCACTTTCTCGAACATGTCTTAGAACTATATAGGAGAACATGTATAACATCGATGTCTTTACTCTCCGTCACGTTCCCATGCACAGGTAACTGTACGACTAAAATGTGAAGAAATTAAACAATATATGTCTGTTGTCGCTTTTAAACCTTTCCTTGGCATGTTTTTTGATCTTCTAAATCTCGTAATTTCAAAATCCTATATGTGCCTATCCATCTAAGCCATGCAGGAGTATGTAATGCAGTGGTTGTCTTTGGTCTTTGTTTACCAATTTCAATATTTCGGACACGATCTTAACTTATATAATTCAAAGACCACGAGGGAACAAGCTTTTGTTACTTGGATGTTCTTTGTCTTTTAATTAGCTATAACTGTGAGTACTCTCATATTGTGAGTACTTTCCTGGTTTCCTTTTCTTATGTTATTATGTTACCCCACTGTTCAGGTTAAGGGAGAGCTGCAGGTGTCTGCAGATATGTTTAAGCCCGCCACATTCTGTATATATGTGCCTGCCCTGTCAGTAGTGTGTTATTTAGTGGTGGTCGTTCTTTGCTGTATATAGTATGTGTTTTTCGTTTGTTGTCTGTACAGTGTATTGGTATTTGGTTTTCTTGTTTGAATTGATTTGGGTCTTGTCATGTTGGTGCGACATCGCTCTTTTATATTTTTTATATTTTATTTAAAGTTAAAGAAAACATTTTTCAGTACACAAAATACCAGTCAATGACAAGTTAATAAAGAACTCTATTTTCCACCATGACAAAACATACTCTTAACCTCTTAGTTTATAATTAAAAAGCAAAGACTCATCAGTGACGCTCAAATCCAAAAAAGCCAAAAAAAAGCCAAATAAAGTACGAAGTTGAAGAGCATTGAGATCCAAAATTCAAAAGTGTTGCCAAATACAGCTACGGAATAAGACTGTAGGAAAGATAAGTTTTTGCATTAAATATAAATACGATCATGAACAATACTCGGTTGAGCAGTAAAAATTGTCCGAATATACTATCTCCCCATAAAGTCCAACATCAGAATGTTAATTTCACTAGTATTACCTAAACTTTTATATGGTTTCATATAACAACTGTTTTCAACTGAAAAACATTATTTACGATCGCTACATGTATATGATTATGCTGTTTTGGTTTGTAAAAATCTGAACAACATTAAAAATTGCTTATTTTATCCAAATAAAACTGGTTTTTTTTTGTGTGTCTGCATAAGAAAGATGTCTAAGGTTTAGTACATTTACCGAGCCTTGAAAACAATAAAGTCTGAACTGAGATATCAGGAGCTAGAATTTCACATTTTAAGACATCCATTGACAACATGTAATCATCCTTCCACTATCGTGCACGTATTAAAAAAAAAATCTTGCATATAAAGCATCTGAACCATTAACCAAAGGCCAGCTTAATAGCCATGGTAATGGTGACAATGTGATGTCTTTATCGGAAAGTCCAATAAAAAGAGATTAGATGATGTTTAAATGGTCCATTAACGACGAAAATGTGCGAGTTTATTGTTATTATTATAGGACTACAGTTATTGGAGTGTTAATGAATGCAGTTATTTATGGTCGGTCATTACTACCATGAAAGCTGTCACCGCAATCAATAGGTAGCTTCACCTTCGTTTTCCTGAAGGGTGACCCACCAACCGCAAGTTATAAAATTTCAATGTCTCTTTCAATCTAAATAACTGATTGAGCTCCGTTATAATTCAATACAGTCCACTCATTACATTTTTTTATATTATGGTAGCATTTTTGTTTTACATTTTTATGTTAGTACTTGAATCTAACACAGTCTATGTTTTATGTTTTGTCTTTGATTTGTTTTAATTACCATGCTGAAGGTACAGCGCCTTAGAGTAATTTTTATTTTTAATATGGGCGCTCTATAATTTTTCATTATAATATCATCATACATGTCACCATTGGTTTTAGTACCAAAAGGCCTACACGTCATAAAACATTCGAGTACGATTTTCTTACTCAAGAATCAGTTGTCAAATTTAGAGCTGCGATATGAGCGCATGATACGCCCGTTGCTTTTTCAAAGAACAAAATTATATAACCCATCAATGGACATAGCAGAAATTTATATAAAAAATAAATAAAGGGAGTTATATTTAATAGTTATAGACCAGACACCAAAGATTCACGAAAACTGCTCAAAGCAGGAATTGGACACATTTGAGGGATGCTAATTTGATATGTGTAGGTGATTTGTGATCTCAAATATACGTTTTGACGAAATGGTTGCGGTGGAATTGACACGTTTGATAATGTCATATATCTCATGTATGTTTGGTGTTAAAAGTATCTACTAAATCCTTTTAAGATTGGTGCATACACTGCAAATGTTTTGATTGTTTTATGTGTTATCCTTTCGAATCTCGTTATATATTTGCATGTGTTGAGAAATTAAAATATTCAATCTGAATATGTGATGCAGATTAATTGCTCATCTACTTCCTCTGTATCGTATACTATATCGCTGCCATGATTAGTGAACAAGAACTAAAATCGTTTTTACTTGTGTTGAATGATTTACATCTTGTTGACATTTACGAAGCATCTCTTTTTTGTTCATATAGAGAAGTTTTGTTTTTAGTCTTGAAAAAAACCTCCACAGAATTAGTTTACAGCCTTATCATTTGCCTCCTTTGAAGATATAATGGTATACAAAAAATTCCATGGTTGTTTGAATAGCAGTATATTTTAGTCCTGTAATGAGAATTGTTTCTACGGCAGCTGCTTTTCTAACTCTAAAATCGATGGGAGATTACAGACTACAGTTGTAACAATTCTTCTAATGAATGTATCTCCTATTAATTAATGCGTTTCCTGTACTGGTTTGTCACTCGTTTGATGTCTTAGATGCCTGTACTTTTCTACTTCATAATTATAGGATAATGTCACAAAATTAAAAGCCTGACTTTGACATTCGGAATAATGTTCATGTTCGAAAAACATTTCGTCTGTAGCATTTACACTTTGACATGAATTTACGTTTTATTTTGTTAAAAAAGGGAAAACAACTATGCAATACAATCGCGCTAAACCGTTAAAATAAACCAGAATTGTTCAAATAAATACAATAAAATTAGTCTTCTTGATAATACACAATATCTATTTATACACCAAATTCAACAACAGTTCCTTACTGAAATGTTATTTTAGTATGCATTGAAAATGAAATACAAAAATTCGATTTTTTCAGAAATCTGTTTACACCAAGCAATAAAATTTTTGGGAGTGTCTGCATGGTTGCAATACATCTCTCAAATCCGTTTCCAGTCGAGGAATTATTGTTTATTAAACTGCTTCATCGCTATTAAAAGATTTGTTTGGTTTGACATTTCAAGATACAGTCCAACCGATCACATTCTCATTTCTCATATGGAGAAGGATCTACTTACTTTTCTGGAGTACCTGAGATCATCCTCAGTTTTTGAACAGATTCACGTCGTCAGTCTTTTTACTTTGTTGTGTTTTGTATACTGTTGTTTGTTTGTTTGTTTATTTGTTTGTCTTTATTAGCCATTGCGTTTATTTCCGACTGATGAGTTTAAATGTTCCCCTGGTATCTTTCCTTCTCTCTATACTCAGTTTCCGTAGTATTACAAAGGCCGTCATGCCCCCGTGTTTATCTGTTTTTAGATCTCATGACGGACTATGAAGCCATTTTAAAGACAGCAATCGCTATAATTAAGGTGGTAATACTTTAACCATTTCATAAGCAATTTATATGCCTCAGGCTAAGTTCTACGCTTACCGATGATTATAATGAACACACTAACATTTAAAAGTAAGGCCAACCATGCGCTTTCTGTTATTTGATGGACTATTTACTAGATAATTAAAACATGTATTACAATATTCAAACAAATAAGCACATCATTCTTTGTCTTAATACAACCTTTGCTCTGTTCTTCTGTTATCAACAGCGATTTTTTTAGTTAAATGGAAACCTTTCTTTATATTAATAAATTATTCACAAAACTGTCGAATAAAAGCTTTAGTTTCAAAGCAATATGTGAAAACGGTTGGTTATTGATGTTTTAATTAGTCAAGCACCCAGTTATAACGCATATCCAGGACCAAATTCACTGAAATTTCAAAATCTTTGATGATAACTATAGCTTTGTTGTTAAAAGATGCTTTCATATATAGCAGCATTCTTAAGAAATGTTTTAGTGATCACATTTAATCTGCTTAATTGAAGCATAATCATGTTGATAACATACTTTAATAATTAAGACGTCTGTCGTAAAATCAATTATCCCTACATTTACTCTTTCATATTAAGTAAGATATGTAATTGTTTTTTGCTCGAATACTGACTCATCACAAGATAACACTATGATAGTCACTGTAATTTTTTCCTGAACAATACTTAACCATTTGCAAAGAAAACCAAATGCACCGCTTGGGATATGTATGTTTGCTCTCAGCATATTTTTTATTATAAATGGTTTGTGGTCCTGAATTTCATAATATTACTTCTCATGAGGATTCATTCCATTGAATTATATATGACTTGAACATTTGCACGTAAAGTAAATAAACAGAGATATAAATCGCAAACGAAAAGGTCTTATGTAAACCACTTTGCTAATGTATTCTCTTTGTAGGCGATTTAATCAGATATAATGCTACCTGCAATAGTCTATCTTCCACTATTTAGAAGTTGTATGGAGATCTAACAAAAACTCATAGGAATTTTTTAATGGGCATCAGTATATATATTGTTTGTTTCTGAAGGACAGTATGTTTTTATATATATATTACTGGCTTATACGTTTGTCTTTTCCACATGCTATATACAGTGATATTGAATATAAAATCAGGAATGTTAATGAATTACAAAAAAAATGTATATCACGCAGAAGTTGATCCACAATGGGGGTTTTACAACTTTTGTACAATACATTTCAGTTTCTATTGTATAAATTAATCTAATTAAACAAATTAGAAAACTGCACAAAATGATCAAAGTACACTTATTTGACATACTATTTCTTCTTTATGATATAACATCACAATATCATTCCCACATATAATTATAGTCCTAAATATACATGTTAATATTGCCCGGTTGATTATACGCATCATTGAAAACGCTTTATTTATGCTGATTATACAACCGGAATATTCTCACAAAGTTCCCGTTCGATACCACTGCTGTTGGAGTTTTTATTCCCCGAATATAATACCAGCCACTTAGTCAGCACTTCTATGTTGACATGAATTATCATTGATATGGTCATGATTATAGATTAACTGTTTACAAAACTTAATTTTTTTTTGAAATTCTAAGGCTTTACTACCTCAGGAATAGATTACCTTAGCTGTATTTGGCAAAACTTTTAGGAATTTTTTGTCCTTAATGCTCTTCATCTTCGTACTATATTTGGCCTTTAAAACCTTTTTTAGATTCGAACGTCACTAATGAGTCTTTTGTAGATGAAACGAGCGTCTGGTGCAAATACAAATTTCAGTCCTGGTATCTATGATGAGTTTATTCACAACCAAATTATGATCGAAGTTTCGTTTATGACAAATTAGCTTGATTATTTTTAATATAAATATTTATTTAACATTTGATTGAAAATTTTCGAGTACAGATTTGAATCTTGCGTTGCATACATTGTGTAAACCGTAACATTGATATGATAACAAAATATGTGATTTTATTTAAAATGTTTTTTTTTTTTTTTACAGTTTTCAACATTTTGTTTTCTGATGTTGCACATCTTTAAGGTCTTATAGTGTTATTTTTCCTTTCTGTTACAACGGAATGATAGATAAGAATTTGGAAATAATATGAATGAATCTCAATAAAGATCGCCAAATGACACATCGCCCATAACACCAATCGCTTCTGGACAATAAGCTGTAAGAACTATTTGTCAATCGAACGAATCTGTTGACTTATACACATCTACATGTACCTAATGGAATTAAAAAAATATTGTTACTTAATTTATTTAAGCTGTCGACAATGATATTTTGGCTTTCAAAGTTCAGTAAGAACCTAAATCTATTCTTCGTGCCACCAATCCAATAACAAATAAACTCATCATAGATACCAGGACTAAATTTTATATATACGCCAGACGCGCGTTTCGTCTACAAAAGACTCATCAGTGACGCTCGAATCCAGAAAAGTTAAAAAAAAAAAAAAGGAAAGAAAAGAAAAAAAAAAAAACAAATAAAGTACGAAGTTGAAGAGCATTGAGATAAAAAATTCCTAAAAGTGTTGCCAAATACAGCTAAGGTAATCTATGCCTGAGGTAGAAAAGCCTTAGTATTTCAAAAAATTCAAAATTTTGTAAACAGTTAATTTATAAATATAACAATATTAATGATAATTCATGTCAGCACAAAAAGTGTACCACGGGCTTGTGATACCCTCGGGGAAATAAGAGTATAGTCATTGCCCATGCAATTTGGGAAATAAGCTATCTGTGACCAACCATAGTTTCCGATATTGTCATCACATGATATTGCGAACAAGAGTAAACTTATCTTTAAAGCTTATTAGTAATTTTTTCCAGCTACCGTTTTACAAAAGACGAGGATGCTAAGTATGGGATGTTGTGTTGTTCAACATAAAAGAGGGACGAAAGATTACCAAAGGGACAGTCAAACTCATAAATCGAAAATAAACTGACAACGCCATGGCTAAAAATGAAAAAGGACAAACAATAGTACACATGACACAACATAGAAAACTAAAGAATAAACAACACAAACCCCAAACCAAAAACTAGGGTAAGTGCTTCGGAAGGGTAAGTAGATCCTGCTCCACATGTGGCACCCGTCGTGTTCTGATGTGATAACAAATCCGGTAAATAGTCTTAATTCGGTAGGTCACATTCATGAAAGGGAAGGGATTGTAGTTACGACGTAAGGAACATATCCGATATCATTTGTGAAACGGTTATTCCATAACGGTCAACCAACTCGTGATGGCGTCCGTAAAATTTACGAAGGGATGATTTCAACTTCACCATTTGCAACTCTTGGTTTAATAGCTTCCTTGTGAGCAGCAACCCTCTAACAAGAAAATCATGATAGGAAATGCAAGCACGGGAATATCGTATCAATTGGAAGATATATACCCCGTATACAGGTGCTGCTGGAATGGTTGCTACTTAGAAATGGAAAGTTCACAATTGGAAAGCTGAAATCATCTCTTTTGTGTCGTTACGAGTTATTGTCAATTTCTAGATGTAAGTAAAGATATGAGGCTTACTTAACTGTATCTGTAGTGTCCTTTATCTCTAGTTCGATGGGATAGATGCTTTCCACATAGTCACCAAATTTTTTTTTAGTGAAAGAACATCATCTATATAGCGGAAAGTAGAGTTAAAGGATATCGCTAACTTCTTATCTTTCTTCCTTAGAAGTTCCTGCATAAAGTCAGCCTCATAATAATAAAGAAACAAGTCGACAAGTAGAGGGGCACAATTTGTTCCCATTGGAATGTCGACAGTCGTTGAAAAACACGTCCTCCAAGAATAGTTAAAACAAATTTGTTTGTCAAATTTTTTGTTTGAATCAGAGTGATCCTTTACAAAGTGGGTTTATCTAACGTAGTCCTTGGTGTGCAATATCATGATTTTTTCTCGTGATGTAATTGATATCTAGAT
Source organism: Mytilus edulis (assembly GCA_019925275.1). Lineage (NCBI taxonomy): Eukaryota > Metazoa > Mollusca > Bivalvia > Mytilida > Mytilidae > Mytilus > Mytilus edulis. Next base: position 50,275,815 of record CM034350.1, read on the forward strand.
CAACTGTTCACCTTACCAATATTAACCTATCATAAATATGTTGATGATGTTAGTGTATTTAACTGATTAAAAAAGACACATAGATAGTAGTTGTATTTTGTACAACAAAATTGCCAGCACTAGTAATGTCAGTCCATTGTACGTTAGCAGATTGTTTAAGTGAATATACCAGCTTTTACAGAAGTAATTATAGTATAAGTTTAAAATTTCAGAGTGCTAACAAGTTTTCTACTCTTTTTATTCTTTTTTTTGTATTTTATGTATTGTGTTTACCAATTAAAGTGGAGTGTCTTTAAAATATTTTGAAGATTAGTCCCTATAGTAATTGCATATATAATAAGGACGGATCTTCTATGTTAAATAAACGTTCTCAAACTTTACTATCGTGTTTGTTTCTTCATTATAAAAAGTTGAAGAATATTTCCAAAGCCAACAATTCTTGTATACCGAAATCCATGATAGCTTTCAGTTTCTTCAGATCATTTTTCCATCTTCCAAACCTATTCCGTAACTACAAACAAGTATGCGATAGTAAATGTGCTGTAAGAATTGTTCATTGCCAATGTTATGTGGCTATTTATCTACAATTTAAAAATAATAACATTTATCAGTTAGTTCGTTTTAGAAATCTATATAACTTGTTAGTCTAAGGGCAGCAAGATTTGGCAGGTAAAAGAAAAGTAATTAGTATTTATTATTTCCCCGTGAAGCGCGTAACATTTAGATCCTTGAAAAAACACAAGGTATAGCTCAGGTCAAAATAATGTTTGATGCTATGAAGTTAAGCTTACTGTTATCTTCAGAAGGGCAAGGTAAAACACATCAAAGATACCATACTTTTCTTTTGTTCCATTATACGCCCGTTTTGTAAACGCAAAACTTATCAGTGGCATTTGAATCGATAAAATTAAGAGCCAGATGAAAATCGAAGTTGGAAAGTTCTTAAAGTTAACATTTCCGAAAATTGATGTCAAATATCTTTGTGTGTAGAACAACTTAAATAAAGGCAACATTAGTATGGCGTTTTAAATTTAATCTATGCTGAGTTTATTTATACCGCTGCTCGAAATTCATAAATCTATTGAGAAAAAGTGTTTCGAAAAGTTGAAAATTTCATCACCAGCAAAGTGAAAGAAAAACGGCCACCAAAAAGTTTTAAGCACTGGGCTACCCTCGGGAACGAATCTGCTACCAGTAGTGGCATTCGACTGAGTAGTTGCATCAGAGATCGCTTAGTTTGTTTGTGAACTACAACACATATATTTACAAGGAACACTTATTGACATAGAATCATTTTCATAACAGCGTGGACAACCACAATACTTATGTTGGTAAATAATACGGTATCATTTAACTTTAACTTTTATTGCATTGGCTATTGATAACAGTGATTTTACGCTCACTAAGTCTGTCAGAGGCCTTTCAATTGGGATTTAAATAGAATAAAAGAGTAAAGTAAATGCAGGTGCACAAGTAGAAAGTTTAAGTATTCAACATTTAAATCAACACACACGGTTAAGTCCTCTGCTAGTTATTCGTATATTTTATTTAGGCGTTTAGAACCTATGCACCCCCCCCCCTCGTTTAAATGTCTATAAAATGCGATATGACAGTGGGTGTTACAGAAGAACGTTCACCTAATCTGACCCAGGTAATTGATAACCTCAGCGCGTATAAAGAAATGATCTTGTGTAAGCTGTTTTGAAAATGGTTCTATACCAATATCTCCTATTTTTCATATGCTGTCAGTCCGAATATGTAAGGAAATTTAACGTTGGACTTAAAGCACCAATGATTCCAATGCTTTCTTTATATTGATCATATAACCATACAGCACTACAAATTCTCCGTTATAAACGGTTTCAAAATTAGGTAAGAGAGTGTTGATTCAGATTTATGATAATTGTTATCAATGTTAATTGTATATACAGCCCTAAAAATTAGGTCTACTAAAATTGAAGTACCAATGGATATACATTTAAATTAGACTAACTCCGTATACATTATTTACTTTTAATTTGCATTATATATAGTAAAATTTACGATTTGTTTTGCATGATAATTATTCTCTGGTATGAATTAATCGAATCGCTAGTAAAATGTTATTTAATTTAAAAGATGAATTTGTCAATTGGACGTCCAACAATAAAACCTAAACGTTACAGACAAAATTATATCCTTACGTATGTACAAATAGGTTTTTGATTGCTTTTATTTTTCCTTCTCCAGGAAATTCAAATGAGAATAAAAAGTACTATAGCACGGTCTGTATTTTGAATTGAAGAGATTCGCGAATAAACATCTAGTGGGAATTTCAGATCGAGCCAAAACATCAATTCATTATGTGTTCCATGTAAAGAGAAGAGTGACATTGACAAAAAATGTTGTTATTTTGTGCCATTTGTATTTTTCGTTTACATGTTCCCGACACACATTTTGGCTTCTGTTATTGTGAACAGAATCTATCTCCTTCCGAGCATACTTATCGAATAGACTTCCTGTCACGTATATATGTGTGGAATTGGCTGGTGTCATTTGTGGAACAGGACCTACGTACACTTCCGGGAAATATAAGATCATTTCTTAGACTAGTTTTCATGGGGTTCGTGTTGCTGTTTGTGTGTTGTGTTTGTAGCTTGCTGTTTGTCTTTTGGAGTAAACAACCCCAAACATTGTTTAACCGTTATGATCATGCACTTATACATTACTCCAAAGCCTGAGAGGACCTGTACGGTTATACATTATATCTAAGTGGCACCTCGAAAAGAGCATTTACAATTACAGAGGTTATGTTCTGTATTCCATTAAATTTGGTTTGAATGTACACCCAGCAAGATTAGTTGTGCTGTTTAATACAACTGTATTCTTTTGGCGTGCCATAAGAGATCTCGTCATGTGAAGAAATACATAATAGTTATCAAAGGTACCAGGATTATAATTTAATACACTACTAGACGTGCGTTTCGTCTACATAAGACTCACCAGTGACGCTCAGATCAAAATAGTTATAAAGCCAAACAAATATAAAGTTGAAGAGCATTGAGGACCCAAAATTCCAAAAAGTTGTGCCAAATACGGCTAAGGTAATCTATTCCTGGGATAAGAAAATCCTTAGTTTTTCGAAAAATTTAATGTTTTGTCAACTGGAAATTTATTAAAATGACCATATAATTGATATATTCATGTCAACACCGAAGTGCTGACTACTGGGCTTGTGATACCCTCGGGGACGAAACGTCTACCAGCAGTGGCATCGACCTTAAGACTTGCTTAAGGACATGGTTTTGTTGGTTGACGAAACCTCCCACTGGATTTTTTCCGATTTCGTGGAAAAAAATTAAATCGTAGTTTCGTTTTTTTACATTTACTCAAATCCTCCAAAACGCATCAGCAATGAAATGTAATATAAAATTACAAAGCTCGTGGTTTTTTCATCGTTCCGTTAGTATATTGTTTGACACATTTTATTACGCAGTTGCGTACAATATATGTTGTTGTTATAGACAAAACAAGTTTGGAATGTATACTCCAAATTTTACTTTAAATTTTTCAGTACATGTATGGAATAAAACGTACACTTATTTCAGGAAATCAATAGCTTTTAAATGGCTGACATTTACAAATTCTTTTAAATATGTATAATATAATGTTAGAGTATAGAAGTAAAGAACATCATCACATCATAAATCAGACACACCAGTCTAAAGATCAGTATGAGAAAGTTGAAGAAAAACTGAAAGAGACAGAAGTATATAAACCAGTACGTATCTTTGTTTTAGAGCCAGAAGACAGATATGATAGACGTAAATGAATTACAGACATGAAGTTATTCTTCCCTGTTTCAATTTATAGCTATCAGAATGGGAACTATATGGATAATCTGAATTTTCTTTGGAGAATAACCCTAGATGAGAATCTAAGAAATGACACGAAACAATTCTCTGCAGCTCTAAAACTCAGAAAAGAGATTCCAATATGTTCATCAAGACAGGCAAGGAAAACTTTTATTGATATGTACTGTAGAACAGGACTAAACCGCTGTTGTACGGCAAATGCATACATTTTTGACGAATGGTGAAACAGCTCCAGAATCGTCTCACCAAGGGTAAATTGACATCAGAATTATTGAAAGTATAATGTATGCTGATGATTCTGACCTTCTATATGACCTCAGAAGAAATAACGATAATCCTAAATGCGAAGGTTTGAAAAAAGTTTTTGGAAAGAGCTGGAATCATTTTTGAACAAAAGACAGCTGTGCATGATAGGAAAGGAGCTAACCACAAGTTCAATATGTGCAATGTCCTTGTCCGATTGTCGTAACACGACAGCATCACACTTACCAAACGATGCCCTTATTGAAGGTAAATTTACGATAAGGTGACACAAAATAAAACCAATCTGGCCACCTACAATAAGTAACAACAATGCCGCAAATTATACAGGACGGCTTCAAGTCAGATTTTCAGTAGCAAAAAGACCATGGCTAACATGTAGATACACGATTTGGAGCTTAAGAAGAATTATTTCATTGCATGACAATGACATAGTCCTAGTTGGAGATCCTAATCAGCGATTATAAACTGGAGAGAGACCTCATAACAGATCTATATATGACACTTTGGGTATATCATTGGTTGCACTTGATATCGATTGTCATGGATATGGGATTTTTCATTTGTATTTTACATACGTAAGAAAGAATCATAATACAAAGTTTCATTGTTACAGTTACCAAAAGATGTTATAAAAAAAACTTAATGACCGATTCCAGACTGTTGAAGGAAAGAAATGTTACAACAGATAAAAACGCAAATGATGATGCTATAGAAGACATTGGTCATTGGCTAACTGTTATTGGCCAACTGGATAAAGGCCTCTCAATTGACAAATTGAAAACAAAAAAGGGTTTAGAGAAGTGCAGATGTCTGAAGAATTTCATTGATCTGCACACAATAGGATGACAATACACATATCAAGTTAAAAGTGCGGAAACTGTGCCTATTGCACTACAAATCCCCACCGTCAACTTTTAAATTTGTTTGATTACTCTACACAGACTTTAAAATCATGTTCTAGTCCAGAAAGACTGTTATGAATATATGGCTTTTGATTACGTTTATGGAGGAGAAACAGATAATTAGAACCAGGCTTAGTCAGCAAAAATGTTAATCCCCTTAGTCCCCCCATTCATTATCATTAATCTCCATTTTGTTTTCAATATAATATACCATATTTTACTCTGAATATGCATACAACATATGTGTGCTCATCAGCTCAAGAAGGATAACTCCACATAATAACGCGGGAAATTAAAGGAGTTCAGGTATACAGTGTACATAACGAAAAGGAGAGAAAATTTCGAAAATGTAAGCAATGACATAAACACTGAAAAACAATTTTCTTAAATATAAGTCGAAGATCATAAGATACCTTTTGATTCATCAAACGGGCATAATCGAATTATCAGTGGCCAAACAGGAACAGACCAATCTCTTATGTCAAAAACTTTAAAATGTCAATACTTATCAAAGGTACCAGGCTTGTAATTTGATACGCAAGACGCTCACATCATAAAAGTTAGAAAGCCAAACAAGTATATAGTTGAAGAGCAAGTTCGATTAACGGGTATACAGTATATAGTTAAAGAGCAAGTTTGATCAACGGGTATAACATTCATGCATAATATTTATTCAAATTGACCGGGATAGAGAATGGAAAGCATATAAATGAAGAGATAGTGCACTTTTGTTCAAACAGATGAAGGTTTTATATCTACAAACATTGAATCAGCAGATTACTTAATAATTCACGGAGTCTCAACAGTTGCTGCAAAAAACATCGAACAAATAAGAGAAGATAAGCAACAAAAAACTAAAAGACCATCACATATAATAAGAAGGCTACAAGTAATTCTGTCTGTTGATTTTTACCAAATACGTAATGACCACAATGGGCGATTCTAGTGACCACTGTTTTAAAATTGCCATGGTTTTATTATGGTTTTCTACACAAATGTCCAATTGAAAAGTATTAATTGGCAAAGCTAAAGACTGGTTCAGTGCGTAAAATGCACCGGAACAAAACAGAAAACTCTGGAATGGTGATGATGGTTATAATAAGGATCATAACGACTATACTGACGATGCCTATTCAAACATGGATGTTTCTTTCATGTCTCATTCTGAATTTTTAGATATTATAATTGAAAAACATGAACTTTAGGATTTATTCATTGAACGAAATGTTTAAAAACGAGATGAAGCACCATCACCAAGGTTTCCCTTGCTTCTGTGTTTAATGAATGAGTTTTTTCTCATGAATCGAGTATACAATCTAAAGATGCTAGTCAACTTGGATATATTATAAATATGTGACAACTGTTCTTTTTACATAAAACAATCGCAATGTCTTCTCCGGGTTCCCCACTCGTTCATGTTGACCCATGCATCATGCTTCTGTCCCTGCAAGCCTCAGCTCTCTGCAATACCAGCCAACGACTGAAAATACATCTGAAACTTTACCGCAGCCAATGACATGCACTTTAGCCCAATCAGATATCATTCAAATAGCCTTGCAATTAAAAGAGATGATACATTGTGAGATCGATTTCACAATCAAAGCCACAATAGACCATTTCAAATTTGAAATCGAGAGGCTTAATAAAGAAAACCAATCGCTGCGTGATGACATGGATGCGTTAGAACAATACAGTCGACGGGACCTATTATATATAAATAAACTCATCATATATACCAGGACTAAATTTTATATGTACGCCAGACGCGCGTTTCGTTAACAGAAGACTCATCAATGACGCTCGAATCCAAAAAAGTTAAAAAGGCCAAATAAAGTCCGAAGTTGAAGAGCATTGAGGACCAAAATTCCTAAAAATTTTGCCAAATACAGCTAAAGTAATATATGCTTGAGATAGATTCGTTTAAACGCTTTCCTGACGGTGGAATAAATGAATCTTCAAACAAACGAGTTAGTAAAAGAACTTACCAAAATCATCGATGAAGAACTAACACACAAAGACATGATTCGCTCTTATAGAACTGGTAAACCACGCACAAGGGAAGGCAATGGAGACGGCCGAGTTGACAACAAATTTCAGCCTTCTAGACAAATAATTGTCAAGATTAGGGATCATAATGTTAAAAAGAGGATCCTAAGATGCAGAAAATTCGTAAAAGGGAAAACGAAATAGAAGTACGTCAGAATGAACGAGGACCTGACCAAGCCGAGGAACGCCATTGCATACAAAGCCAGACAGCTCAGTATTGAGCATCATTTAAAAGACACACGGACAGTTTATGGGAAAATTTATGTAAAGGACAATCAAATGCAAGTCCATGTTGTCAACACAATGCCAGCGTTCCTACGTTTTGTATCGATATACTGCTGTCTTGGTTCCATGGACTTCCTTAATAGGCTAGACTACAACAGCAAACAAAACAGACGCGACTACACACTACCACAGCTCATAACATATGCGGAAGCACGAGCGAAGAAATGACAGGTGACCGCATTGTTTTTGTAATTAGTCCACATAAAAAATGTCTCCTTAAGAAACACGTTGGAGCGGACACTGATAGCAGATCACAGATAACTGAGGTTGATATGTTTACCTCTGGTAAAATGGTTTTATGTGATACAAGAGCAATAAAAAATACACCGGTATTAAAAGTAAAATGCTGACTACAGTTACACTATGGTGATAAAATTATGGTCCTAACGCCACAACTTATGTGTTTTAAAACAATTCTGTTTTACTCTGATATTATTATTTTAAGTAACCCTTTATAATCTGCATCTAAAGCGCTTTTCTAAATTTACAATGATTAAGAACGATGTTTAAGTACTCAAACACGAGAGCAAAGAAGACTTAGAAAATTGAGTCACTGATAAGGTCTTTGCATCGGAACTAAACACATTTATTCTAAAAACAGTTGTTGGCATGACACGGGTTATGTTCTTCTCATATATGTTATGATGGTATGATACTAAACCCCTAACGGGAAGGATTGTGCCTGATGTTCATATGATGAAATCATAATCTTTCAGTCAGTTTAATTGAAGTTTGGAGCTGGCATGTCAGTTAACTGCTAGTAGTCTGTTGTTATTTATGTATTATTGTCATTTTGTTTATTTTCTTTGGTTACAACTTCTGACATCAGACTCGGACTTCTCTTGAACTGAAATTTAATGGGCGTATTGTTATGCGTTTACTTTTCTACATTGGTTAGAGGTATAGGGGGAGGGTTGAGATCTCACAAACATGTTTAACCCCGCCGCATTTTTGCGCCTGTCCCAAGTCAGGAGCCTCTGGCCTTTGTTAGTCTTGTTTTATTTTAATTTTAGTTTCTTGTGTACAATTTGGAAATTAGTATGGCGTTCATTATCACTGGACTAGTATATACTTGTTTAGGGGCCAGCTGAAGGACGCCTCCGGGTGCGGGAATTTCTCGCTACATTGAAGACCTATTGGTGACCCTCTGCTGTTGTTTTTTTATTTGGTCGGGTTGTTGTCTCTTTGACACATTCCCCATTTCCATTCTCAATTTTATCATTTCAGATAATGTCAACTTTGTCAGAGGTAGTTGGAACCTAAGTTTCTTTATAATTTCTAATTTATTTAATCAACGGAAAATATTAAACAACAACTGCTGAGCATTATATGTTGATACTCCCATCGATTCGCATTTCTCCAGCAGTGGTATCAACCCAGTACCTAAAGAAATGAAGATAGATGTACGAATAATGTGCCAGTAACTCTTTAGAAAAGCATTTGTTTGTTTTCCTCATTTCTTCACATAAGACTTCTGACATAATATTTTCATGATTTTGACTGACTCCTTTGGGTGTTAGGTACAAAACATAAAATGAATATTAAGCAACAATATATATATAAAACTTTCTCGATTATAATAAAAACTCTACAACTATCCGATAGCAATCAGTAAAAATCTTGAACAATAGTATTCTCCAGGTAATGCATTATGTGTATCAATAAATTTCTTTTTTTGCAGTTTTTGACAAGACGAAGTTATTTACATTAGATTAATGATGTGTTTGTATCAGTTCAAGGTTTAAAGCTCTCCCGAGGTCGCCATTTATATTTTGATGATTTATATTGATACAAGAAAACGACCTGTACGTTTTATACGTTGCTCCTAAAACTAACAGAAAATTCCAAGAGATGCATATGACAAATGGTTTTATAGCTAGCTTAAACTCTCACTTGTATTACAGTTACATATAGTTCCAATTTATTGACTAAAATGTATGAGCAAGACAGACATTATACGTAATAATTGCCAAAAATAGAGGTACAACAGTCAAAATTGTGTTAATCTATAACAAGAATGTTTCCAAAGTACACGGATGCCCCACTCGCACTATTCTTTTCCATGTTTCCATGGACCGTGAAATTGGTAATAATCTAATTTGGCATTAAAATTAGAAATTACCTGAACGGACGCACAGACGGACGAACGAACGGAGCCACAGACCAGAAAACATAATGTCCATCTACTATCGTAGGTGTGGCATAAAAATAGAAATATTCCAACAATTAGGGGTGAAAATGGTGTCTATTAATATATCCTTCAGAACTAGAAATAAATTGAAAAACAGACACAGCTTCGTCTGTCTATTTTTCTATCTTATATCTCAAATTTGACAAGTGGTCATTTTAGTACCATAATTCATGTCAAACGAGACGATTTTAATTTTGAAGTTATAAACTTTCCCCATCTTAACAGCAATTAATCAACTCCTTCGTATGAGATATACTTTTCACAACTCATTCGGTATTCAAGAGCTTGCAGCTGCTTCTCATACTTTATAAAACGTTACCAGTGTCTGAGCAGAAAGTGAACGAATCAGTTTTTTTTTACCAGGGTTATTTAAAGAACGTCTTGTCCTTATTCAAAAATTGTTCTTCGGAAGATAACAAGACCTTATTGATAAATAATCCGTACCAACTTCACATAAAGTACATGAGGGTTTTCAAGTATAGACTGAAGATATTGACGTTCGTTATTATCTCAACTACGCGCGTTCATTTTAGTTGTCTTCGTTTATTTCAAATCTTTGATTTAGTCGATTTAGATAATATTCTTTTGACATGGTTCGGTATTTATACATCACGCCATTGTGTTATTAAGTTATGGTCATCTTTGTATTCTCGTTTTTCATTTTTGCTTGTGTAAGTGTCTTTATGATGTCTATATGCCATGTTGTTTTTTGTTGAAAAAAGTGTTTTTGTTTTTATAGGGATTTTAACATAATTGACTGTTGTGTCCCATTTTTGACATTTTATCTAGCTTTGCAACCAGATTTAATTCACCATTTTCTACACAAGGAAATGTATGCACCAAGTTAGGAATGTGAGAGTTGTTTTCCTTTCGCTTTATGTGTTTGAGCTTCTGATTTTTTGCCATTTGATTACGGACTTTCCGTTTTGAATTTTCCTTGGAGTTCGGTATTTTTGTCATTTTACTTCTTTATACGTTACGCAGTATAAAACCCACCCGACATGTTACGTGTAAATAGCATCTTTTATCAATACTGCCTTAGATCATTTGTCATCATGGTTTCATATTTAGGGCTTATATTTATCAAGCCTAAAGTTTACGGTTCTAAAAAAGTTTTATTTTTATTTTGATAAAATAACTCTCTATGGAAAAATCTTATTAAGCACCATTTACTTTTTCACATCACATTACACAATATGATTAAACATTACTTTATCTTAACCGACTACTGCAGATATGATGAGCAATAAAATAAAATATTTTGGAAAAATGAACCTTCTAGACTATAATCAAAACTCAGCAAAGAATCAAACGCCTATCAGTGATATATTGAACAATAGTACTCTCCAGATACGGCAGTATATGCATTTACTAATTTCTTTGTTGCAGCTTTTGACAAGCTAAAGTTATTATGATTAAAAGTAATGATGCTTTTGTTTCAATTCAACGTATAATTATGCTCTCCGGAGATCGTCATTTGTTTTGATGTAAGATATTTTGACATATAAAAATGAATAAAAGATTTATTACTTCCTTTTTGCAAAAGAAAACTAATTTTCTTAACTTACCTAAACTTCTGAGAGATGCATAAAAAAATTACGCATGTATATATAAAGTATTAATGTTAAATTTGGTTCAATGTGGGGAGTGTTGAAAGGAGATATGCTTTTATTAATTTGTCATGTAAAGACTTCCCGAAAAGTTTAACCCGACGATGATCATGAGCTTACTGTAAAATTGTTCCTGTTAAAATTGTTATACGATGATGACTGATGTACCCATATTTTGACTATTTTATTTATTGTGTCTGTTTATTTAACGCATCAATGTAAATATATCGGAAATTGATGAGACTGTCATTAAAGTGAGTGGTTAGCGCTATAGAACCAGGTTTAATCCATCATTTTCTACATTTGAAAATGCCTGTACCAAGTCAGGAATATGACAGTTCTTGTCCATTCGTTTTTGATGCGTTTTGTTATTTGATTTTGCCCTGTGATTATGGACTTTCCGAATTGATTTTCCTCTGAGTTCAGTATTTTTGTGATTTTACTTTTTACATGTACTCATAGAAAATTCTGCAAAAAAACAACAAAGAATTGGATGTTTGAAGTAATATAGAACACATATTTGGTACCTATTCAAAAATTGGACTTCAGTTAGCAAAAGTATGCAAGAATTTAACTAATATAAATAACACAATTTTGATTTGACATATTGAAAATACAGTTTGTAAAGAAGCTTGTTATAAAATATAATCCTCGTATAAAAGTTTTAATTGCTCATGGTTGTTATGTAAAATTTACATAGGATTTAGATGTGAGCATGAGTGCCAATGAGACATATATCCATCCAAGTCACAATGTGAAAAACGTAAACAATTATTGTTAAAAAGTCATGTCATGTATGTATGCAGATGAAACAAGAATACACACTAGTTACAAGTTAGCTTTATTTGATTGGTTTACCACTTCATCGTGTAGATTCAAGATTCACTATTTTATTGGGTATGGGTTTGAATATTACATTATTATATTTCCTAATGCTTAAATTTTTTTTAAATTCTTAGAAAAAATTTTATAGAAAATACCGCACTCCAATGTATATTAAAATAAAGTCTATATATCCTGACAAACCAAATACTCGACTATATCAACCAACGGAACTGATTGAAAACGACTGTCGTATTCCAAAGTTGGTACAGGTAAAGAAAAAACTCCAAAAAAAACCTTGAAATTATGGCTAGCTAAACCTCCCTTTTGTAAGACAGTTGTGTATTGACAAAATTATGTGATAAGTCAAAACAGACATAATTGTTTCACGTGAAATTGATAGCGATCTAACAGTCAAAATTTGTTAACATGCATTATAGATACAAGTATACATCACAACTAATTTGAAATATGAAATATACGTAGGTTGAAGTTGATGGTAAAAAAATGCATGTCATATAAGTGAAATAAATATTATTGACAATGTTTTGACATTTGAAGTACCAAGAACAACATGAAATAGGAGTGACATGTATTTTTAAACAAACCTTTACATATTAAACAATCACCTATGTCAACCTGTTAAAATCTATATGATTCATTGACATTTATAATCAGATTTACATAGCCGTATTTGGCAAAACTTTTGGAAATTTGCTCTTCAACTTTGAACTTTATTTTGTCTTTTTAACTTTTCCTTATTCAAGCGTCACAAATGATTCTAACAAGGACTAACAATTTAATAAGTTTGACAAAATCCAATGAAGGATGTTGAGTGTGAATTCATAAAAGTTTCAGAAATTTTATTATGTAATAAAAGTTCCAAGAATATTTGTTACATAATAAAAGCTCAAGAGTATTTGTTATATAATCTCGACACATGACACTGAACAAATATTATGAAACAATATGATGTTTTAAATCTAGGTAATATCTTATGGAGGTTTAAGTATTTTAATGTAATGTTGGTAATGCACGATATGTGGTCAAGATTACCTCGACCAATGCCCGATCGCTTCATGATCACTGCGACTTCTACATTTTTTCCTCCCCGACCAACTCAACCAATACCCGATCTCAATGCGACCACATTCGACCGCTCTTCGATCTCTACTCGGCCATACACGAGTGTACATGACTGCATCACGATTCTTTAAAAATGTTGCAGCTCTGATTAACTCTCCTAATTTTGCTTCTGCAAAAATATATTGTCACTATTTATTTTTAACTGTACTCAAATTCCTCCATGTACAGTACGCGTATGTACTTTTGCAAGGTGGCGTAAAATTTTAAAATAGAAAACACAGATAATAAAGAAACAACCAAACTCAAAGGTCAAACAGTCACAGCCATAGCGAAAAACGAAAGCCGACGAAAAGTCAAACAGAATTCTACATAACACAACATAAAAAACTAAAAACTTAGAAACACGAACCCAAAATAACCTGGATGATTTCAGGTGTTTCCGAAGGGAAGTAGATTCTGCATGTTGGCCCCAGAGGATCTTTCAAATGTGAAAGTATTTGTGCATTTAAATTCATTATTAGACAGCTGATGACTTATTTAGCCTTCAGAGTTAATTTTTAAGAACATCAATATTATATTTTAGATATTTAATGGGCTATTATTGTTTGACTGTCCCTATTTCCCGTATGTCCAGAAATTTTTGAAGTATAAAAATAAGAAGATGTAGTATTATTGCCCATGGAACTACTCTCCATAGAGGACACCAAATAACACAGAAATTACGAACTATATTTCACCGTACGGTCGATTTTTACAAACATTTTTTCATACGATTTTTATCACATTAAATTTAAAAGACAAATGATTTTTATTTGAATTCGTGATAAATATATGTAAACAGTTTCAGAAAAGGTATCAAGGGTATTGAAATTTTATTTTTTGTCAAATTTTGAAAAATATGTGACATCTTTACCCCCTTTTTGCAATATCATTAGTAAAAAAGGCAGGTTGTTGCCATGGACACATCAATAGAAATATATTGAACCATTCAACTACTGGGTATCAGATCTATGGAAACTACTGATTACATACATATGCACATATATGACACAAACAGTAGGCTTAATTTGTAAGAAAACAAGGAAAAGGGGATGGACATGTTTATTTTTATTGCTATCTAACATCACTACTTATCCAGTGACAAATCTCATTTTGAAGAAAAGATCAGTATCACTCCCATAACAAATCAGCGTCCTACTTTATACTTTCAGGAAGTTTTTATAACCATTTCGGTCCTCTTTGTTCAGTCCTGCAAGTATCTCATACTTTTGATTTTGTCATTTGATTAGGGACTTTCCGTTTTAAATTTACCTCGGAGTTCAGTATTTTTGTGATTACAAGTTATACTGCCTACAGAGTGGTCGCCTCGTTAGCCACTGCATCATCTAGATTTTCGGCACCCTTTGCCAGAGGCGGATTTAGGGGGGGGGCAGGGCCCGGGCCCCCCTTTGGAAAAAATTTGGTTGCTTATATAGGAATCACTGACGCGTGACTTGAGCGCCCCCTCTTAGGTCAGTCAGTGGCCCCCACTTATGAAAATTTCTGGATCCGCCACTGTTTGCTGTCTACCCCTTTTTGTTTGTTTTCTAGGCTCTCTTCAAGCTCCGTCACAGCTATTAACCTGTCTATTTTTTAGTATCTGAGCTCTAACCACCTTGCCTAAAAATCCAACTGCTGTATTTCATTGTAGATATTTTAAATGTATAATTTTACTCAGATCTTCTGTGAACTACTGAATATAACCTAATAAACGGGGAACGTGTCCATTGCCTGACACAGATAATGCCTCAGCTGGCATATAACGTTATAAAGTGTCATTACTCAAGAACGGTAAAAGTGACCCCCCTCAAATTAGCACTTGATCTGTGTGTTATGGTATTACGTTTCATAAAATTTGGTTGAGGCAAAATTAAATTAGAGAACGGAAACTATACGTACTTGCGGAAGGACAAAGGGTAACACTTAATGCCTCCTCCGCTCAGCGGGTGATATAAAAAATATTCAGATGTTTTTATACTGAAATTGTACATATTCGACCATTGACCGACTATCCCTACGACCCCTATACGATCCAGTCGATCTGGTCTGTCCGAGATCAAGCTGAGATCGAATATAGTTGATTTAGTCTAGCTAGTCGAGTAAAGATCGTGTAGAGATCGTGAATTGGTCGGAATTATCGAATATGTAATCAATTAGTGGTCGGGATGGAGTCGTGAATGATCGGATTAAGGTCGTCTACAGTCGGATAGCAATCGGGTAGAAGTCGTAAACAAGCCCGATCGAGAATTTGGTCACGCTAGGTCGTGGAAATTTGGACAATCGGGATCATCGAGTTGATCTAATCGGTAGTGTTAACTTAGCTTTAGCAACGTCATTACCTCCCTTGTAACTGTATCGTCTGCCCTTATGACAAATCAAAAATTTCTTAATTATGGTATACTTTCTCTGTCTGGACAAAAGCATCCTTTAGCAAATTGAAGATTCTCCTTAATATCATTTTTTTTTGTTTTCTGACAAAAAACAAACATGACACAGAAATTAACAACTATATATGTATATATATATAGGTCACCGTATGGTCTTCAACAATAAGCGAAGTCCATACCACATAGTCAGCTATAAAATGCCCCGAGATGACAATGAAAAACAATTCAAACGAGAAAACTAACGCCTAGTTATATACAAAAACAGTTCTGTTTGCAGGAAAAGACCTCATGTGAGTAATCTTTATGTTGTGATCCAGTGGAAATAAGTGTATACCAGTGAACTTTAAAACTGTTAAGGAGCCTCAACATTTTATTCAATTGTAAGCCCCGAATAAAAGTTTAATTTTATGAATAAATGTGAAATTCTAAAACGCGAAGAAAGGAATTTTAAGGAGTATTGTAATGAAACAGCAGCCCGCCAAACAAAAAAAAAAAAAAAAAAAAAACCAGCATCTAAAGATCAACATATGGCATAAATACTACACGAGTATGTACAGTACATGTACCTGTATGCCAAGTTCTAAATTGCCGAGTCTTATATTTTAAAAGCCGTAGAAATTATCAACAGTCCGTAATAACATTTCTTGAGAAGTTTCTCACTTACACCACACACAGAGAGAGGTATTATGATTCACTTGATTTTATTTCCAAAAACAATTTTACCAGTTTGTAGGTAGCTCTTTACAAGCAATATTTATACATCTGAAAAATGTCGCCGGTAATTTGCAGAGATAACGTCGAAATTGTCTGCCAGCTACGTCGTGCACTTTAGTGCCAACGTTGAGGTTACAAAGGGGGGACTCATTTTTTTAGGATAAATCGCGTTTATCATAGAATCGAGCACGGTGACATATATTTTTTATTTAAGATTTGGAGAAAGCATGATAAAATGAAGTTAATGCAGAAAAATGATATAAATGACATTTTCAGAAACAGTTTATTTCTATATTTTTAGGTTTTAAAAAATACCACTTTGAGCATCTGGTCCGCAATGTCAAGCAAGGCTTGAATAATTGTATAGTCATTCGTGTAAGGATTTATTTTTTGTCCTTATTGTCACTTATCACAGCTTCAGTTTGAACCCGATCTTAACAATCGACGAAGAATATCTGCTCCAAAAATGTTATAACATTCCCATATAACTTTTTTACAAAATTGCACAAGTCCCCAATTTTCAGCCTCAATTTTCTCGAAAACAAGCACGATGACTTATGTTTTATTTTGTGTTTTATTTAAAAACTCGCCAAGGCCTACAACATATTTAATAAAGGGCTGCGCTTTAGCGCATGATACGCCCGTTGCTCTTTTAACTTGTCTTTTATGCTTTAAATGAATTTATATGATCAACTAGAAATATATATACAAATCAAAAGGGATGTTTACATTAATATATTCACCAAAGTTTCATAAAATCCCCCTTTTTTAAGTATAAAAATTCATTACTTAAGAAAACGTAAAATCTAAAATTTATAAAAATGGAAAGGGAGCTTATGTCAATAGATATAAACAATTTATCAAAGTTGCATAAAATTTTGTGAAAGTGTTAGTTATTGTCCCAAAATTGGAAAATCCCCCCTTTTTTAAGCATAAAAATTCATAACACGGAAATGTAAAATCTGAAATTTATAAAAATTGAAAGGGAGCTTACATCAATAGATATAAACAATTCACCAAAGTTTCATGGACATTGGTGGAAGCCTTTTTAGTTATTGTCCGAAGTGTTGAAAATCCCCCTTTTTTTATGAATAAAGCCCCATAAATCCAAAACTTAAAATCTGAAATTTATAAAAATTGAAAGTGAGCTTACATCAATAGATATAAACAATTCACCAAAGTTTCATGGACATTGGTGAAAGCCTTTTTGAGTTATTTTCCGAAGTGTTGAAAATCCCCCTTTTTTATGAATGAGGCCCCATAAATCCAAAACTTAAAATCTGAAATTTATTGAAATTGAAAGGGAGCTTACATCAATATATATAAACAATTCACCAAAGTTTCATGGACATTGGTGAAAGCCTTTTTGAGTTATTGTCCGAAGTGTTGAAAATCCCCCCTTTTTATGAATAAAGCCCCATAAATCCAAAACTTAAAATCTGAAATTAAAAAAAAATGTAAGGGAGCTTACGTCAATAGATATAAATAATTCACTTAAGTTTCATGGTAATTGGTGAAAGTGTTTTTGAGTTATTGTCCGAAGTGTGGACGACGGACGGACGGACGGACGGACAACGGTATACCATAATACGTTCCGTCTAAAAGACGGGCGTATAAAAATTATAAACAAGAATGTGTCCTCAGTACGCGAATGCCCCACTCGCACTATCATTTTCCATGTTCAGTGGACCGTGAAATTTGGGTAAAAGCTCTAATTTGGCATTAAAATTAGAAAGATCATATCATAGGGAACATGTGTACTAAGTTTGAAGTCGATTGGACTTCAACTTCATCAAAAACTACCTTGACCAAAAACTTTAACCTGAAGCGGGACAGACGGACGGACGAACGAACGAACGGACGGACGGACGGACGAACGAACGAAAGAACGGACGCACAGACCAGAAAACATAATGCCCCTCTACTATCGTAGGTGGGGCATAAAAAATGACATTATATCGAGAAACTGTATCGGATGCACTATATTAAGACATTAGTGACGTTTAACAAGGTCTGAGTAACAGCTTCAAGCGTTTGGATACCGAATAAGTTGGGAATGTTACAATATATCACTTAATGCAGGTGAATTTGGTATAATGCTACTAAGGTACCGTAGGGGAAATTGATTATTTTTGTTTTAAGATTCTGGTATTAAATGACAGTTGCCGTTCTTGATGAAAGTTTATCTAAGAAGGCGCTTTTAGAGAAAAAAAATTAGTAAGTTTGTCTTATTTTTTATGGTTCTATTTCTAAGTAACCAAATCATTTGAGAATGTAAGTGAATTCATAAATTGAAAGGTCGATATTACAATTTTTGGTTTAGTTTCAAGGTTGCCAACGCTGTTCGTCCGATGGGTTTAACCTCTAAATAACATACTTTGATATAGAAAAAAATCAAAATGGGGGGCAGAATATTTTTTTAGTGAAACGTTACAAAACAAGGTATTTATGAACAGAAATGTGTGTTTTTGATTGCGACCCTGAATCAAGTTTGTCCCTGTAAAATCACAGAACAATGCTTGGTACATTCCGCTTCTAAGGGTTGACAGAGAAATGCAAATTATGTAATGTGACCGTCTCCCACCCGTTATTTATTTTCGAAGGTACTAATTTTCGTGTTTATTTTAGGTCCGTTTAATACTCGTTGAAACAACCTAAGATGAACTCTTAGACTATACATATTCAACAAACTCTTTTTCAAATTGAAAGTTTAAGTTTTCGTCGTTCAATATTTTTATTTGATAGGATAATTGTTAAATTGTTCTTGTTCTGAATATATACTATCGAACGTGACCTGGTATTTATATAAGTACTCTGCTAATTTTGATCGGAAGGTTGACACCAAATCCAAAACCTGGATAAAATAAATCCTTGCAAAAGCTTTTTAGAGGGTTTATAGATAACTTGTTGCAATTCTTATTTCTCGGCATTAAATCTTTGAAACAACTGTTTTTTAAGAAAGTATCCATTATTCGTTTAACCTTTTTCTATAGTTTGTTGATATTTATAAGAAGATGTGGTACGAGTGTCAATGAGACAACTATCCGTCCAAGTCACAATTTGAAAAGAAAACCCATTATCTGTCAAAATACGGTCTTTAACACGAAGCTTTAGCTCACACTGAACAGCAAGCTATTGAACATCAGGTTTCTGGTAATAATGGTGTATCGAAAACAATCTCCCTCTAGTGCTAAAAAATCAAATTACCTTAATAATTCTTGAAATATCAATATGTGTGATTTAAAGAAAAATGAAAGCTTCAGTTGTTGTGAAAGAAACAATATTCGAACAAAAAATCTAAATGCATAACATGAAAGCTAATCCCGACTGAAGCTGTGATCCTGTGGAAAACATTTATCATATTTTCGATGTCATTTTATAATGAAGAAAAAATGATATTTATTTTGTTGGTGACAAATGACGTTGTGCATCTGCACACCCAGGAGACTACAATGATTCAATGTATGTCACTTTTTTTTTTCTCTCTCACTCCAATTCTATCGGATTTCTTAACAGAGAAAAAATATCAAGAATGGAGTATTTTTTGTTTTGTTAATTTTTTTGTATTAATTTCTTTTTTCATAGTATTATCGGGTTCGTGATACTTCGTACTTTTAGAAATAAGAAATTATATTCCTGTCTAAATACAACTACCCGACATTTAAATAAAGGCAACAGTAGTATACCGCTGTTCAAAACTCATAAATCCATGGACAAAAAACAAAATCGGGGTAACAAACTAAAACCGAGGGAAACGCATTAAATATAAGAGGAGAACAACGACATAACACCGAAACGTAACACACACAGAAACGGACCAAGCATCAGACAAAACACCACGAGAATAACAAATATAACATGAAAACCAAATACATGAATTTGGGATAGACAAGTACCGTGCCACGTCTTATCTCAATTTCTCAAAAATAAGAGAAAACACAAACGACTCAACGTTAAAATGCAACACACACAGAAACGAACAATAATATAACAATGGCCATCTTCCTGACTTGGTACAGGACACTTTTAAAGGGGAATAAAAGTGGTGGGTTGAACCTGGTTTTGTGGCATGCCAAACCTCGCACTTTAATGGCAAAGTTAAATATAACATTGAAATGACAACATAATATTACAGGACTACAATACAAATTAATAGAACATATTAGACAAAGAAAAACATGATTAATAGATAACAAAAAGCATCAGGTTTAAAATTCAATACGCCAAAAACGCGCCTTGTCCACACAAGACTTACAAGTGACGCCCAGATATAAAAGATCGAAAGTGAAAAAAGTACAAAGTTGTACAACGCTGAAGATCAAAAGTTGAAAAGGTTTCGCCAAATACGGCATTGTTTTTATGCCCGGGATAAAACCGATCTCAACGATTACCTATAGAATCATGCTTGAATATAATAAGATGACTTCTTAAAGGAGTAGGTCCGGTAAGGGCCGATTTTGGCCTCAAATTTCAGGTTCATCTTACGAAAGATTTTGACCACTTTTAAAACACTTAAGTGTCTATTTCATTTGAATCAATTGATTTATTTGAAAGATTTTAACTGATTCAGTCATTAAAAACAACCCGATTTAAGCTCAAATATGAAAAATCTACCAAATATGCCGAAAAATGTCACTTTTCAGATGATTTTTGTCATAAATGAAAGTGGCCGCATCCGTGTTCATCCTCAACCTTTATATATGTTATGTATTATCATAAAATACAACTTAAATTTCAATATAAGGATGAACTTGAATGCGGCCACTTTCGTTTCACACGAAAACTGTCTAAAATTTAACTAAAATGCTAGAATTGTGAAGATTTCAGTAATTTAGCACGACTTAATGGTGCTAGTACCCGATATATGTGCATTGTATTGTCAAAAACAGCCCATATTTATGTAGCAGAAGCATTCTACTGTCCAATAAATAACTAAAAGTTTACATTTTAACAATTTTGTAAAACTGCTATATTTTGGGGCCAAAAAGGGGTCTTACTGGACCTATACTCCTTTAACTGTAAACACGTACATGGGAAGATCATGTGGTTATTTGAATGAAAATCTTTTCGGAATGAAATTATAGAATGATACGCTTTATTCATGGTTGAGGTCTCGCGATTACTAATTATAAGATGTTATAATGTAGACTGTTGAAAGGCCATATGTTTGCGCTTATCCATCACATCCTCTTTGGTAAAATTTCCTTCTTTTCCACTTTGCAGAATTATTTGTTGATGGACTATTTTGCTCTCGTCCTGAATATGCATAAAATATTTAGTTTTTTTCCTTTGGAAACTAAGCAAAATAAAAATCAGGCAATACGCTGAAAAAGAAAAGGTTACTGGAATCTGGGTGTATTAGCTGGTCCCTGTAACTTTCGAAGATTTAATAGTGACAAAATTGTGATAATTGCAGAGTGAATTCCTTAGAAATGCTGCTTGACACCCAGTGGGAAATATTGCAAGTCTATTAAGTACTAGAAAAAAATAACAAATATAGATTGCCAGGATAAAGAAATAAAAAAAACGATACCCGGTATGGAATCCATTTGGAAATTGGGATTTGTTGTATCGGGGGGGGGGGGAAATTGCCTTTCAAAAGGCCACCCACAGTCTCAGTATAGTGTTGGAAGTGTTCCTTTTAATATTTAGAGAGCATGGTATTCACGCATCACACTCATTGGTATTAACGTCCCATTTGCCACATGTCGTGGCAACATATTTATACATCCCACACAATAAACCTAACACTCCATTTAATCTAGGATTTTTTACCTGACGGAAAAATGTGTATTCGAACATTTATTTATGTCTAATATCTAGAAAAATATCGGGAGAAATGATGCAATTATACATCATTACGAAATCTTATCATAATAAGTCTAGAAATATAATTGGAAAAATCCAAAACATTGGGTTGTTTCAGATAAAACTCCAATTTCACTGACATAGATTACACATCTTGATTTCATGATATGCAAGTGTTCAAAGATCTGTGTTTGAAACTTTTGAAGGAATTAGAACATAGGAACCATTATTGCCATTGTAAGACATAATATGAAACAGATATGTTTAATCCTACCACACTTTATACGTGCCTGTCCTAAATAAAGAGCCTGCAATTGAGTGATTGCGGTTTCTGCAGTTTGTTATATTTTTTTCCGTTTATTTTTTTACATAGTTTGTTCTTGTAATGTGCCGTTAAATCACTGTCAATGGTAAGGGGAGGGTTTATAACTTCAAACATGTTTTAATTTTCAAGATTCTTTGTATGCATATCAAAAGGAGCCTGTAGTTCAGTGGCTATCGTTCGTTCATGTCTGTCATATTTGCATTTGATCTTTGGTTAATCAAAAGTTGTCTAATTGGCAATCATACCATATCTCCTTATTTTTATATAAAAGGTAAATGTTGAAAAATACTAAAAATATCAAACGTTCACCAATTCATACACGTGTATGTACCAAAAATGCAATATTCTCATTCCATTGATTCAACCATTTTTATCAATCAAAATACAACAGCCTGAAATTTAAAGACTATGATGATATAATTACAAGTTTCCTTTTACTGTTGATAGTAAATAATGACATTTTGTCGTTCTATTATATCTGTGCAATTTATCTTTAATTTACCAAATTGTAAAACAATACGTAAATATACAAATACTGAGATGAAAAAGAGAGAAGGTTACTGATTCCTTTAGAGATAATGGTGATTGAACATTTTTATTCCGACTTTATGGAGACATTAGATATACAAAAGATTGTCAGCAAATTAAAACAAAAGCTACTGTTTCGATTTTCTGTCAGACAATCATAAACCACTATCAGAATTTTACAATCTATTTTCAAAATAGAAATCAAATCAAACTGATCATACTGCAAGACGAGACCGTCAAAGTATTGTCAGACTTATCGCCATTCGTAACTCTTATATAAATAATTTAACCGATTCTTCGATGTAGAATTTTTAACCATTTTAAAAAAAAAAAATTGTCATTTTGTGGGTGGGTTGGTGGACAATAGGGGAAAAGGATAAATTGAGTTGTTCGTCAGTCTTGAATAGAAAATTTCAGGGACTAATTTAAACATTTTTTTTTTCTAGTTATTTAAAAATCTGTTCATTATAACGGAAAGCTCGAACAAAATACGGATCAATACCATTATTGCAGTTAGGACTGTTGCACTTACCTACCCTTTATTTTGACATTTATCATTGTACCTATAGAATATTTCTTGAAAAGGGCATAACTAAATAGAAAATATTTGGTAAATATGGTAACAACAATTAAATTTGGACAGCTTTTGCCAAATGAGGATTGCTGGTAAGGGTTAGATATTTTGCCTTGCAACATGCCATCTAGATTATGGAGTTGTTACACCAGAAAGCATTGTACTCTTCCTTTAAGATGCTTCGTATGTAAGGTTCCTATTCTTAGTGGACGTGACTGCGTATTTACATATCTTCATAGAAAATCAGACATTCCACTTTAGCAAGGGTTTTACTGCCGGACGGTAAAGTTCCAGAGATTACTATAGTATTTCTAGAACACTTAGTATACCATGAATAAAACAAAGCGAAATAACCGTGAAAAAACACTAGACAAACAGTTCACAATGAACTACACAGCAATTTAAGAATTAACATGCAAGGCAAATCACCCAGTTACTGCTCTCTTTGTGACATACGCCATGTTTTTCTCCTACTAAGATCGTATATAGTGATCATGAATTAGGTTTAGCGAGCTGATAAACCAGGTCTAATCCACCATTTTCTACATAAGAAAATGCCTATTCCAAAGGATGGATTATGACAGTTTGTTTCCGTTCGTTGGATGCGTTTGAGCTTTTGATTTTGTCATTTGTTACGGACTAAACGTGTTGAATTTTCCTTGGTGTTCGGTATTTTTGATATTTTACTTTACGGATTCGTAATTGTTTGAAAGTTTCTATAAAGTATTTGTACCGAAATAAATACTCGTTGATGTACACGACGATTAATAACATAATGCGGTATTGAAATAAATGCAGGCGCAATTGTATTTGTTTTCGAAGTGACAAGTATGTTCTAAAATTTTGTGTTGCATAACTAAACAACGAAGTTGAATATGACGAGGTCTTACAGACAGAACTCTACTTCCTGAAAATCCTCAAATTGTCTCATTATTGCACATAATGATTTCAATCATGAAAATTTAGGCCATTGGTGAGATGGTGAGCTGTCAATTTACCTATTGAAATGACCAATTATTTACTGCAACATAGATAACATACTCAAAAAAAGATTGTGCATTTTCAATATAACACGTAAAATATATCGTCATGGACATTTTAGAGTTGCATGAATGGTGAGCCCCACTTTTTTTTTAATACTTTTTCAGTTAACACAATTTTGGATGTAACGCTTCTTCTGATTAGCTGAAGTTGTTATGTTTATCAGCTCATAGACATAATTTTGATTTGACCCTGACGTCATCAAAGCTTTTTCGTGATTTTCTCCGGTTTAAAATGGAATTTTGAATTAAATTATAAGAAATGACTGTAATATTTTGTTCTTTCTATGATGAAATAACATCAAAAATGTGGTACACACTGAATAACCCGTGTATAAAACAATGTTATGCTTAATTTTTTATTTGAAAATTAGTTTTCTTGTTTTGTTATATTGCTGTTTCCACGAAGTGTGTTCCACGTCTTTTTTATATGCATATAGATCTATATTATTAACCAAGCAAGCACATTTGAATATACTAACGTTCATATATCAATGACCGCTTCAGTTTATAAATTTTATCGAAAACTAAAATAATCTGGTTTATTATCAAGACCTTGTGTATATCTTTTGTTGTCATTTTGGATCCGTTATGTTGGTAGGTTTCTATCTCGTTGGGGTTGATATAAATAAACAAATGTTTGAGTTTGTCAGCTAAATCAACTAACTATATAGTTTTATTCATATTGCATCTAGTATATACTGTTGTGATAACATATTTGTAAACGATAATTATAAAATGTTTATGTTTTTATAGTTTTGTAAGTGTTGTAAGTTCGAAGTGGCAACGGTCGAAAATTTTCTTTACAAATGGAAGATTCTGCATCAATTTTTCAAAGTCACCTGGACTATCTTGGCATATTAAGCCAATAGCCTGCAACAAACAAAACATTATAGATGTATAACAAGTTCATAAAGATGCGACCGATTTTGAGTACTTTTTATTCATTTATCTTGAATATGTATATTCAGGAACACAAACAGTGAATATTTAATATTTGTATATAGCATTACAAAATAGCTATCAGAAATATTATGTGTTTTCCAGTTTAAAGACATACTGTACAGAAGAGACCAGCTTTTGAAATGGTCCATACATATATTCCGCAATCTGACTGACTTTTCTTAATATGTAAGAACGAGTTTGGTATGTAAGGAACTAAATCAATAAAGTAAAATAAGATTTTAACGAAACCTTATTATTACACTACAACGATTTTTTGACGGTTTAAGTCAAATCAGACTTGGAAATTGTGTAAGAATTTATGAAATAAGATGTGGATTATTTTACAGCTGGAACTCTTGCATGTTTTTTTTAATTGTTTTTGCACATTATTCTCGAACACAATAACGGTTCGGGGGAAAAGGGAAAGTTCATTTTCGTGTTTTTGCTTTAAATCCCTTATCCTAACTTTGCTGGTTGGGTTCTATTAAAATCTCCTCCCGAAGTAGACAATGAAGAAACAACAGAAACGACTTCCTCTGCCTAATTTTCAGACTTATACCTCGAATTTGACACACACGGTCATCTCAGTACCAGAATCAATGACAAATGAGAAGATTGTAATTTTGAATAAATTAATTCCCCCACCTCAGTAGCAATATACCAACTTCACCTGCATATGGGATATACTTTCCCAACTTGTTAGGTTTTCAAGAGTATTTAGCAACTACTCAGACATTGTAAAACGTCACCTGTGTCTGAGCAGAAAGGTGATGAACCAGGATTATGTCAAAGAACGTCTCGTCCCTTTTCTATAAAGGTTCATTGTAAGTTACCAAGACCTTGTTGATAAATATTCCGTATCAACTTTACAAATAATACGATGGTCTTGAAATTTAGATTCTAGGTACTGACGTTGTTTATCATTTTAATAATGTGTAATATTTTTCTTTTATGTGTCTTTATAAATATTATATACTGTTTAGTCTGTTCTTTTGTTTGTAATCATTTGGCGTGTCTCTGTACTTATACATCACGTCATTGTGTTATTGTTCTATAATCATTTTTGTTTATGTATTTTTACATCCTGTCATTTACATATACATGTATTCAGTATTTGTTTTCGATATTAGATGTATTTTTATAGTTCTTGATACTTCCAAATTTTGCTGTAGAATATAGAATTGAGAATGGAAATGGGGAATGTGTCAAAGAGACAACAACCCGCCCAAATAAAAAACAACAGCAGAGGGTCACCAACAGGTCTTCAATGTAGCGAGAAATTCCCGCACCCGGAGGCGTCCTTCAGCTGGCCCCTAAACAAATATATACTAGTCCAGTGATAATGAACGCCATACTAATTTCCAAATTGTACACAAGAAACTAAAATTAAAATAATACAAGACTAACAAAGGCCAGAGGCTCCTGACTTGGGACAGGCGCAAAAATGCGGCGGGTTAAACATGTTAGTGAGATCTCAACCCTCCCCTATACCTCTAACCAATGTAGTAAAGTAAACGCATAACAATACGCACATTAAAATTCAGTTCAAGAGAAATCCGAGTCTGATGTCAGAAGATGTAACCAAAGAAAATAAACAAAATGACAATAATACATAAATAACAACAGACTACTAGCAGTTAACTGACATGCCAGCTCCAGACTTCAACTAAACTGACTGAAAGATTATGATTTCATCATATGAACATCAGGCACAATCCTTCCCGTTAGGGGTTTAGTATCATACCATCATAACATATATGAGAAGAACATAACCCGTGTCATGCCAACAACGGTTTTTAGAATAAATGTGTTTAGTTCCGATGCAAAGACCTTATCAATGACTCAATATTAACGCCAAAATATGCAATCTTTAATGACTTGACAACAGTATCGTAATTATATCCCTTCTTAATAAGTCTATTCAAAGGTTTTGTAAGTTTCTGAGGTGAATACTGACACCTTTGTGCTTTATAAAGAATATTACCATAAAAAATTGGATGTGAAATACCTGAACGTATTAAAAGTCTGCATGTTGAGCTATATTTACGAATAATGTCTTTATACCGATGATAAAATTTAGTAAATGTTTTGACTAGTTTGTGATATCGAAAACCCTGGTGTAATAATTTTTCAGTAATACATAAATTTCTCTCGTTAAAATCTAAAACATTGTTACATACACGAGCGAATCGTACAAGTTGAGATATATAATATAGGTTTACAACAATGTTCAGATGCTGAATAATGGTTACCTTTTTTATTGTCTAATGCAGTCAGATGTATAAATGAAAATTAAGATCACATAAAAACAACATCTCCAAGGAAAACCAAAAACGAAAAGTCTCTAATCAAAATGGCAAAATTGAAAGCCTAATATTCCTGACTCGGTACAGGTATAGTAATGTATATTCCAGGGGTATTAACTGTAAAATCCATGTTCACTGATTTAACTGAAATTCCCATATTTGATTTATAACCAAATTATAAAAAGTCTAATATAAGCAATTTACAGGGAATAGGTTCGATAATATGTATATTCGTTTCGTGTGTAGTTTAGTCTTGATGCCATCTAATCAACTATCGAGTTGACCTCCGAAGACCGATGGCCATATAAGCGATATACACATAACTATAGATATAAATAAAAAAATTTAAGGTCTGTTTAATTTCATAAAATAAATTAGAATATATGTTAATCATCGTTTTTACTTGTATGAGAATAATTTTGTGTGGATCGAATCAGGCAAACAAATGATTTACCCTTGCTTCACTTTCCATATTGACATTCTTTTCCTTTAAATAACTGCCCCTTTTATAATTATATATTCATACATACCTTTCTCTGTCCAAATACTTTAAACAGTTCTAGTTCTAGACCAGTACCTCTGACAGTCAATGCAGTTGTTGCCTCTTCCTTCCATGTGTTTAAAAATTCATCTGTCGTCATACCTTAAACGTAAATATTCATGACAAAGGTTAAATTAAAATTATTTTCATCACAGTTCCTATTAAAGACTTTAAGATAGGTTATAACTTATCTCAACTGTATCAATCGCTCCATGCGAAAATGCACACTGCTAGCATTTTTGCATAACGTCCGGTCATCAAAAGTGAATTCGCCACAACATCTTATCTACCAAAATTAATATATCCCTTTATAAGAGCGTTCACCTCTAATATCCCGACCAAATAAGGATAGACCTTGTTCGCATACATACAAGGTCAAAAATGTTCTAATTGATTAACAATCCTTTAACTCATTACAAGCTTTGATAAATTTGTAATTTTATCTGTAATAAACTCTAAAATTGTTGTAGATAATGAATTTGTTTTATTTTGAGGAGAATTCGAGTTCCCCTATCAGTTTGATATGCAGAACATTATGACATTACAACTATGAAGCAATGATATATACATTATCAGCTGTATTTCATGATCAGCTATCAATAAGGTTAGCTGCCAAGTATGGTAATATGTAAGAACCAGTCCATCAATCCATAAAAGGGATGTGTAAACTCCCCAACAATTTAAATAAGGTAGGATAGCTTTGTTATTACTTTAAAGACAAGCTTCAAATACTACAACTTACAATGCTGTTCCTGATACAAACCAAAACTATAGATCAACGCCTCAGCATGGAATTGGTTTCAGTATTTTGA
The DNA here is from genome assembly GCA_019925275.1 of Mytilus edulis. Taxonomy (NCBI): domain Eukaryota; kingdom Metazoa; phylum Mollusca; class Bivalvia; order Mytilida; family Mytilidae; genus Mytilus; species Mytilus edulis. The sequence goes on from CM034350.1 coordinate 50,304,894, forward strand.
AATCTCGACCTATGGATTTTGCCATCGTGAATTGTTTCACACTTCCTGACAAGTTATTCAATATTTTTTTCATAATCATACAACGTAATGGGTACAGTCCAAAAAACAAACAAAGAAAATTACTATACAAGTATATAGGCAACCTTCCGTAATTTGTAAACTTAAAAATATATATGTAAATAATAAAATACATACCGTTGCATTCAACATTTAGATCAAACTTATACACCACTGCTTTTGTAAGTTTCCTTGGTGGAGGTCCAGTCAGTTTGCTGTCAACTCCGACTATTTGTGCCCACTCCTCGTACGTCACCAAAGAAGTACATGTAACTTTGAAATTACCTTTTTGCATTATACTGGAAGACATGGTACTTACTTCCTCTGGATTTTGAACCTCAAAGACTACAAAAAAAAATAGAATTTTTAAAACGTAAAAAGGGTAGCAAGAGAAACCAAAACATGTTGGGCTGTAAATCAGACCACATCAACATCAAAAACTCAATTCGTTTGCAAAATATAGACTAACAACAACAGGCAAAACATGTGGGTGGGTCATTGCTATTGTCTCTCTGTTCAAATTTGCCTCAATGCATTTGCAAACCATATGTTGCAAAAGTAAAACTCAAAATGAAAATAGTGTATGAATCAACAGGATGACAACTGACTTAAGGGCATACGATACAGTTACAGGGGAGGTACTGACGTTGCTAACGTAAATTGTTATTTTCGCGACGTCAAACAATGACTTATCGGGAAAAGATTCTGTTTTCGACTAATTTTTATCATTCCAACTTATCTTACTTGAAAACGAGTTCATGGACCCCTCTGTTTGGTTTGATTATGTAAGAAGATTATGTCTGCCAATTTTCATGAAAACGTAAATAGTGCAATTTGATAAATATGCAACCAAAAAAAAGACGTTTTTTTACTACATTCGTGAACATTTGATAAATATGATATGAGTTATCTGAAAAACAAATTTCACAAATTTAAAGGACATTTATATAAAACAGAATTTAGAAATAATTTAACAAAAAACAGCTCGTGTTTATCTTTTAAAAGAAAAAAGTTATGCATTTCTGTTGAAAGGAAAAATACGTCCACAAATCCGAATTTTGATTAAATATATAAAATTTTGACCTCAAAAAGTAGCACATGAAGGTATATTTTTTATTACATATTTGATTCAAATTGTCAGCAAAATTTAAATCTTTTCTCTACACGATGCATCGGATCTAACGTTCCTATTCGAACAGACGTTGGTTCGTATTCATGCATCCCGCGTATCAATATCATTTTGCATCTTCAATCTCTTGTTCAATGATAATTTTTAACCCACAGTCTTGGTTGTCTTTATTTGTATGTATGTGTAGTGTTAAAATACTTATAGAACTCCTCCCACTTTATATTATAACATGTGTCGAATAGTTAAATATACTAACATGCCAATATCTTTGGTTCACCAACAACCTGAAAACAGAAACACGCCTATGTTATTGATGAATATCTTACAAGTACTGTTTTCGACTGTTATGTTATCATCCGTGATTACTCCCTATTTTTAATGGAGTTGTGTTGCTCAGTCTACTTTTTAATGTACTTCAGTGTTTTGAAAATTGTCTGGTTTTCATTGTTTTGCAATGATTTTGACGAATACTCTGCGACTTTTCGTAGTTTTCGCCATTTATTTCTAAAATATTAATTTTTTTTTCTTTCTTTACTTTGCTGTTCATTTTCTTTTATTTTTTTAACCTGTTTCAGGAAGAGTGTTTTTATTATGTACAATATTACATTTGGAAAAATAATCACCCTGAACTTGAACATAGCTTTATTTCCCAGCAAGCCATTCACTACTTTAACCATCCCCTCTACGTCCACCTTTTGTTGACATCCTATCTCAATGGTGAGTAGAAAGTGTGCTGGTTTCGACATTTCTAATAAAAATAATACACATTCTTATTAAACTTGAAATATTTCTACATATTTTTTTTATAGTATTTGTTTATCGAAATAAAATATGGGGCCTCGGTAGCCGAGTGGTCTAAGTAGTTACTACTGTACTCACTAGCCAGTCGTACGGGTTCACTCGACTCTAATCTTAATTGACTAGGATTGTCAGTTTTCCAATCAAAGGTCGGTGGTTTTCTACGGGCTCTCCGGCTTCCTCCACCAATGAAAAACTGGCCGCCACGAAATAGCCTAAATGTGGTGCTTAAAAGTGGCAATAAAACACCAAAAATCAAATCGACAGAAATATTCAAACTATATAACAGTATTGGAACCTTTGATTACGAACAAGTTATTATTTGCAGTCATGAAACAAAAGACTTTTGCTTGCCTTCTACATAATGATTTTTTGGAAGTTGCGTTTGGAATTAACGCCATTATTATCACAAGCAACAGTGAATTGATAGCATTTATAACGTCACAATTCAAACGAATATTGCATGTTTTCAATATTGATTGGAATTAAAGGAAGACAGAAATGATTGGTGGCACGGTGCATATATCTCTGATCCTTACAAAATCCAAACAAGCAAACTACAGGAAGACCAAACCTAATGTAATTACGAAAAGTAACGTCATATTACTTTTATAACAAAACAAAACAAAAACACAGATATGCAGTTGTGAAAACTAAATCCCTATATTTTTTTCGTAAAATCTATACCTTTCCTATAAAAGTTATTTAAATGACCAATCTATTGTCATTAGAAAATTAAACTCATTAAAAGTTGGATAGACGGGGTTATAATATGTGTCGTACACTAGTCGAATCGATATGGACTTGTATAAAAGGATAAGGAGGTTCATGGTTGAAATGATTTGATCTTGTATGAAAGGAGGTTGATGACCAGATTTGTGTATCGTATTGCTCTTGATAAATATACTAAATATACTTATTTAAATGATATTAAAGGAGTAGGCCCGGTAAGACCCTGTTTTGCCACAAAATATAGAGTTTTTACAAAGTTGTTAAATTGTAAACTATAATTTATTTAGTTAAAAAGTAAAATACTTTTGTTACATTAATATGGTCTGTTTTAATAATACAACGGACATACACCAGGTGCTAGCATCACTATTTCATGCAAAAATACTGATATTTTCACATTTGTTCTAATTAAAGACATTTTTTGTCTAAAACTAATGTTGCCGCACTTGTGTTTAGTCTTAATATTTAAATATATATGTTGTATTCAATGATAATACACAACATATATGAATGTTGGAGATGAACACGAATACGGCCATTTCCATTTTAAAACAAAAAGCGTCTGAACAGTGAGGTTAAATGGTATATTTTATGAACGTTTACAATAACCAATGGAATCAAATGAAGTAGACACTGAAGTGTTTAAAAATGTCAAAAATCTTTCATCAGACGTACTTCGAATTTTGGACCGAAATTAACCCTTACCGGACCTTCTCCTTCTAACGATTACTCTACCAGTTTTGCTGCATCAGATGCCCATTAAAACCACAAATGTTAAAGATGATCGAGATCAACATACCATCTTAAATATATCCAACTTTTTTACTAATCATGTAACCCATACAAAAATATTAAGTTTAACAGATGTCAGTGTTTAAGATTTTTACAGATATATGCGTCTGACGTAAAAACAAAAATATGTAAGAAAATATTATAAGTATGATTGTATCATCTTATATTTAAGAAATGTCACCAAATGTCAATATAAATGGTTTGTTATGAATATTTCTTCTCTCGTTATAAAGAAATTAGCAGCAACATTCCCATTCAAAACTCCTAAAAGTTTTCATTCCGATACTTTATTTTAAAGAATGGCTTCTAACCGTTTTTTAATCATTACATTATACTAGGGTTTTTTTTTGTGGACTGGAAATAACAGGACGAAAGGACAGCAATTCGCAGAAACTTGATTTTGAGATGGTTAGAAAAAAAATCCAACCATGTTATTATAGTATTGGTATGGTTTTTATATACCTGCGGTTTATTCTTTATAATTGTTATTTTATATTTTTGATTTTGTAATAATATATTTAACAATATAACTGTTGAAAATCACCTTACCTGAGAACTTTTCAAACCGCCGTGGTCGTATGAATGTTTTTGATACAATACAACTATACTGTTTCAATTGAAATGAAGGATGAAATTTGAGTAGCAATGTTCCAAAAAAATACCTCAACTTATGAATGTTCAAAATAAATATCAAAGTTTCTTACTTTTAACGTGTCCTTCGCTTTAATATAATAGTATTATATATATTATGTACATTGCATTTATGTAAAATAATAATTGACTTCGTCTATAATCAGATACTATAAGTTTAAATAACCTGAAAGTATTTTCTATAATACACATAATATAAAAATTTATTTAAAATGGAAAAAAATGAAGTATACAAATCGAAAACATAATTACAGACTGTTTACTTTTTATTGTTCTTCTGAAGTGTGTTTTTTCTATCGTTCAGGATATATATATTGTGTTGATTTTTCCCCAGTTATATAGTTTATTTATTGGCGGTGTATATTAGATTTAGAAGATTTAATAAACTTTTGGAAGTCAAGGACAATGTCAGTCACAAAAAGTTATATTTGAGCTCTTCTACTTTCGGTGACATTAGCATGAAAAGTAATTAACAAAGTTATCTAGTTATTTTATAAAATGTTTCCTAGATTAAAAGTCGTGCCTGTTCTAATTTGTTTTTCTAAAATTTTAATATATATTGCTGTTAAATTTATGGCTATTTAAATGCAGAAAAGTTGCACACGTCAATCTTTGATTTCATCTGTACTGCTGTGGATCTCATCAAACTTTTTTTTTGGGGGGGGGGTGAGGGGGTGGAGGAGGGGTTTAAAATACTAATGAACAAAAATAAATATACTTAATCGAATTTTTTTTTATATTATTGGTTCTTAAAATTCTGTCATCATCTGGACAATCATATGCATAGGAAATGTCTGTACTAAGTCAGTAATATGACGATTCGGTATACATGTTATCGTTGTTTTTTTATTATACGTTCTCGTACGGTCCGAACCGTATGCGTACTTTTTTTAAAATACGCATACGGTCGGACTGATTTTAAAAAAATGGTCAAGTTTATTATATACGAATGTATATTATAAATCAACATAACTGTAATATCGAATACATGTAAATGTTCAATTGTAATATGAATAAAAACTTTATATTCTAACTATTTTAAAAAAGTAGCGTCAATTTTTATCTGTTAATCTCATGTATTTAGCATGTCAGTAATTATACATGTAAATGAGATTGAATAGTTCTCACTGAATTGAAGTTATTAGAAGTTAACAATATGTGGGAAGAAAAGGTTTTTTGGAATAGTTAGGAACTTAACGTGTCGGTTAGTGTATAGAAAGGTATCTATACTATTAAACGAGAAGACCTCATTTTGGGTGTCGTTTCTCTTCTTTCCACAATAAATTAATCAACACGGCTCTGTGTCCTATAGGTACAGTGCATAGTCGCATTTGTCATCCATATATATGATTATTCAGATTGAGTTATTTTGGGAGAAAAACGAGAAAAAAGGCATCCGGATATTGTCCCGTCATTGGACGAAATTTTAAGTCAGATAAGACTTCCGGTTTGCGTTTTTCTGTATACTTTGAACATACATATACTACGAATAAAGTGTATTTTAATTCGTTTTTCTGTATACTTTGAACGTACATATACTACGAATAAAGTGTATTTTAATTCTATCTGCTATCATTTTCAAGTTTACTATCCACGGCGGTCACAGAGTTTATTAAATGGAGAGGGTCTGTATAGTATATCAATTGACCACCATGCATCGATTAGTAAACTTGGAATTTAGAGTAAATACACTTTATTTATATAGTAATGAATGTTCATAATATACAGATAAGCGCTAAAATTATTCATGTGAACTTTTGATACCTTTTCTGAAATTCTCCAGTCATTAAATCTTTTACAAAATTCATTTATTATCATTCAACAACAGAAAAAGATGTGGTATGATTGCCATGTTGAGACAACACTCCACAAGAGACCAAAATGACACAGAAATTTACAACTATAGGTCACCGTACGGCCTTCAATAACGAGTAAATCCCATACCGCATACTCAGCTTTAAAAGGCCCAAAAATGACGATGTAAAACAATTCAAACGAGAAAACTAGCGGCCATAGTTATGTACAAAAAATGAACGAAAAACAAATATGTAACACGTACATAAACAAACGACAACCACTGAATTACATGTTCCTTACTTAAATGTTCATAACATACTAAATGTATGTTCATATTGAAATTGATAGAAAACCAAAAATTGGGAATTTTAGAAATGAAGGAGGAGGGATAAAAAAAACATGTTCCTGTCCCCAATAACCTATGACTACATGATACATTTGCTGAAATTCTCCAGTCATTCAATATTTTACAAAATTCTTCAAGCAACACTTTACATACTTTAAACTACGCTCTGAATGCCCGCGATTTCGCGGGTGTGTTCTAGTATAATATGAAACTTAGAGCGAGGGGCTTGCCCCGAGCTTTTAGTTTCATATTATATACCTTTCTATACACTATCCAATTTATCACATATTTACAACTTGAGTAATCCTGTAATTAGTCTATTGACATGTTTTGGCTGACTAGATGTAGCTCATTTACGTAGTTTCGTAAATCTACTAACTAATATCATTGTAAAAATGGGATTTCAAAAGGCCCTTGACTTTAGAACGAAAAGATGGTAGCTGCTGGTGTAAGTATGTTTATTGATATAAAGCGGTGTTTTACTATACAAAAGTCATTTACTTATTTACATGGTAAGATGACAAAATAAATTGACCAAAAGCAAACAATTCTTAAATTGCAGTGGAAGCTTAACATTCTGGAAAACATTTTTTAATTTCACATAAAAACTAAAACTATATTGAAAATGCTTTTGAATGAGTACAAACAGTTAGACCCCCCTCCCATATCTTTTGTTGAAACACCTTTTAAAAATGGCTGGATCTGCCCCTGGTATGTACCCATAGGTAGTCTAGTGGATAGTTTACATGCATGAAAATGTGTGTTACTTTTTAGCCAAAATCTGCTATGATGTATTATTAAAAAGAAAAGGTATTTTATATAATTGTAGATAATAATGTGTTTTGTAGAAATGTTTTTTTTTATATTCTCTCATAACTCTTTTTAGAGTGGCTCATGTTGTTTTAAATATTATTGTTATTTTATTAATGTATAAATGTATGTTAATTTTGAGGTGAGACTCTAATAAAGTATTTGTCTTGTCTTGTCTTGCATGAAATATTTACTGGACATTAGGCAACCAATAATCGACCAATTTATGACGAACTATATCAAATTGCTTTATTAATAATTTCCCTTCAAAAGATTCATGATGGGCTCTTTTTGTGTACAAAGTAATTGTATGGAAGATAAAGGATTACAAATTTTAGATGGAGTTGTACTTTAATTAAGGTATAAAGAACCATAAATGTTACTCCTTATTTTAATGAAAGAAACCTTTAATCGTCAAAAAAAAAAATTAGATCAAAAGATTGATTAGTAGGATGTTAAAAATCTGTTTGAAAACTAATAAAAAAACTATTTAGTTAAATTTGGAACACAGAATTTATTTCAAAATAGCCAGTAGCAATTTTTGTTCTAATATCTTGATTACGATACAATGAAATCTTACCCTTGTGGTCATTCATGCGTAGTTACTTATACGGAAAAAGTATGTACTATGAAAATTAGAAGGCAAATTCAAGCAATTTGATTGGACGAGAAGTTGTAAGTTTGTGCTAATAGAAAAACCGTCAAACCAGCAGTTGACTTGTGAGAAAACTGTTAAAATTGAAAATGTTTTGATCAATTGGAAACGTGATTCAGTGATATTCCAACAATTTGTTATGGGGTTACAATTCGCATTGATTAATTTGAGTGCCAAAAGAGGATTTTGATAGACAATTAAATTCAGAATTATTTAATTTCAATTGATTTAATGTTCACTTGTTCACTTTATTCATCTAATTGTTAAAATGTTAATTTGTAAAACTCAGTTAAAGTTTTTTGATAAATGTTTGTGTAAAATAAACCCATATGTATGGTCCCGCTCGTACTAGACCGTATGAGTATACTCGGATCGTCCGAGTATACTCATACGGTCCGGACCGTACGCGTACGGTCCAAATACTCATATGGTCTTGAACATAAACACGTTCATATGTAACAAAAAAAGATACTACCAAGGGACAATCCAAATTATAATTTGATTAATAATTTAAATGGATAGGGCCTGCAGAATGGTTCGACCGGAATGAAGAACTGGAATTTCTTTTGCCATTACAAATTGAGAGCAGGTTTGGTGGGATCAAATAATCCAACAGGCTTACCTAATTACCTTTAAAATGTTGCTAAAAGTACTCGTTAAGATATTGAAAGTGGGGAACTCTTCCTACATGCAGCATCGAATTTAACGTCCCACTTCCATCCGAACGTGGTTGCGTATTTATACATGACGAACAGCCAAACGAACGTCGGGCTTTGAATAGGATTCCAATACCGGATCGGAGAAGTTTAGGTTCCATGTTTATTCAGCCCTGAGTCAACCCTTTGGGTCTGAACAAGAGAATATGCGACTCATATGTTAATGAGGCAATAATGCAGTAAACAAATGACAGAAAAATACAAATGAACGACACATGCAGGTCAACAGCATATTAACATTTACTTCAAAAAAAGGGGGGGGGGAATCATCATATTTTAAACATTTTTTTCTAAAGAGGAGCCTACTTATTTTTAATAATGAAGAAGATATATTAAAGTCAAGGAAAATTACTGAATTCTTGGACAAGATAGATGTATAGTTTTTTGGAAAAAAGGTTCTTCAAATAATATTAATATGTGCCTTCTTGTACTAAAAGGTGTGTTTTACAAATTATATCACTTGAAATGTACCCCTCATCAAAGGGATATTTATAACTTCGAGTGGTTGTTCCCAACTTGACTACGACTTGGATGGAGAATTGTCTCCTTGGCACTCATACCACATCTTATTTATATACAAACTGTAAAAAAAAAGAACAAAAATGAGAACACCGAAATGACAGAGAGGTAGACAACCAACATATAACACAAAAACTAATATGTTCACACATCAACGAACAGCTTGGACCCCAAAAGTTGGAGGTGAACACAGGTGTTCTTAAAGGTTGAGTAGTTCCTGCTTCTTTCAAAACAGCCGCCATGTTGCGAGCTATAAGTCATGTCCGGTGAAGGAGGAAAGACTTGTATGCCAAATCAATGGAGATAATTTAAAGTATATGAAATAATTTTTCAATTATTTCTTGGTCAACAGGAAAAAATACTTTCAGTTAATTATAAATTAAAGAAATGCAAAGTACAAGTGGTAAATCAAGTTTATTTTCTGGCTTCGCCTCAAAAATTTGCAAATTATTATTTTTTTGAATTAAAATTTCAAATCGGTCGCTCGTCCCAATATTTGGAGTCGAAAAATCTGTAGTGCAAGAAATTAAATTGCTGTGGCCTAAGTTAAACACTTCTGAAAAAATAGTCTTAACTCAAATGGTGATCAATTAAAATATTAAAATTATGTTTTTTCGTATTTTTATTTTTATTTTGAGTAACATTTCTTTTTTCATATCTATTATAATAAATTTACCTTACCAGTTTTGAATAGGATATAACATGATACGCATTTGTGGTTTAAATTTATCTACAACTTCCGATGAATTAAAAGGATAATACGATGGTTAAAAGGTGACACCTACGTGTAGTTATACATAGAGTAAAAAGAATTGTAAAATATTATTTAAACGATAAATATTATTGCGTACACACCTTTTTTTTTTTTTTTACTAATTATGTCAAATAATAGAATTGGTTTTTGATTGACCCCAATGTATCATGAGCTTGGATTGGTGTATTGTTTAGGAATGATTTGATACAATAAACCTTAGCGATTTTTTTTTCTTTCGTTTAACAAGAAACGAAAAAAATATCCATAATTTCTTATCAAAACTGTCAACATTATTGGCAAATCCAGGTAAAATTCTTATTCATTTGAGGTACGGAATGTCCAAAATACATATTTGTCGTGTGTTCTCTCTATATATGATGGTAATCGTAAATCAGGGTTAGATGTCTTTCTCTCGGTTTTGGTTTGTAGCCCGGATTTGTTTTCTTTCAGTCGATTTATGACTTTTAAACACCGGTATACTACTGCTGCCTTTATTTAGATTAAAAAAAAAGAAGCTCGATACTGCATTCGAAATCTAGCACGTACAATGAGTACAAGGGTTATTGATGCTTTCGATATCCCCAAGATTGTTTATTTTTTTATCCATTTTTCTTCACAACAAATATGATGTTGTTCGAATAGACAAAAATCATTTTGCCCCGACCACGGACGGACAAAGCCTCTTCCAAAATATTTAGTTGCACAGTGCACGTGAGACCTTATAGTTATATACGGGGTCAATGCATTCATTATGGGATGAGAGCGAAACTGTTTTATATGCTTAAAATTATCCTTTGAAATGTAACAGTACTGGAAAAATCAGTACTGAAACATTACTGACAAAATCAGTACTGAAATAGTGCTGACGAAATCAGTACTGAATCCATAGAAAGTATAACAATATAAATGTTTGGTCTTTCCTAACAGAACTGATATGTACGAGAGTAGAAATGTACCCAAAAAAAAACGTTGGTAAATTTTTGGTAGTGTACAAGTAAAAAGTTGAAGAGCATTGAGGACCAAACGTTCCCAAAAGTTGTGCCAAATACGGGTAAAGTTATCTGCCTGGGATAAGAAAATTCTTAGTATTTAGAATAGTTCGTACTTTTGCAAACAGTAAATTTATAAAATGACTAAATAATAGATATACATGTTAAAACCGAAATGGTGACTCACTGCAGAATAAAAACGAATACCTTAAACCACCTAAACCAGCACATAAAAAAGGCACAGCCGAAGAACGTATTATATGTTAGCCGAAAAGATCAACGCACAAAAGTGACGTCACATTTAATGTTCTAAACATGTCCAAAAATAGGATAGAGTCAAGATTGGGTTTGAATATTGATATAGAATGTATTAATAACAATGAAAATTACAATACTTATTGTACTTGTTATATTATAGCTCGTTTCTGTTTGTGTTGCATTTTAGTGTAGTGTTTCTGTTGTGTCGTTGCACTCCTCTTATATATGTGATGTGTTTCCCTCAATTTTAGTTTGTAACCCGGATTGGGGTTTATTCTCAATAAACCCCAATCCGGTTTATAAATTTCGAACAGCGACATACTACTGTTGCCTTTATTTGGCATAACTTTTCGGAACTTTTGGCAAACACCTACAATTTCAACAGAATTTGACTCCCTTTTTTTAGTTTGATACTGTGTCACCATTTAATTCGTAATGTAGATATATATTTTTTTAAATATTTACATTGTAAAAGGCATTTGTTGAGCCGACTTGTCTAAAAACAAATCGAACATATAAACATTTCCCATATCCGTATCATTGCACTTATCTTTAGACTTACATGGATGTGATTTCTAGCAAACTGAATTTCTTAATTGTAGCAGATAACCATTAAATTACACATTTTAAACTTGTATATGTATATGAATATTTTTTCAAAATATATAATATATTTCCCCTTGATGATGAAACGTTAGGCAGCCCTGTCTTCTTGTGTTTTAAACTACAACATATAAATTGTACAAAGTCATTTGTTAATGTATCTGATTATACTTTATTATATATATGTTTCGCAAGACTTCCGGATTAGTGCGAGGATTACATAGTATATAATGTCATATGTATGTTTTAGCTAAAACTGTTTTAAATTGATGTCATGCTTTCCTTTGATTGGTGTGTCAATAGATCTCGAGGACTTCAAAAGCCCTGCCAACGGTTTAAGGATTTAAGGAGATTTCGACTTTGATAGATGCAATCTTAGCATTATGAGATCTAATCCTTTAGTGAAAATCCATTCTTCAATGTTCTTCGACTTTTAATTTAAACGAAATTACATCATTAGCTAAGAATCAAATAGGAAGAACAAAAAAAATCTTTCTTAAAAACATAAAATCGTGTTTATTGTTAAATTGATTAATGTGATAATGTCATCCGATGAATTAGTTGTGTTGTGTAAATAGAATAGTGTGTGCATAGAATATTGTGCAAAAATGAATAATTTGTCAATATTTTTCTAAAATTATAATAATCATATACGCAACATTTTGTTGTGGCTCTCTGTTAATCGTACTATTCTGATCTTTTCCAATCCCCTGGAAATTATTTCGCGTGGTTGTCCTATAGAAGATAATCTTGATACGTGCTATAAACCACCGACAGACAATGTATGAACAGTAGATTATCTATTATACTTTCTATGTATCGACTTAAAGATACAATCAAGGTTTGCCAGCATATCTCCCAATTGATACGATATTCCAGGGCTTGTATTTCCTATCATGATTTCTTTAATAGAGCATTGCTGCTCACAAGGAAGCTGTTGAACCAAGAGTTCACAGATGATATCGGATATGTTCCTTTTTCACGAATTTGACCTACATAATTAGACTATTTACCGGATTTGTAATAGCATAAGCAACACGACGGGTGCCACATGTGGAGCAGGATCTGCCTACCCTTCCAGAGCACCTGAGATCACTTCCAGTTTTTGGAGGGGTTCGTGTTGCTTATTCTTTAGTTTTCTATGTTGTGTCTTCTGTACTATTATTTGTCTGTTTTTATTTTTATTTTTAGCCATGGCGTTGTCAGTTTTTTTTTTAAATCTATGAGTTTGACTGTCCCTCTGGTATCTTTCGTTCCTATTTTGTATGCTACGATATGCATTGGTTATATGTGTACCATTGGATAGATTGATTATTTCTATAACAAGAATATCTCATTCCAAAATAATGCTTATGCTTATTTTATTTTTTTATAAACTTAAATAATCTGGATACTAGATATTCAGAAAGATATCTCAAAAGTATGTATGATTTTTAATTGTTTTCGTTTTATTTCTCACAAATTCAGATTTCTAAACAGAACCTCTTTTAAGAAAAAGGCAGGAGATAACTGGAGTGGACTCAATAACATACGATGGAGAAGAAACAACACAATGGCTACATGAATTACCACGAACAAAGACCGAACTCTACAAATACAACTTCAGATAGACTAAGACAAACAGCACCAAAAAAAAAAGATTTTTGAACCTTAAAATTGTATAAGACACCTTGAAAAAAACCTAACGTGTTATTTGTGGTATGTCTAATAAGTTACGAGTTTCCTTTTTTAGATACAAATTTTCCCATGACGTCAATGTTATTCGGACTCTCTTGACTTTACCTATAAAAATGAAATAAGATCATATCTTGAGCTGAAAACCACACAGATGTCGTTATATTGTTACTTCCGTTGATCGAAGTTGAGTGGAGAAAAAAAAAGCAACATCACTTGCGGAAAAAGTAAAATAAAAGTGTTAAAACGGTATTATATTACATCGGGATATCCATATTCAAAAGGAAAATCATCTGGGAAGAGCAAGGACTCGATGATTTAACCGGTAAGAGACATTTTATTACATTTTAAAACAATTTTTCCTGACCGTTGCCCCAATTTCTTGATACGAAGTTGTCAACATTTTGCTTCGCTCTATAGTCGAGATTCACGTTGATGGTAAACATGCATATTTAGAGTAAAAATATGGTATATTAGTATATATATGGTACAAATAAGTGATATATATTTAAATATCTGAGATTTGTGATAATAAGGGGGAGGGACAAAGGGAGGCTCATAACAGGGTGCTGTCCTCAAGCACCTATGCCTATAAAGCGGCATATAACGGAAATTCGTCACTGCCTAACATTTTTCTAAATGTGTTATATAGAGGTATATAGGAATTTTTTTTCTGAGACAAGTGCCTGTGATTCTTCTTCCTCGAAAATGTCTAATCAAAATATCTTATTATTACGCAAAAGTTATTCAATCATGACAGTCAAAGCCATTACTGAGAATTCGAGCTGTCAATTTAGCTAAAAAAATGTTACCATAGATACAAACGCAAAACAAGATTTGTTTTTAAAGCTATTTATTTTTGAAGATCAAACGAAAACTTTTTCGGCAAGGAAATGTTAGGGGGTGTCTGAAATGTGTACCCCGGTTTTCTTTTGTCAGTACATTTTACTTTGAAAATGAATTGTTACTGTTTGGTCTGTTTTCTGTGATATCCATTTGACGTGACTCTGTACTTATGCATCCCGTCAATGTGTTTGTATTATCTTTCATTTTTGCTGGTGTGTTTTGTATGGGCGACTTTTTGTGTTTCTTTGGTTAATATGACGCCACTCTGTACTTTTAAAGATGTACATTATGTTATTGTTCTATTATAAAGTTGCAAACATTTTGAACGACAAAATAAGTTTGCTCGCGTAGGGGTATTAACCATATGTGGATTCTTAAAAATTCTAAACAACTTCTGATTAGTTTTAAATCTCGGTCTGTTTCTGAAATTAGCTCTAACAAACTTTTAATTTTTTAACCATGTATACCACCATGCCCTATGTGAAATTATATAAAAAAAAAACATTGAACGGCAAAATTATTTTAGGTTTCTTCATATGTGACGTAAACATTTTATGACATCAAACACGCGAAGCAATGCATGTAATTTTTAAATTTGATAGATGCTTTTTGTGCTTTTTTGTTAAATATTTGTTTGTTTTGAGATTGTGACACAGTGATGACTGCGGTACCCATATTTTGACTATTTTACCACCTTATGTCTGTTTTGTTTACGCCTTATTGTAAATATAATGGAATTTGATACGACTGTCATACAAGTGAGAGGTATAGCGCTATAAAACCAGGTTCAATCTACTACTTCTACATTTGAAAATGCCTGTACAAAGTCAGGAATATGACAGTTGTTGTCACTTCGTTTGATGTGTTTTGTCATTTGATTTTGCCATTTGATTAGGGACTTTTCGTTTTGAATTTTCCTCGGAGTTCAGTATCTTTGTGATTTAACGTTTTCTTATATTGTTGGATTACTCTTTCGATAACGTATGTTTCACATCTATACTAACACTATCTGGTTTATTATTGCAGAACGTGTGTATACCTCTAGTTGTCGCATCTATGTTTGTTATGTTGGCGTATTGCTATTTCATTGAGGATCATATAAACATACAAATATTGAGCTGGAAAAAAAAACTATTATAAATACACAAAGTATATTATTTTATTCATAGAGCATCTAGTATAATCTGTTTAAAAATATATATTTGTAAATGATTAATATAAAATTTCTATAGTTGTCATAGTTTTGTAAGTGTTGTTAGTTCGAAATGGCAACGGTCGTACATTTTCTTTATGTCCGCGTCACACTGTCCCGATTTTTACGCCGATGGCAACACGATAATGGTAATTTTCAAAATCGGGACTGATCGTATCCAGATCGGGCTATTCGTAGTGCCATCTTTAACCATCGTAGAACCATCGGCCACTTTTTCTAGGCTTCGGGGACAACTTCGGGAAGGGTTCTAAATTTGTTAACATGTTAAAATATCCCCGAAGGTGCGTCCGATGTTGAGGGTTCGTATTGAGTTCGTATCACCATCCCCACCATCGTAATGTCACCGGGAATGCATCTTTGCACATCGTATTGCATTCGTGTTTCCATCGTTTCCATCGGGCAGTTTTGACATTACGATGTCTACACGAATGAATCACGAAGATACCCGAAGGTCTTACGATGGCAACACGACTTCGTGAAGACCTCGTAATCCCGTCGTGTTGCCATCGAATAAAAGTACGAAGGCGACAAGATGGAACTACGACGATAATAAATCCAGCTAAATGTAAGTTAATTTTTGCGCTAAAATACATTTAAAGTGCCATGCGCGATATGCACTGGTCAGTCTAATACGACAGTTAAGAAAGACGTTCACAAAACATGGAGCTTATATCATATGATTCTATGAGAACAAGAAAGGCGACAGCGTTGTTTCTATTAATTCAAATGCAAAGAGCAGCTATTACAGGCTCAGGATTTACTTTTACAAGTAAAATATTATTTTTTGTCAATTTTTTATATCAAGTTACATAATGAAAATCATAAACGCGCCTCGTACACCAACACTGCAGGTACACGTATATAGGGAAACCAACTTTTTCTTCTTTATTCTGATTTTTTATGTATCGTCTGAGTTGTTGTCACACGAATGTTTACTCCATTTTGTTTTCTATATGTCATATTTTGCCGCATTTGTTGCTTTCCCCACATCCTTCCTTTTGTCTATATTATTATGATATTCTCCTGGAAAGAGCTCTTTTTGAATAAAAGGGACCAACGAACCCATTACCTTACTTTTAAGATAGATCAGTAAACATGGGCATAATTATGGGTGATTATTCAGACTAGTGCACTCATTTTACAGTTCAAACAAGGCAATGCCGAGCGTGGCATCCCCTCGTATGTAACATATTTGGGACAAAAATGGACACTATATTTGTATATGACACATGCAGAAAATGGTAAATTGAATATGCATATTTGATACATAAATTATTTTTTTAGAAATCAACCAAAACATTCAATACCTTTAATATTGTCTTTAGAACCAGCAGGTAAAAAAATGAGCAACCGATTTCCTGTGTATTATGCTTTTTCAAAGAGAAAAAACAAGTCAATCTGCATGACCTTGACCTTTGGCCTTGAACGTAAAAAATGTCAGATCATTACAAGGAGGAACAATATACCAAATGTGGTTAAAATCTTTTGAAGCATATTGGTTTTAGAGTGTCCACAAGGTTGATATTGCCTTGTATTACAACTGCCACTGTGACCTTGACCTTTGAACTTTAAAGTCAATAGCGCTTAAGATATACTTAACGAGTTACACCATACCAAGTTTTGAGCATTTTGGTTCTAGAGTGTCCATAACAATTTTATCTACACGTAACTTACATGTAGTAGGCGAGGGGATAATAAACTAAGTTTTATACGAATTAGACAAAAAGATCGATTTCCCGCCATGCATGGCAGACTTGTACAGAAACGATATGTTGTCGAAATTCTGCTCGTATCTTTTAGACATCGTATGGCCATCGCGTCATCATCGTAGTCCATCGTGTAGCCTTCGTAATCCATCGTGTAGCCTTCGTGATCCCTCTTGTAGGTTTCGGCAGAGATATGAAGCTTTAATACCCGCCTTCGGTTAACCTTCGTATGTCCATCATTTGCTATCGTATATAATTTCGGCACCATCGTATAGACTTCGTTATTCATCGTACTTGCTTCGGTCACTTTTTGGTATTTTAACGAGATCGGGACCAACTTCGTACGAACTTACAATTTTCGCATTCGGGTGTCTATCGTATATAAAAATCGGGACAGTGTGACGCGGGCATTACGAATGGAAGATTCAGCATTATTTTTTCCCAGTCACCTGGACTATCTTGGCATATTAAAACAATAACCTGAAATGAACAAAACATTATAGATTTATACTTGGTAACAAAAGATGCGACCGATTTTGAGGACTTTTTTTATGGCCCTGCAACGAAGTTGTCGGTGTCCTATAGTTTTACGTCATTCCTTCATTCCGCCTCAAGCCATTATACGGTCTTTTTTTCTAAACGCCTTCAGATATTGGGCTGATATTTGGTATGTGAGTTAACCATGATGAGTTATAGATCAAATTTAAGTTTCGTTCCGCTCCCTTTGGACTTTGATAAATTGTTGAAAATCAGTTATACGGACTGTTTTTCTAAACGCCTTCAGATATTGGGCTGATTTTTGGTATGTGAGTTAACCATGGTGAGTTATAGATTAAATTTTGGTAGGCGAGATTAAATTGACAAGGATGCAGATAAAAAAAACCAATTAAGTTGATAGTACACACCGTATTATGTTGATTTGTTTCCAGAATAGTTATGACAAAGCTTCTACAATTAAATATAAAATCAGTGCCATAATCCCATACATGCAGCGCCGCAATAAGGGATCTAGAGGATCCTTGATGTTTATGTTAGTCGTATAAATTTCAACCAAAATTGTGTGTACAAATTTCAATAACTTACAAACTTAGATTTTCTTTTTCTACAGATATTCTATAGTTCTATACATTCATAGATATTTTTCACAACTTTTAATTTATTTTACAATTAATAGTAACCGTTGTATAAATGCTACATACACAACAGCGTGTTTTTCGATATAAGATGCAGATTAAACAAATGCTACAAAATTTCAGAATTGCTGTAGAATCTGGATTAACGACAATGTTCAGATGTAAATGGTGGCAACCTTTAATGAATGGCAGTAATGTTTTTTCTGTCTATGAAGAAATAACATAAAACATGTGGTGCACACTGAATAACCCGCGTAGAGGGTTATTTTAAAGTGTGCACCACATTTTTTATGTTACTTCGAATAGGCAGAAAATTTATTACAGGCATTGCTTATAATTTAATTCTTTATTTCATTTAAAACCGGAATAAATCATGAAAAAACGTTGATAACGTCACGGTCATATGACAAAATTATGTCTATGAGCTAATAAACAAAACGACGTCAGCCAATCAGAAGACGTGATACATCCAAAATTAAATTATATTTATATATTCATACATACCTTTCTCTGCCCAAATACTTTAAACAGTTCTAGGTCTACACCTGCAGCTCTAACAGATAAGGCAGCTGTTGCTTCTTCCTTCCAGATATTTAAAAATTCATCTGTTGTCATGCCTTAAACGTAAATATTCGTTACAAAGAATAATGTCATTGTTTGAAATTAAAATACATATCATTAAAGTTCCTACTATTAACTTTAACAGAGGTTCAAACTTATACCAACTCTGACATCCTAGCAATAAATAAAGCAGATACAAGTGATACAAGTGAAGATTTTGTATTTTTCTACATTTCTAAAGAAAACTAATTTCCTATCAAATTGAAAGTTTGCATTATTTTGTGGGCATTCCTCGCCAACAATGAAACTATACATCAATAATCAAGGTTAATCCGTTCACCAACCACAATGATGGTCATAGGATGTCAATGATTGCAACAGGAAGACATAGTGATAGGGGTGAATTGACGGCGGAGAAAGACATATATATACTCAATATAACTCAATGGTTTGTTCATTATTGTCTGCTGAATCAGAACCATTCAGTTCACCATCATTTTCAGTGTTAGTGTCAGTAATAATGTCCGTCTCTGGCATTGTTTTGTTAGTTTTAATTTCAGTGTCGGTATCATGTTCTGTCTTGGTAAAAGGGTACTCACTTTCAGTATTACTGGATACAGAACTTGCTTCAAATACTGCTTCTATTTTCTAAGTCTTCTTCTGTTTGAATACCAGGCGAGAATACAGAATAATGTGTATTGACTACATGTGTGTTTTAAAAGCCTTTAAGGTATTAATTATAAAAGCTGTTTATCTGGTCATAAACTGTATCAAAAAGGTATCAAACTAACATGAATGGACAATATATAAAACAAAAATGATGAAAATGTTATTGAGATTAATGGGCATGTGTTGTAATAATAGCAATATATATATTTATTTTCAATTTTTGTACAAGTTAAAACTATTTTTCAGAAATATTTTGTACATGTTAAAACTTGTATTTTTGCATTGTACAAATTATAACATGTACAAAATGTTTGTACATGTTATAACCTGCACAAAATAGTTACTTGTACACGACATATATATCTAATGAATTGGGGACATTAAAAGACCAATCACATTTGTCCATTTCAGAGTAGAACTGTTCTTTCCTAGAAAACCACTTGTTTGGTGAGACTACACCCATGCGTGAGAACAGAAGTTTAACGTTTTTGATGGAGATTTTGGTTGGGCAAAATTAAAGTTAAGAACTGTCATCAACAACTTGATTTAAATTGATGGCAGTTCCCCAACAGGTCGGGGAAATATGAGAAGGATAAAGCCAGTTTATCTCCTGACAAATGATGATAGCACATACATCCATAGGGACAAGGACATATATTATCTCATAAATAAACAATCGTTATACACATTAAAAGCTCCTCTCTTTCTATTTGTTGTGAACTCGAAATTTGTTGTTGGTTTTGTTTATTTTGAGGATAGTACAAGATTTTTCTACCTTCTTGTACGGTAATCACATAAACGGTACTAATTACACTGCACCAGATGCACATCTCGACAATTAATGTCTCTACATTGATGCTGAAGGCCAAATATTTGAAAATCTCAAACGAACACAAAAGTTTAAGAGCTGATCAAACCAAGGATCCAAAGAAAATTTATCTCCGGAAAGGAATCAGAGCTTTGTAAAATATTCAACTATCAAACAATGATATATATATATAGAGCCCAGGTGGTCGTGTGGTCTAGCGGGACGGCTGCAGTGCAGGCGATTTGGTGTCACGATATCACAGTAGCATGGGTTCGAATCCCGGCGAGGGAAGAACCAAAAATTTGCGAAAGCAAATTTACAGATCTAACATTGTTGGGTTGATGTTTAGACGAGTATATAATTAATCAGCGCCATTCGACGATCGAATATGTCAATTAGGTGAACTGATAAGTAGTATGCAAGTTTCATTCCATAAATAAACAACATAGCAGGTAATATATACTGAACGACTTTAGAAACGCAACACTCATTTTGTTGATTTTTTTTCACTAAATCTTGTTTGATTTTCTTACAACTACTTTCCATGCTTATCATACTTCTTTCTCCGTACAAAAAATCAAAATCTGACTAACCTGTGGTTATTGAACATACCGAATTTTTTAAGTCGCACGAATTTCTTAAAGCGAAATTTTGGACCCATGAAAGATTGTTTCGGTTGTTTTGCTTTGTGAAACAGTTCTTTCAATCCTTTGCCTCACTTAAACCAGTTTAAAAATGTTGCATCTCCATTTGACCAAGACTGAGAAACAAAAAACTGAATTACCCCTTAAGAATACTGCAAACTTTAAAACATAAACGTGCTGCAACCATACTGTATGACTTCAGAAACTCGTCTTACTGTCCTTCCGACAACGATACAAGTAGACAAGATTTGTTGCTGGCCATCAATGAACAGATAAACGTTTAGAGACAATGAAACGTCAACAGAATTTGATTACGCAACGTCATTTGCCAGACAGGTTTACGGCCGCAACGTCAACTGCTAATCAAATTGCCGAGTGCCATTGAGTACAGATTCATGCCATAAATGTTTCCCATCAACTGAATTGCCAAAGAATCGACTGAAGGAAAACCTTAAAAGCCCTCAAGTTCCGACCGCATAATTGCCAAAACCAATTAATGGGTTGAACAAATGCAAAACCAGAAGGTGCAAAAAAGAACCCAAAACATATCAGACAGACTTTGTTGACCGTTGAGACAATTATTTTGGCGTTTGTAACATGCAGTCATCGCTTTTGACGGGGACACATTCATTCAAAAATAATACAAAAATAATCTAGTGTTGCGTTAGCCGGTCAGTATAGATCCACGTTGTGTGCACGATTATAGATGACTATTTTGCCAAAGACGAAGCAAGAGAGTAAATTCGTCAACAATTTAAATAAAGTAGGATGTCTTTGTTACTACTTAAGATACATGATACGTGATACAAATATTGCAATTGACTATGCTTTCCCGGAGACGAACCCAGACCAACTCCTTAGCATTTAGTGGGTTTCAAGGTTTATAGAACGTTTAACAGACCTTCGTTCTGTAAAATCAAGCTCTATAGAAATTACAATTGTGAACGGTTTCCCACTGTGAACGGCCCAACTCTGTCATATTCCTTGACTGGTTATTACATTGGTTTGTCTTTAATAGTTATATAACGT
Organism: Mytilus edulis; assembly: GCA_019925275.1. NCBI lineage: Eukaryota > Metazoa > Mollusca > Bivalvia > Mytilida > Mytilidae > Mytilus > Mytilus edulis. The sequence goes on from CM034350.1 coordinate 50,326,783, forward strand.
GGTTAAACTATTTTGTTGCACTTCGATGTACACAAATCTCACAATAACTTATTTGAATGGTAAATAAACTCATCATAGATACCAGGAATAAAAAAATTACGTACGCCAGACGCGCGTTTAGTCTACAAAAGACTCATCAGTGACGCTCGAATAAAAAAAATGTTTAAAAGGCCAAATAAAGTACGAAGTTGAAGAGCATTGAGCACCAAAAGTTTCTAAAAGTTATGCCAAAAACAGCTAAGGTTATCTATTCCTGAGGTAGAAAAGCCTTAGTATTTCAAAATTCAAAGTTTTGTCAACAGTTTATTTATTATTCTGAACATATCAATGATAACTCAAGTCAACACAGAAGTGCTAGTTACAATATATCATAACTACTACCATACATATTCTTTTACAACCATTGGCTATTCACTTCAGAAAATGTATAATACTATATGCCATTGCATGTGCTATTACAAACAATAACAAACAAATATCATTGTCTGAAGACTTATCTAGAAATACCATTCTCTTCCAGTATGATCAGGTTGGTGGGTTTTAGCTCTGTGTTATTAAGAGAAAATATATAAAATAAACGCTTGAATTTCGAAATAAAATGCGATTTATATTTGTATAATCAGCAAAATGTTTTTCCCAAATTTCCGCATTAAATTATAATTTATAATTCTAAACGATATAATCTATGGGGTTACATAACTATCACGTAATCGGATTCAATCAATGATGGTTGGGACATATGGCCTGCGTGGGTACATACCAAGAACAATTCAAAGAAAATTACTATACAAGTGTATAGGTAACATTCAATTATTTGTAAACTTGAATATTCATGTATGAATAATAAAAATACATACCGTTGCATTCGGCATTGACATCAATCATATACACCACCTCTGTAGTAAGTTTTCTTGGTGGGGGTCCAGTCAGTTTGCTGTCAACTCCGATTATTTGTGCCCACTCCTCAATGGTCAACAATGAAGTACATGTAACTTTGAAATTACCTTCTCTCATTATACTGGAACACATGGTACTCACTTCCGCCGGATTTTGAACCTCAAAGACTACAAAAAGATACAATTACATAAAACATAAAAGGAATAGAAAGAGTAACCAAGCATGTAGGACTTTAAATCAAACAACATCAATCTCCAATACTCGATTGTTTTTCTAAATATAGACTAACAACAACGAAAAAAAGGCTGTTTATTAATTCTGATATATATATAGTACGAACATTAAATGTGATTGGGTCATACCAATTTTCTGTGTGTACAAATCTTGATCAACGTTTTTGCAAACCATAAGTCGTAACAGTAAAACTAAAATTGATCTCATTGATAGTGGGTTGCTGCTCACACGGAAGCTATAAAACCAAGAGTTCCAAATGGGACGTTGAAATCATCCCTTCGTAAATTTTACGGTCTCCATCACGAGTCTGTGGACTGTTATGGAATATCCGTTTCACAGATGATAGCAGATATACTAGTATTTATAATGTTTATACTATCATGAGCAACACGATGGATGTCACATGTGGTGCAGGATCTGCTTACCCTTCTAGATCACCTGAGATCACCCCCAATTTTTGTTGGAGTTCGTGTTGCTGAGCCTTTAGTTTTTTATGTTGTGTACTAGTGTATGTATTTTTCTTTTTTAGCAATGGCGTTGTCAGTTTATTTTCGATTTATAAGTTTGAACGTGACTCTAGTATCTTTCGCCCCTCTTGAATAGAAAAATTATAAATGCAATCAAAATACTGGTTATGCAAGAAGGTGGACCTGGATAAAGAGCTGGAAATTTGAATGACTAGTGTAAAACCATTCAAACGGGAAAACCAACATAATCTATATAAAAAAATGAGAACCACATCAACAAACGACAACTACTGAACATCAGATTCCTGACTTAAGACAGGTGCGGGTTTTAAAGTTTTTTAAATAGGTACCAACCTTCACCCTTATCTGAAACAATAGTTTAACATCACAACATAGAAAGAAACACAATAAAATATCAATTGAAATGGCATAACTTAATCAAAAGACATTATAACAAGTGAACGTACACTGAACGAATAAATTCGATCCATGATACAATGTAAATACAAAATCAATAAAATAAGGGGTGAATTAAGGTTATTTTTTTTGTGGATTATGATACTCTGTCTATATGATCCATCGATATCGGATCTAACATTCCGATTCTGACAGACGTTGGTTCGTATTCAAGCATCCTGCACAGCCAATACTATTTTGCATCTTCAAACTTTTGTCCAATGATACATTCTAACAGACTGTCTTGATTGTCTTATTTGTGTGCTTAATGTTATTATGAAGATAGTTTAAGGTAATTCCTCCCATGTTATAGTGCCACATATGTCGCTAAGTTAAAAATACTTGCATGCCAATATCTTTGGTTCACCAACAACCTGAAAACAGAAATACACCTATGTTTAACTTACATGTACTCTTACGTGTTGTCTTTCGAAACTTTTGTGTTAGCATCTGTGATTATTTCCTGTTTTTTTAGTGGGGTTATGTTTCTCAGCCTAGTTTTTAATGTTCTGCAGAGTTTTGTAGATTTATCATTGTTCACCTTTTTGTGGTGTTGTGGGTATTTTGCTATGACTTTGTCGATTTCTTTTCGACTTTTTGTAGTGTCCATCTCTTACTTTCCGCAATATTATTACTTTTCTTCTTTCTTAACATAGCTGTACCCTTTTCTTATAGTTTTTTCTATTTTAAGTCAAGTTTGAAGTGCTAAATGTCAACTGAGATCTAAAAGCGAAGTATTTTAAAAATATGTACAATATTACTTTTGGTAAAATACTCACCCTGAACTTAAACATAGCTTTACTTCCAAGCAAGCCATTGACTACTTTAACCATGCCATCTACGTCCTCCTGTTGTTGACATCCTATCTCAATTGTGAGTTTAAAATGTATTGGTTTCGACATTTCTAATTAAAATAATACATTTTTTTATTAACATGAATTATTTCTACATATTTGTTGTCACAGTATTCGTTTATGTAGAGCCTTCCTTAATCGAAAGAAAAATTCAAATTAAAATCTTCCTTTATTCTATTGAAAAACTTTGCTACCATGTACCATGACAAGCAGCATTGATGATAGCATTAACGACGTCGATCACAATTCAAACGAATTTGCATGTTTTCAAGGTTGCAGATTGAAATTAAAAGAGGAAAGAAATGATTGGTGCACATATATCTGATCCTTATATCTTTGACATCCATACAAGCAAACAAAAGGAAGAAAAAACTTAATTTAATTACGTAAAGTAACGTCATATTACTGTTATATAAAATTTAAAAAAAACCACACATATTCATGTAATTATGAAATTTGATTTGTATAAGTGAATTATAGCAAGTTGCATTGTATCTGCTAATTTAGCAAAATATGACTCGATTGTACTGGCTGCAATGGTGAATATTTATAATTTTAATCGACAGACAGCTGAAATTAAAGGGGTATACGACCTTTTGTAACATTGATGCTAACTAATTTATAACAGTTGTTAACACAAAATCCCTGCCTTTCCTTTTATAATAAAGGTATTTAAAAATTACCAAACTATAATCTGAAAATAACACTTATTAAAAGTTGTATAGACGGGGTTATATTATGTGTCTAGTCTTTGACCTTGTATGAAAGGAGGTTGATGACCAGATTTTTGTTGTCAGAGTTTTTGTATTGTATTGCTCTTGACAACTGTTACTTTAATATTTAAAGGATATCCTAAAAGTTGTGATTACCGTACCAGTTTTACTGCTTCATATGTCCATTTCAACTACTATTACTTAGTGATGCTCGAGGTATTAATACATTCATAAATATATCCAACTTTTCGACTATTAATGTTAACCTTAAAGAAATGCTTAGATTTTTACAGATATCAGCGTTTAACTTAAATAAATATGTAGGAAACTATAATAAGTATGTTTGTATCATTTTGTATTAAAGGAATGAATATTGATTTATTGATTTATATTGAACATGACAATCTTTTGGAACACAACGAATGTCAATAGAAATGGTTTGTGTTAAATCCCTTTTCTCTCGCTAAAAAGAAATTAGCAGAAACACCCCATTTAATAAAGTGTAACGCGGCAAATGTAATTAAAGTAGTGAACATCGGATGACCGCAAGTTCTTGTGGATGATCACAAGCACTTGTCTCAGAAAAAAAATCACATCCCTATACCTGAAAGTCAGGTTAATGTACAGAGATATATTTTTTTCTGAAACAAGCTCGTGCGTGGATGATAAATGAATAACATGGAATAAATAACTATTACATTGTAGGGATACAAATCAGTATACACTGCCGGGTTTGTTGTTATATATCATAGATATAGGAAGATGTGGTATGAGTGCCAATGAGACAACTCTCCATCCAAATAACAATTTATAAAAGTAAACCATTATAGGTCAATGTACGGCCTTCAACATGGAGCCTTGGCTCACACCGAACAACAAGCTATAAAGGGCCCCAAAATTACTAGTGTAAAACCATTCAAACGGGATGTATATAAATTTTGTTTGTCACAGTTACATGTATACATAATATTCATCCATTTGTATATCATTCTATTCTACTATTCTAGTTATAGTTCAGTACAAGTGCACGGTCGACAATCTTCTGTAATAATTCGATTTTTCTAATAGATAGGATTGGAGTAGGCATGCTTTTTTTTCTCCCGCAAAACGTTCTTGAAATATTCTTCCGCGTGCGTTAACACGTACGTTTGCATAGTTACATGTATTAATAATTATTGTTTATTTGTATATATACCTTTCTAAAGACAAAACCTTTTCATATTATTAATTTATGTTCTAAAAAAATATTTTTATGAGTATTCATTAAAGAAATGAATAATTAACAATCGATAAGTTATGTTATTCTGCACTCGATAATGTCCGCGTATGTATAGATCGGTTACCAGCCAAAAACAAAAGTTACGTAAGTAGAAATCTCTGTGGCAACAAAACATAGGAATGCCCTCACATTCATCGCGATGTTAAAATTGCCATGATTTTGGGTAAATATCTACACAGAGGTAATTTAAAACCTAAAAGCGAGGAAGCAATTGCGCATGCTGGTGTGATGACACATAATCGATATTAAAATCGTGCAAATACAACCGCTAATTTTTACCATTTTTGGAAAATGACGCGTCAGCGGCATTGTTCCGATACCATTGACCAGAACAACAGGAAGTCGATTATTGCCTCCGCCTACCGCACTCGGTTTCATATTTACTATTTTACAAACTAATTGGTATCTGCTTGTATTCTGCTACACTCGAACAAAGTGTTGTAGTCGGACGGGAACCAGTTTACATAGAACGTAGACACTCTTTCCGAATGGATTAAGGCAGTGAGGTCGTTGATACAAATCAGAATTAAGAAACTGAATGGGTCCATCAATGCCCATGCTATGTCAATCTTTAAAGACCAAAATGTTGCAAAACACCTATCCGACCTCCATGACAAATATGTTGTTGTCCCCGCAGATAAAGCCCCAAATAACATCGTTTTTGTGTGTAAAAGTCATTACATTAACTGCTTGATAAACGAATTAGGTATTGACAATTCACTTGGAAACTCAACATATACCGTCACGACACTTACCAAAGAGAAAATCCTGGATAGTCATAGGTCTGTTCTATGTTCCTTTTGGAATTTCAACCAAAGATGAAGAACTGGATCTTCCATCACTGTATTGGATACCTAAACTACATAAGTGTCCTTACAACTTTACTTACTTATCCTCCTCGTCCCAAGTGGGACATAAGGCCACAACAAACTGCCTCCACTTCTCTCTGTCCTTAGCCATGTACTGGGCTTGGCCCCAGGTGTAGCCCATTGCTTCTAATTCTGCTGTTACAGTTCTTCGCCAGGTGATTCTAGGCCTCCCTGGTTTCCTTTTTCCTGGTGGTGTCCAATATAGAGCTGTTTTAGGTGTGCGGTGTTGTGGCATTCTCAGTACATGACCTAACCATCTAAATCTTCGTTGTTTAATTTCTTCTGTTATGCTCTTAGCATTGCATTTCTTCAAAAAGCTCTTGTTGCTGATCTTATTTGGCCAGAAATTTTGTTGATTTTTCTAAGGCAGCTAGTATGGAAAGCATCTACTTTTTGAAGGTCACTCACTAAAACACGCCATGTTTTCCGAACCATACAGTAGGACAGATTTTACATTGCTGTTGTAAATTCGCAGTTTGGTCCTTAAACTGTACTGGTTAGACTTCCAGATTGTATGAAGTCTAGCAAATGTTGCGCGTGCCTTAGATAGTCTTGCCTTTATATCCTTCCCGTTCCATTATCTTTGCTTATGATGCTTCCAAGGTAGGTGAAATCGTCAACACTGTCCACTGGCAGATCATTGATTGTTATTGGTGTTGTATTTCTAGTGTTTATTGACATTACCTTGGTCTTCTTGGCATTGACATTCAGACCAGTTTGCTTTGCATAGTCTTTACAAACAACGGTCTATTGCTGGGTCTTCCAAGTGCTCCACGAAACCTCTTTCTAAATAATGAACATCTATTTTATCGCAATCAAAGACTGTATATCACATCTGTCATGTACGGATTTCGACTCTCACCGTTAATTTCTCTTTTACACGACGTGCTTTTTAAACTTCCTGTTTAAAATCGCAAGTCTCAAAATTGTTTTTCAAGTGAATTAAACTTATTTTAACAATCATGAAGCGTTCTAGAATCATTTTCAAGCAGTTTCTACTTCTGTTTGATGATGGAAAACAGGTTTTCTCAAGAAAATACCGCAAATGATCGCCGAGGATTTGAAATGTACAAGTCAATCGCACTGGTTAAATCGGCATCTAGTCAAATTGGCACCTATTTGAAGTCAATTGGCATCCAATAATATTTGTTATAATATTTTCTATTCAATTACTTAATAGCTTTTACCAAGTACATAATTAATATGTTGTTGTGTATAAAGGTAAACAACGAAGCCCCTACCCAAGCTGTAGTTTTAACAATGAGACAATAAGAAAAATAAAATGGTAAACTATGAGTCCCTTTCAATAAATCAAACTTTCATGCCAAATAATTAGCAAATGTAAGGTGGGTTTTTTTCAGGAAAATTTAAACAGCATTAAACCAACAATCCTGTAAAATGCTCAACTGGTAAAAATAAATGCATAAAAAATATCCAATACCTCATATATATGAATAAAAATACACATTTAGTTGAGAAAAATAAATAGAATGAAATTCAAAACAGTGTAGCTGTGGCCATTGATTGACACATTAAAATCATCCATTGACTGGGACAATTTAGGTGAACGTTTGTATGTAACGACCAATGCTCACTATGTACTTTTTAAAGACACTTAAACTATGGGGTCACCAAAGGTTCTCAACACCTAAATAAAGTAATTCGAAAAATTAATCAGAAATAACACGATATTTTGATTTATATCAATTATATAAATCAAAACACAAAGGTTATTCCTGATTAATTTTTCGAATTATTTTATAATTAAAGGCGTTAAGAAACCTTTGGTGACCCCACAGTTTAAATGTCTATCGTAGGTACGTCGTGAACAGTGGTCGTTACAGAAAAACGTTCACGTAAATTGTCCCTGTCAATGGATGATTTTAATGTGTCAATCAATGGCCACAGCTACACTGTTTTGAATTTCATTCTATATACAAAATGTACATGAACCCCCAAAAATGTGAAAGTTAATTTTTTAGACAATCCTTTCTTTAAGTATTTAACTCTTTTTGCTTAAATACTGAAAAAAATTCTGGCAACCCCTTTCTTATTTTTACTCTTTTTGCATAAAATACTGTTAAAAATATATATTTAACATGGGTGACGAATAGACTATATCAGGTGTCGCTTTAACCAGGGGCGATTTGACTATACCGGTGCCGATTTGTCCGGGTGCCGATTTAACCAGGTGCCGGTTTGACTACAATTTTTTTAAATTACCTGAGTTTCATTAGACCTTTGATAACATTAACAAAAAGATTATTTACCTAAAATTTTGTGGGAGAAGGGGGTTCAGACTATGTAGCAGTGAGAAATATACGAGCCTTTCTACGGTATTTATTTGTACAATTCAGGTAGTCTTGACCTATGCATTTGTCTTAAAAAAAACAGCCAGTTGTCATCTTCACTTCACACACACACACACTAATAACGGTATGTGAAAATCAAGACTTGCATAAAAAATATCCCAATATTAGAGACAGTGGCGTCATTTTCCCTCAGAGCTTTCAGCTCTTTGATTTTCTTTCTAGAAACGAACTGTTTACTAAGCATTATTCTTAAAGACTGTCAACAAAGTGATAGGTTTAGCGCTATAAAACCAGGTTTAATCCACCATTTTCTACATTTGAAAATGCCTGTACCAAGTCTGGAATATGACAGTTCTTGTCCATTCGTTTTTGATGTGTTTTTGTCATTTGATTTTGCCATGTGATTAGGGACTTTCCGATTTGATTTTCCTCTGAGTTCAGTGTTTTTGTGATTTTACTTTCTTCTTAATTGTCCTATGTTCTTTTCCTCCACTATTTGTGAGGAAAAGCTGGAACATTATATATAAGTATGCCTTGGCTTTTCTAGGGTATATACTCGATATTAGGATGACAGAAAGCATGACTGAATTATAAACAATGACAACTTTTCTTTACAATACGTCTTCGGACTTACGAGTTCAGGTGCCAGTCCGTTTCTATATAATATGTTGGCGGGTTTTTTTTTGTTGCAGTTCAGAGTTTCTGTTTTTTCGTGGTGGTTTCCTCAAATGGTTAATGTGTTTCGATCGGTTTTAGTTTGTAACCCGGATTTTTTCTTTTAATTAATTTAAGACTTTTGAACAGCGGTTTACTACTTTTGATTTTATTCTAAAGCGAGGTGGAAGATATCAATGGAACATTGGTAAAACTTCCAAGTCAAAAGAGAAATGTAATACAACTGTTCTTTCCAGTTACTTCATTTTAAAAAATGACTCCTTTAGTTCTACCGTTTTTAACTATTAAAAATACTAGTTTCTTAGGATTAGCAGGAAGAAAGGGCATGAATCCGCGAACAATTGAAATTAAGATAAGTTGAAAAAATACAAACCCATGTTATTCTTGAATTGGTATGGTATTTATCATTACTTTCTCCTTTTGGTTTTATCAATATCATTCAAAAATAACTGATTACCATTTGATTGTTATGAGAGGGGGGGGCTGTTGGGATGAAATTTGAAATTAAAGGCAGGACAGAGATTACAACTAAAAGAAAATGCAGGACAAAATTTTCGATCATAAAAATTGAATGGTAGCTTCCCAAGTACAAAAAAAATCATTTCTGTAAAAAATCACTTACCTGAGAATGTTTTTAAACGCCTTTGTCAGTATGAATGTTTTTGATATAATACAAACTTATTATAGCGAAGAGCACGTTAAATACGTAACTTTATGTTGTTATTTCGTAAGCTAAGGTTTTATTTTGGGACATTGATCAATTATGATTTCTGAGTAGCAATGTAAAAAAAAAAACATAGCTTACAAAATATCAACATATAATAAGGTTACGTATTTTAACGTGTTCTTCGCTATAAAAATTCGTATTATAATAGTATAGACTATAACACACCCGCGAAATCGCGGGCATTCAGAGCGTAGTTTAAAGTATGTTAGGTGTTGTTGGAAGAATTTTGTAAAATATTGAATGACTGGAGAATTTCAGCAAAAGTATCATAAGTCATAGGTTATTGGGGACAGGAAATGTTTTTTTGTCCCTCCTCCTTTATTTCCAAAATTCCCAATTTTTGGTTTTCTATCAATTTCAATATGAACATAATACCTTTAGTATCATATGTTATGAACATTTAAGTAAGGAGCCTGTAATTCAGTGGTGTTACATTTGTTTTTCGTACATAAATCAGGCCGCTAGTTTTCTGGTTTGAATTGTCACAGTTTACATTGTCAGTTCGGGGCATTTTAAAGATGAGTATGCGGTATGACCTTTGCTCGTTGTTGAAGATCGTAAGGTGACCTATATATGTTAATTTCTGTGTCATTTTGGTCTCTTGTGGAGAGTTGTCGCAACATGGCAATCATACCACATCTTCTTTATTTTTGTAATCAATGAATTTTGTAAAAGATTTAATGACTGGAGAATTTCAGAAAAGGTATCAAAAGTTCACATGAATAATTTTAGCGCTTATCTGTATATCATGAACATTCATACTAAATAAATATAGTGTATTTACTTTCAATTCTAAGTTTACTTATTGATCCATGGTGGTCATTGATATAGTATACAGACCCTCTACATTTAATAAACTCTGTGACCGCCGTGGATAGTAAACTTGAAAATGATAGGCTTAGCAGATAGAATTCTGAAAATACATTTTATTCTTAGTTTATGTATGTTCAAATTATACAGAAAAACGCAAACCGGAAGTCTAATCAGACTAAAAATTTTGTCCAATGACGGGACAATATCCGGATGCCTTTTTTCTCGTTTTTCTCCCAAAATAACTCAATCTGAATAATCATATAAATGGATGACAAATGCGACTATGCACTGTACCTATAGGACACAGAGGCGTGTTGGTTAATTTATTATGGAAAGAAGAGAAGCGACACACAAATTCATGTCTTCTCGTTTAATAGTATAGATGCACATTTTAGTAAAGAATATAATAATTGACCTCGTCTATGAATCAGATATAGGTTTCAATAACCCGGAAGTGCATCTATATACTTCATTTAATCGTGAATCATACATAATATAGTATGCAGAGTATCTATGGTTTCAAATGAGACCCTTTTTGTAAGAACTTAAAAAAAAAGATACTTTATAATATTTTTATTTCTTCAGAATGTAAATTTTGAACAGATATATCATGTTAAGGAGGGGTATTTGCGAAAACTACCAGTCGAGAGAATGTTAAATTTCACGAGCCGTAAGGCGAGGGAAATTCATTCTCAAGACTGGTATTTTTCGCAAATACCCCTCAATAACATGATATATCAGTTTAATTACACCGAATGTTAATGTACTAAAACGCATTGATGATCGTGACGTTACAAGCGTCCAGTCGGATAGAGTATTTTTTGGCAAATACCACGGCAGAGAGGGTAAAAAAGGCATATCCTTTTAGCAAATACCCCGGCGGCGTTAAAAATGAACGATATTCATTTGATAACAGTAAATTGGTGAAAAATACACTGGCTATTAACCAATCAAAACCCCGGATTTTTACATAAGGTGTAATTATCATATATATATATAACCTTAATTACAAAATAAACGGTTTTATATATCAGTGGAATGGTTTAAACACGAATACTGCTCAATCAGAACGAACGAAATCGAGACTAACAAGTTTTTCGGTGCAAATCGAGAGTTGATTGACCGATACAAAAATATGTGTCTAAAATCCCTTGCGAAATGGTTTCACAGTCTTCAAATTAGATACAAGACAACATAAGAACAGTATAATCTGGTATTTCATAGATTCTAAGGCCGATTGGGACACTTTGACGAAAGATAGTCCGAATAGGGAATCCGTGATGCATGCATAACATGAGGTCTCCCTACGTTCATGTGTTTTCCTCTATCATTTGTTTTTATTCATTGTCGATTTATATAAGATTTGACCATTGGTAAACTTCTGTTGCCAGAACTCAACTGTGCTGTCTGTGCAGTAAAAACTTATTGACCGTTTTAACTTTTTCTTTCTAGTCATTGATCGTATACATCACGGTTTTGACGATGGAAATATGCAATAGTTCGAGCAGAGTATGATTTGATCTATGGACACATATGCTTGTTTATACAATCAATAACTAAGCTAAATATTTAGAAAAAAAAAACATTGGAAAATGAGGGCATAACGAATAGGAGTAGAAATAATTTCTTACACCTTTGAACACCTCTATAAATTGATAAAACTATACCCTTTCTAGTTTAGATCTAAATGTGATTCTCCCAGCAAGAAATCTTATTCACCTCCTTTTTCTTATGCTCCATTGAACCGGGAATATGTTTCAATGAAACAAGTAATAGCTTTTCTAAAAGCTTGCCATTTTATAGCTTATTATATTGAAAATATATTTGTTCATTTGTAGTATCATCCATTCAAAAGACTACTCTTTTGTATAAATTGTATAGGGGTATATAAAAGTGGAACATTATAAAGGCAAATATGGTATTTTTAAAAGTATTAAAATTTTCTTTTTGTGCGTGGCAATTTTTACCCTAGGAAAGAGCATAATTTCTAAATCACTTTCGTTTTTAATTTCGGTAAACTTTTTTTAATGCCCCACCTATGAATTCACATACACCGATCAAAGTGTTACTATATACCATTTGTTGTCAGAACATTATAATACAAACATGTACATTTAGCTGTGATTATTCAATTTATTGTTTTCTCAGAAGCAAGCACAAACGGAGTTCCTGTCATTACATTGAGGTCTCCTAAATTTGTTTATTTTGATTTTGCTATTTAAGGGATTTTGTGTTGATTGCATTTTTTTTAATCCTTTGTTCAATTATATTTTTTGAGAATTTAGAGCTTAAAATATTGTAAAGACATGTATCCATAGAGAAAACCAGACATGATAGTTTAGCTTTGGCGTAAAATTTGATTGCTATCTTATTTATAATACACCTTTTATTTCCACTAACTCTGGCAACACTTTATTTTTGTTTACGTATTTATATATACATATATGTATATGCTTTCCAAACAACTTTTGGGACTGAGAAAACAAACCACCGGACCTGACCCGACACATTTGTGTTTAAAATATTCCTCCCTTCCCGAAAAATATTTATATTAATCTTATAGAATCTTATTATTTTTTCCTTTGGAAGTTAACATTAGAAGTATACATCTAAGGTCGACAAAAAGTCGAATTCCTAAGTCTTAAAATTCGTTTAATAGTGTCATTTCAAGCGTCAAATGATAGCTTATATACGCTGATTCCAAAAAAATATGGTTTCTATACATTTTTTCTTCATAAGGGAGATAATTTGTCACTTCCGGTTTGCTTCTTCAAGATCATTATGGCTTGTAACATAATGAAAAAAGTCCTGTGGTTCTATGGGGTGGTTCTATGATGTATAAATATGAATTCAAAGCAAAGGTCAAAATCTAGAACGTCAAATTGACGTATGACCTTGACCTCAGTTTCAAGGGCGAAAACTCTTATCAAATGTCAGCGTACCCTTTCAACCAAAATAAATGACTTACGACTTGTCGCAACTTAAAGTTAAGTAAAAATATGTGGTCGACATCTTAAATGTTTTTCGAAAACAAGAAAAAATATGGCAAAATCGAAAATTTAGAATATGACCTTTGACATTGACCTAATTCTAAGTTTTTTGGATCATGGACCTTAAATCCGAAGACCCTAAGTCTCTATAACTTATGGTTTACCAGTTAGAAATGCATATGACTTATATTAAATGGATAAGGGACATAACTCTCATATAGACCCATTATGCATCGATCCAAAATTGGTCATCCTAATCCTGAAGATGCAACGAGCAATTTGGTAAAATTTGGTAAAATAAATTTGTTTTAAAATGCGACGGAGTAGTGGACAAAAGAAAAACAGTGTTTATGGAGATAACTCTCACAAGAAAAAGTATTCGGGTAAACAGGGTATGTTTTAAAGGGGTATAAAGGGTATAAACTGCTAATATCTTATACAAAATATCTAAGCGACATCTTGTGAAACAATAATGCTACGCAAGAAAAATGATAATAATAATAATAATAATCAGAACAAAATAAAAAGGGTCTTCCCACGGAAAGATGGAAAGACCTAATTATCACATATAACGATACGCATGATTGATTAACTGTAATTTTATTGATGATTTGTAACTGAGAAACTGAGAAACTGATTTAGAATACACTTTAGTTATGAATGCAAAAGTTAAAATAATATTTATATATGATTTCTGCAAACACAATTCAATAATAAAGACAGATCAAAACTCAATAAATTTGAATCACTTTTTCGTTTAACCTTGTGTCATTAAAATATTAATTCAACACTTCACTACTAACTTGAATGAACACTACACTGTCATTTTTATGACATACTAAAGTCTCGGACGATATAACCTCTCCGCATATATAAATATAGCGTCTGGGGTGATTAACCGGACTGATCAGATATTTATAGGGGCGGAACAGATAATAAAATATAGGACATATCTATAAATAGCACTTTCGTTATCCCCAAAATAATTATAAAAAAACAGTAGGCATGTATATGTGATTATTAAACTAACAATCTTGTAGTCAGTTTATGTTGCCCAACTTGATGATGGTCATTTTTAAAGTCATATGAAACGAATATATCAAACGAGTAACTGGTGTAAAATAACGGTTTGTCAAATTCTTGAACCAATTCATGTATTTATCAACATCTTAGTCTTCTATGCACGATTTAATAACATTTTATGCATCCATATCGTTTAATCGTCAAAAAATATGCCTTTCGGTGTGTTATAATGTGAAAATATGACAGCTTATTAACACGTGTTTTGAAGCCGTAGTTAACCGATTGTCACTTTTATAGTAAAAAATCAACAAAGAAGCATGGACATTAAGCAAGTGTTTAACATGTACAACAAGATAATAGTTTATTTAAATGGCAGATCCATGCGTATTGCTATCACCGGATTTTTACCGGCGAGAAAGGTCACGTTGAGTTCACTGCATACGTAGTCCTGAAATATAAGACTCTGCAGGTTCATATCATTTACATTCAACGTTTTTTATCGGATATTAAAAAAATATCCGATAAAAAACGTTGAATGTTCATATCATTTACATTCAACGTTTTTTATCGGATATTAAAAAAATATCCGATAAAAAACGTTGAATGTAAATGATATGAACTTGTAGAGTCTTATATTATAGGACTAACTGCATACGGACAACATATTTATATGCGTTTCATATCAATGTTAAAACCGTGGAGCCTTCAGAATAAAATCAAAACATTTTTTTTTTTATTTTGTAATCCGGATGAAACTATTTCAAATTTGACGACCGGGGTCTAGTTGAACATGACCTTTTATCAAAAGTTTTAGCTGATACGCTTTTAAATTGATACCATGCTTTCATTTTATTTATATGCCAATAGATCTCGAAGACTTCCAAGGCCCTGCCAATAGTTTTTTTTAGGATTTAAGGAAATTTCGACTTTGATAGATGAAATCTTAGCATTATGAGATCATATTTTTCTTTAGAAAAGAATTTTAGTGAAAATTCATTCTTCGGCTTTTGATTTAAACGAAATTATATCATCAGCTAAGAATCAAATTCGACCAACAAAACATTTCTTTCCTAACATATATTCGTGTTTATTGTTAAATTGACTAATGCAAGACTGTGATTCACTGAATAAGCTTTGTTGGGTAAATAGAATATTGTGCAAAAAAGAATAATTTGTCTTTTCAAATTTGAATTTATATCCATGTAAGCTAAATTTATAACTATTATGTACATAACACTGCATTGTAGCTCTGTGTTAATCGTACCATTCCGATTTTTTCGTTTTTCGTATTCCTTTAGACATTGTTCCTATTGGTTGCCCTATCGACGACAATCTTAACGTTCTATAAGTCACCAACAAACAATGTATAATAAACAGTTTTTTTTTTCATATTAAGCCTCGGTCACACCTAACATTTGGTTGAAGGTTTGACTTTGGTTAGAAAATTTCTCGACACTCTAATTGTCGAAAATAAAATATAATTTTACTTCATATGTACAGTTGTGAATAATGTTGTGTAATGCGTTGAAATACCTGTTGCAAATACGATACTATCTGTACAATGACTTAAAATACATCCACTGTGTGTCAGAGTGTTTTTCTCCTATCTGTTCTCCTTACGCATCTTAGTATAGATGTTTAATCAAAGAAAATAACCTGTGTTTTAACATTAGCTATATGTTTCCCCTTAGATATATTGATCATTTCTATAACAGCAGTACTCCGTCCCAAAGTAGTGCCAATCGACATCTGTGTTAAGCATACTAGGTGTAACAACAACAAACAGGAGGTTAATACAGGGGAAAGCAAATACATTTTAGAGTTAGAACTATTGTGTAGACTGTCTATAATTGTTGAGGAATAGTATTTTTTGTCTTTAGGTTGTTGCCCCGTAGATTCATACCCTTAATCTCCTTTTATTCATATAGAAGGGGAAAACAATTATATGAGTGTTGTGTTCGTTGGATGCAACGAGGTACAACAGAAAATTTTATTCTATGCTATGCAAAAGTTGTACGGACACAGTACAGTGTTGAGACACATTTACTATATTATCTCTGACTTTAATTTCTTACATATTCAGATTTCTGGATATAATAACTAGAGTGGAAAAAGAAACAGACGATGAAGACGAACAAACAAAAACACCATGCCTACATGAAATACCACGAACAAACAAACATTTCACTGACCACTATCATATCACTAGTAAGCTACGATTAATATATACTATTTGATCAATGCATAGAATGAAATTCAAAACAGTGTGGCTGTGGACATTGATTGACACATAAAATTCATCCATTGACTGTGACAATTTACGTGTACGTTTGTCTGTAACGACCACTGTTCACGACGTACATTGTACCTACTATAGTTATTTAAACTGTGGGGTCACCAAAGGTTTCTTAACGCCTTTAATTATAATATAATTCGAAAAATTAATCAGGAATAACCTTTATGTTTTGATTTATATAATTGATATCAATCAAAACATCGTGTTATTTCTGATTAATTTTTCGAACTACTTTATTAAGGTGTTGAGAATCTTTGGTGACCCCATAGTTTAAGTGTCTTTAAAAAGTACACAGTGAGCAGTGGTCGTTACATACAAACATTCACCTAAATTGTCCCAGTCAATGGATGAATTTAATGTGTCAATCAATGGCCACAGCCACACTGTTTTGAATTTCATTCTATTTACGACCGTGGCACTTGCAAAATTGCAGGTTTCAAACTTTTGGTAAATCCAGCATTGTATATTTAGAAGTTCCTCAGAATAAGGACAAAAATTGTCTCGCTTATCTTCTACGTATTGAGACATAATTTGTGACAATTGGAATATAAAAAAAATATTTAACATCAAGGAAAATAAAACTGAACAGATTAAACAAAATTTTTGATATCTGAACTATCTTGTGTATTAAATATGCACATTCAGACATGTTTTTTTTAATTCATTTGTTTGTACAGTTGATCTTTCAAGACTTTCGTGGCATCATTTAGATTTACAGATCTTCAGCACGACGTCTATTGCAAGCAATATGACAACTCACATAATCTGAAAAGTTATTATCATTTCCTTCACAACCTGAGAACTGGAATGTAGTACACACTTTGAACCTTCTATTGTAGTAGTATCGAGTTGTTCCGGTAGTGGAATTAGTACACGTTCCAGCGTCCATTGGGGCGTAGCATGCACATTTCCTGAGACAATCAATTGGGTTTCTGAACATATTTTTGCTCTTCCCTAATCCACTGTAATTAAATGATTCACATCGCCCACTTTGTGAACTGTAATAAAACATCGGTATCTTGATCATATGGCTTAATGGGCTGGTTCCTGTGTATGGTGGTATTCTACATCCTAATAAAAAAAATATTAACTATAACAGGGGTCTGTTGTTCAACTTGTCGTTAGTGCTAACGACTCGTTAAAATTTTTTAATTATTCGATTAAAATTAATCATATGATTAGTTTAATCACAAGTTGAACAACAGACCCCAGTTGTATATGTTACATTGCAAAAACAATATAGTGTACTTTAAATTGTAAAAAATATGTAAGATTAAAATTTTGATTTTATTCCCAAATTTGTTTTAAAATTAAGTAGTTTATAACCATATTTTGACTATTTTACCCATTATGTCTGTTTTGTTCACGCATCGTTGTAAAAAAACGGAGTTTGATGCGACTGTCATACAAGTGAGAGGTTTAGCGCTATAAAACCAGGTTCAATCCACCTTTTTTACATTTGAAAATGCCTGTACCAAGTCAGGAACATGACAGTTGTTGTCCATTCGTTTGATGTGTTGCATCATTTGATTTTGACTTTCCGTTTTGAATTTTCCTCGGAGTTCAGTATTTGTGATTTTACTTTTTTCAGCTTTGTTATACCCTTTACCAGCGGTTTGAAAAAAAATAACTTGTTTTGAATTACTAGGGTAGTGGAGAAAGATTTATTTCATTGAGTTGAAAAAAATCTTATCTAATACAATTGATCACAATTCAATAATTGTTTCTGTCAAGTTAAAAATAAACAAGTAACTAGAGTTCAAAGATTCACAAGATACAGTATAAACTTACTTCGTGGAAGCTGTTTCCATGCCAGTATCTGTTGGAAATTAATCTGAGCATACAGAACAGGCATACATAGTAATATCAGTAGACGTAACATACTAATATTGCACACTGAAAAATGAAAGGGACAACAATAAACATACCATTTTTTAATACAAATAAATCAATAATATTGTATATACCAATCATAGCAGAAGAAGAAGCAAGACAGTATAGTAACACATTTTTGTTTAGAGGTCAGTACGGGATTTTCATGCGTTACTGAATACCCGATGGTGACGGCCTTCGGGCTATTTTCTGCTCTTTGATCGGGTTGTTTTCTCTTTGACACATTCACCATTTTCATTTTCAAATTTATTATTATGAAAGATGACAGATGACAAAACGCTACCCATCAACAACAATTTAACAAACGAGACATATTACTTGATTTATTTCACTTGACTGGGCGGGGTTTAACCGGTTCACTTATTTAAGACCAATCCATCTATAGACAGATGTTTCGGGATAAACTCATCAATAAAGTGTACAGTTATTCGTCCCATATTATACACTCAGTTCATTTGTATATCGGTTTGGACACTGATAGGTGATTAGAAATCAATTATTATAATTAAAACGGTCACCATCCTTATCACACATATCTTCAAATAGACTGTCCTTATGCAAATTAAAACGTAAACTCCGCCCGATAAGTTGAAATAACATTGGTAATATATAGGTTAAAATCTTTTCATTATTTAATTTTGCTATTTTGATAAATAGCAAAAGTAGAGAAGTTAAAATTAACGAAATAAAGATATGATATAGAAATATTGGCAGAATATTTAAAACAAGCAATAGAAACTCGTTAAGCATTTGGGACGCTTACATATAGAACAGCATGTAAAAAAAGTATACCAAAAATACCTATTCTAAGGGAAATTAAAACAAGGAAAGCCCTTAAAAACAGAAAAAAACCTCTAACTTTATCTACCATTAAAACGAGTGGGAAACAACTGCCATATTCCTGACTTTATAATAAATACTATATCACAATAGTATATTTGAAAAACTACATTTAGCAGCATCTTGATGTATTTTTTTTCACCCTTTAACACACATTTTGAAAACCACATCTACATGTAGATCTCCATACACGTCTTTTGATTTCATATCGTTAAATTGCTGTTCCTTTCCATTCAAATATTCAATGGTCAGTTATTACGATAGGGTCAGTTATTGCGATAGTAGTTTACCGAAGCTCCAATCTCGTAAATGTAATTTAGCGGGTATTGTTGCATGATTGAACACGTGTGTCAAACCACAACAAATTAATTATTATGTACCAATTTATATTTCAAATGGGATATCAATTTGTTTAGATTAAGATATCCTTCAAATTATTATATTGTACAAGCATGCAGAACTTAACAATATTTTTTAAAGCAAAATTGAAGTAAAACGAACCTGATTATTAATGATGATGATCAACCTCTCGTTTACTTACATGTATAATGTTATTGCAATCCAACTATTTTAAAAGTGACTAATTAAGTAACATAATAATTAAATTTTTATTAACATATATTAATTAGATGCTTAAACACTTGAACATCGTGTGACCTTTCGTTGTTTGTTAAGAACATTTCTTACGTGAGTAGAATATAACTGTACGCAGTGTACGGTAAACAACAATAAAACTGTGTCATTTATAAAATAATAATTAAAAAAAAGAAGATGTGGTATAATTGCAAATGAGACAACTCTCCACAAGAGACCAAATGACACAGAAATTAACAGTTATAGGTCACCGTACGGCCGTCAACAATAAGCAAAGCCTATACCGAAAAGTCAGCTTTAAAGGCCCCGAAATTATAAATGTTAGACAGTATATATATTTCATTTATAATGAATGTATTGCTGGTATGCCTGGTATTATATATTAAATAAGATAACTCATTTTGTTCTAAAGTATATACGATATCTGATATTAAAATAACTTTAATACATCTAACATACTTTATAAGGTATCGTTTGAGTTTTAGGAGATCATATCTTATAAAGTATATAAGATATCTAAATACTATATGAGACACCTTATCAAATATATAAGATGCATCATACAAGAGATCTATCTTCGATATCTTATACTGGAAACTAGATCATATCAGATATCTTATAAAAAAATATTTAATACTTGATTATATACGATAACTTATATGAGATATCTAATATAATTTATAAGATATCTCATATAGCTTATTTCTTCATTTTGTGTCTATTTCTGTACAATAGGTTTACAAATTAGAGTTAATCGTATCAAAACATGGTCACTGTGCAAGTCGAACCTGCCTGAATCGTCTATTAAAACACTATAGACATTTTCTGACAAGCTTTTTGTCAGAAATACGTAATCTATTGCCGACCTGTGATTATTAAGAATGCGCGTGAAATGACCCGTACAGCAATTCATTGTATTTGCGACTATCATTTGACTTGCGTCAATGAACTGCATGTACTAGAGCTTTCTTACAAATTGACGAAAGGTACGTATGCTTGACGAATCATACGTAAGACTCGTTTTAGGGATCCTTTATTTTGACATATTTAAATAATAGTCGTGGAACTTCGGACAATTATCCTACATGCAATGACACTTATTAAATTGAATTTTTTTTTAAATTATTTAGGATTTCGGGACGTACGATAGGTTAAAAAATGATACCACCCGGTCGGAGGAGATTACACTACACAAAATTCTAAATATAGAGTAGTCAGACGAAAAAGATGCCCCTAAAACACTAAAAACCGGCCCCTCCCCACTCTTCAATATTACAATGTTGCACTGTTTAACTTAAGAAAATGACAAAGCAAATATATTGTCTTCTTCCCTTACAGAAAAGTAAGAAAAATCAAAATTTGCAACGCTCAAAATAATAAAATGAAAATGAAGAAAAAAAGATGATCTTCATACTATGCCATATGCTGGTGCTCGTTTAATAACTTTTGAATCATCGCATCTCCTCCCGTAATATTCATTGCCCCCCCCCCCCCCTTTCCATAATGTGTATATATGATACACCGGAGCAATTGAACGGTAATTTTAGCGTATTCTTGAGTTTTGCCTATAGTCCTGAACATTCATGAAATATTAGCCACTGGACGACAAGTGACAACTTCGCGTCTATCTTCCAAACATTTGTACTGTTAAATCGTCATTATAAAATCCACAATATATATGGTGCAAAATTGTAAATGTTTTTTTTTTATATACAAAATCTGTTTTATTCACCATTACTTTTTAAAACACATTTTAGCATCACTTTTTAGCAAATCTCGATATTCCACTTTGACAATTTGCTGAAAGTGTACTATAAAAAATAAAAATAAATGTGAATCTTGTCGTCAAATTTATTTTTTGATGTTATATTTGTTATTCTCGTGGGATTTTGTCTGATGCTTGGTCCGTTTCTGTGTGTGTTAGTTACATTGTAGTGTTGTGTCGTTGTTCTCCTCTTATATTTATGCGTTTCCGTCAGTTTTAGTTTGTTACCCCGATTTTGTTTTTTGTCCATGGATTTAGACTAACGTACTTCAACAATGCCATTGAAATGTTTATCGTGAAACTCGTGCTTAAAAAATTCCCGCGGAAATGTGTGTTCTCGTGGTTTACGTAAGTAACGTATCGGACGTAAGTGTATTTGACACTATTTTTCTCTGTTTGATTATATTAAAATCGTGTATCATTTGCGATATTAATATTTTTGAAAATAAACTTGATTTAGAAAAGAATTCTGATTTTATAATAAAACAATCTCTTAAGTGTTATTTGAAAAGTATACTTTTAGCACACTTATTATTTTTTTTACCTTTCCACAATTTTGAAAAACATCTACATGTATCTCCATAACGTTTGATTTCGTATCGTTAAATTGCTGTTCCTTTATTCAAAATCAATGTCAGTATAGATAGGTCTTTTGCATAAGTTTACCGAAAGCTCAATCCGAAATGTAATTTAGCGGATGTCATGATTGAATTTCAATTCCACAACAAATTAATTATTATGTACCATTTTATTCATAATATATCAATTTTTTAAATTAAGTTTATCTTCAAATTATTATATTGTACAACATGCAAACTTAACATATTTTTTAAGTCAAAAGAGAAAAGAACTGTCATAATACACTTAACCTCCGATACGTTACTTACGTAAACACGAGCAACAACTATTTTAAGTGAAATAAGTAACAGTTTCAAATTTTATTAATCATTATTGAATTAGATAGTCTTAAACACAGATTACATCTTGACTTTGTTGTTTGTAAAGAACATCTTTCAGTAAATGTCAAATGTATCGAGTTTGACGTAAAACAATAAAATGTATTATACATTTATTAAAAAAGAAATGTGTTGAAATAAAATCTAAGAAAAAACACAGAATTTTTAGTACTATCAATGAAAACTTAGAAATCTAGCCCGATTTTGTACATAATATATTTCATTGTGTATTTGTATGTGACAATATTAATAATAACCATGTTTGGAAGTATAACGAAGATTTATCATTTTATACAGTCTCATGCTTAATATTTGATAAAGTTTAGGATATATGCATAAAGCTATATAACGTATAAATACTTATGACACCTATATCAATATATAAACATCATAAAGAGATATCTTGATTCAAAACAGATCTATAATATTTATAAAAAAATATTTTACTTTTTATAGAAACTTATTTTGATGATACTAATATAATTTATAGGATATTTATAGCTATTTTTTTCTCTATTTCGACAATAGGTTGTACAATTATAATTATAAACATGTACGTCACGACCTAATCCTATTAAAACACTAGAAAGTTCGACAATTTAAATACGTATCTTTGCACTTGATTATTGTCGGGAAATTCCCGACAAAATTAATTAAATCGTTCAAAATAAAGGATCCCTTCAAGTCGATCTTATATGAATGCGTGAAATGACGTACCATTCGTATTTGTAATTGAATTGCTCATGAATTATTAAGCGATTTCCGTTATATGACGGTAAACTACATAGTTTATTTTTACCTGTATGTTCGCAAACACCAACCAACCCCGTTGAAATCGCCCATGAGTAGTATTTCATATCCCATGGCATTTAAACGAGACGTGTTCGTCTAGTAATTGGAACATTAATTCATCAGTGTAAGATTTATTTGTTCCGTCGTTCGGAAATTACAAAAATGGTCCTTTTCTACCAACATTATTTTTTATCAATAAGCATTATCAAAACGATTGTATGGTACAATTAGAGTATACTACGACAAATAGTCCTGCAAAGAACTAGAATTCCAGCTTTTGGAATTCTTATCATTGATGTGTTTCGGACGGATAGACGGAGACGATTATCATGCCCCCCCCGGAGTGGCTAGTAGGGTGCACGGTTGAACCCCATTGGAATACCGATTCTGTTGAAATAGCAATAATCCACCATACATAAAAAAATACGTTGTCGTGAAAATAAAAATCTTTGGTATATTTGTTTTGGAAGTAACTGTTCTTTAATGACTAAAAACATCCTACGTTTCCCATTTTGAAGAAAAGCTCTGTTCGATAAGATATTGTAATCTCTCTCCCGGTTAAAAGCACGAGAATCATTAGTTGAGTTTGTAAAAATTAAATTTCTCATCTGGTCCTTTGCTTCACGTCACATGGCAAATATTGCATGCATATCCAGACGGATTTTTTTTAGAATAATTCAATAGTTATTTCTACAAAGGGGATATACAGGGATAAATGCTAAACGTACATAACATTTTAGCATTGGTTTTATGCAATACGTATAGGAAAGTTCTGTCATTCAGGTAAATTATGTCACTTTTATTCTAGGTTTTGAGAGCACTTGTTTCCGATCTTTTGGTTAAGCCCATTGCTGCTATTTTTTACAGTTTGTTCTTATGTTGTGCTGTAACACCACAGTCAAAGATAAGGTAAGGTAAGGGGAGGGCTAAGCGCTTACATACATGTTTAAACCCCGTTTCATTCTTTATTTGTCTGGCGCAAGTCAGGAGCATGTAGTTCAGAGGTTGCCTTTGGTTCATGTCTATCAAATTGTTTTTCACTAAATTGTTTTGTTATAGATTGGAAAGTTAGTTTTTGTCAATTGAATTGTTTCACTTTTTCATGTCGGGCTTTCAATAGTGGACAATACTGTTTATGATTTTTTCCTTCTAATTATTGAAAGCTGTATGATTCTTATAATGGCTTACATCCACTTCATTAATAGAACTTTTGTAATAGTTGTCTCATTAGCAAGCCTACTTCATTTCTTATTTTTATATTGCTACAGACTGACAAGAACTTTGAAAATGAAAATTTAAGTTTTTGATTAAAGTTTTTGGTCGAGGTAGTTTTTGATTAAATTTAAGTCTGATCAACTTGAAATTTAATACACATGTTACCTATGATATGATCTTTCTAATTTTAATGCCAGAAAAGAGTCTTTGCCCCAATTGCACAGTCCAATGAACATAGAAAATGATAGTGCGGATGGGGCATTCATGTGCTATGGACATATTCTTGTTTAATTTCTCGTCCCCGAGTAGCAAAAAACATTAAACGCACATTTTAAAAAATAATGACTCCAGAGATGTAGAGAAAATACCGTACGTTAATCCTATACCTTATACAACCGTTGAATAGTTGATACGTGTATCACAGAAAAAGACCAAAAGCATAGCTGATCAAGAGCAAAGAACAACAGGATAGATGTAGAAGCAGCAGTACTGATACATAGAGATAACATGTATGGGGACATACTATGTAATGTCATGGTTATCTTTCTTTTAGCAAAAACAACATAAGTATAGTAGTCATGTTGACTTATTTCATACATAGAATAAACAAAACTATATATAAAATAAAAGTTGTCGTTTTTTAACAGATACTCTAAGCTGAATATATATAGTAAAGTAATTTAAAACATTATTAATAGTGGCTTACATCTATGACATTTGATTTATGTGGATAGTTTTGTCATTGGTAATTCATACAACGTCGTATTTTTAAATGACAGATAATAAACTGTTTGGTTTTGCCTACATTAGTTTATATTATGATGATATATTTGACCTCAATTTGGTGCTTCTAATGATACTGTTATGTTTGGATCCGGAGCTTCAGTTGAATTTGCTTTTATATTGTTTTTTTAACTTATCATTTCTACTCTGGAAACCCTTGTTCAGTGCTTTCAATATGTACTTTTGTCGCAGTTTTGTTTGGGATGCGTAATCCTAAAAATTAGATGTCTATTTTCAAAATCGAAAAACCTCACCGAAATTTGCATTTAGTGTTATGGGTACACTACTAAAATAGACAGGCAACCAATAACGAGATACTTGACTTGTAAAACACACGTTTATGTTGTAGGTAAAAGAGCTTGTGTACACTTGCTACATTTATATATATATATACTATCATTGACCACAACTCTAGGGAGGATAGACTTACTCGGGAAAGATTTTGGATAAGAAAATTAACAACTTTGGCACCAAATGGGATAAATGAAAAGATGTAATTCGACACCATGCAGTGCTTCACATCTGGGTTATATTACTTATTATTACAGTCCCCGTTTTTATTTCTTTACCTTACTCATCTCTAAAATATATCTGTTGAATATAACAATCTAAATTGCTTAATTTTTTGAGGGATGTATAAGTACCAAGCCACGTCCAACTATTTTACTTTAGTCAAAATTTGTTATTATTTTTAAACGGCCGTTTGTTTTAAACATCGCAGACTCTAATGTTACTACACTACAGTTGTCAAATCTGAAATATTTAGAAATTTAGACCGTTCAGTGCTGTTAATTAGAAATAAGACCGTTCAATGCTGTTTATTTGGAATTCTTATTGACGCAATCTTTCTTGTAACATTATAATTATCGACACTGTTAAAGCTTTAGAATTGTGCTAGTTCATATCGCACATTATTATTTTTATTTAAAACATTTATTTGAACTCTCTGATGTAATTAGTCATATAACCTATTTCATATTCAACATATTTTTGCAATGATGCAAGCGTCTTAACTGATGTTCGGTTTGCCTTTTTTATTGTATAAATTTCAAGATTTAGTAAAAGTTTAATCTGAGAAGACTTAAAGATGATTCATTTAACATCAGAATCTGACTGACGAAGGATATCTGTTATCCGAAATATTTATAAATAATTACATTTATAGTTCCTTTTTGTGTTATTGGTGTTGTTATGTACACTTTTTAGGCGTTTATATAATTTATTTTATTGTGTACATGTATCGTTACTTGTAACGATCCAGCGCCCTCGTGGGAAAAATCGTTGACTATTATTCAGACGTTTTATATATATATATATATATATAAATGTGTGTTTTACAAGTCAAGTATCTCGTTATTGGTTTCCTGTCTATTTTAGTAGTGTACCCATTTAAGGAAGTTGGTGTTGATGGCTGATTGTTTTGTAGTTTGTGGTTTGACTTGTTTTCTAGCAAAATGAGCACCTGAGACTACCCCATGTTTTTTGGTGGGATTCGTGTTGCTCAGTTTTTCTATGTTGTGTCTTGAGTACTATTATTTGTCTGTTTTTCTTTTTCCTTTTTAGCCATTGCGTTGTCAGTTTATTTTTCGATCTATTTTGAAGTCCCTCATCTTTCGTCCATAATTTCTAGACTCCTGACGATTTAAATCTTTACATAGGTGTCTGTTTACGTAAACCGTATGTTGCGTTCCTATTATCTTTTATGGTTTTAACGCTTTTTAGCGTTACTGTCTTATCGCTGTATTTTCCGCATCTCTTTTTTTAATTCATATTCTTTTTTTTTTTTTAAGAATTATTTAACTGGTTTATTGTGCAACGTTTTGTAATGATTGTTAAAAGGTCTGTCAAAGATAAGACGTTGTCTTGTAGATTGTTAATTTTTGTTGTTGGGGTTATGTATATATCACCGTATCCGATTAAACATCGGGCATCAAGTACTCATAAACTAATGTATGTTATCCATATAATCAGTCAGGATTTTACTTCGTCATAATTATCTCCCCATTACGCCAGTCGTAGAAATGGAGGGATGACGCGCTGCCAATTTTTCTCTTGAAAACCGATAAATTTATCAGCATAGCACCATTACGATCCTTATATGTCAGTTGTATTTTAAAAGACAAATGTATCTACTAGCTAATGAGCATCAGTTAATGATCTTGTCTGCATTTGATTCAACTTAGAATTATTGTCTAATCGGTTGTCAGGTGGAATTTTTGAAAATTCAAAAATATTAAAAAAAAATTCTAATTAAATATTTCGTGGAAGGGCAGACTATCAATTTGTTAAGTGGTTGAAGACTATAATAGATATAGTCTCCTTCAACCTTAGTTATCACACACAAAAAAATATTAATTTTCGAAGATATGCATTTTCATCATCCAACTTGAAAGACTGTCGTCAAGTACTTTCAGTAAAAAAAAATAGCTATTCGAACACACCTACTCTGTTTTAATATGATTCATTAGATAGGTATTTCACTTGACGCATATATTTCATCTTTTAGTACCGTGATTTTTTAGGTTTAAAGTCAACCTGTAGCTTTGCTATATAAAAATGATAGAATCTGAAGCGAGATGATGTATCAAATATTCTTGCTTTGTACATTTTCAAGACAAAATATTCAACTCAAACACGCCCTAACATAAAAAGGTGCACTCGATTTTCTCTTTTCGATACAATTGTTACCCATTTTTAGAATTTTTCTTGAGTCACATAATAGAAGGGCAGACACGAAAATTACTGAACTTAAAGATTGATATGTTCTCCGTCCGTGGTATTTTTTTTTCAAAAAAAATCGGAGGTTATGCATTTTCTACATCCAACTTGATAGATACCCATGTCGTCGACTTGATATCTAATTGTTCTGCTTAACTATGAAATAGATAAATTGAAACCTTATGCAAATGGCGTTTTTAAAATAGAACACTTCGTAATTGAGAAGAAAATTGTCATTTTATTTGTTTCTGTTAACTTTTTTGGTTTTTTTTTGTTACTATAGTAAACATTACATTAAGCATTTATCGCCTTCTCTGACAAAGAGTTTCGATTCTTTTGTTCTATTTCAACCGGGGTCCGCCTGAATTTGAGCTTGTTTCAATCCAGAATCATGTGTGTTATTTTTTTATGCCCCACCTACGATAGTAGAGGGGCATTATGTTTTCTGGTCTGTGCCTCCGTTCGTCCGTCCGGTTAAAGTTTTTGGTCGAGGTAGTTTTTGATGAAGCTGAAGTCCAATCAACTTGAAACTTAATACACATGTTCCCCATGATATGATCTTTCTAATTTTAATGCCAAATTATAGTTTTGACCCCAATTTCATGGTCCACTGAACATAGAAAATGATAGTGCAAAGTTCAGGTTAAAGTTTTTGGTCAAGGTAGTTTTTGATGAAGTTAAAGTTACATCAACTTGAAACTTAGTACACATGTTCCCTATGATATGATCTTTCTAATTTTAATTCCAAATTAAAGTTTTGACCCCAATTTCACAGTCCACTGAACATAGAAAATGATATTGGGAGTGGGGCATCCGTGTACTATGGACACATTCTTGTTTATCTTTGTCTATGAAGCAACATTCTAGCAGCAACTGCATATGGAGAATAATATGTTTTCCTACATATACATGTACGATATCATAGAGCTGAGCTCGTGTTTTCTACAATTATTTACTTGATAGAGAGTTGTTGCTCACATGAAAGCTATTGAATAATTATATTTATCAAAGTTGTACATATATCAATGCTAGTTTGTTATGTTTGGTAAGGAACATGTGTTTATACTTCAAACATATATATAAAGTATACGGGAAGAATTTCATGCACGGGTGGTTTGATAGCAGTTAAAGTCATTCGAGTCATTGCAGTCAAGTGCTCTAGATGCTTTTTTCCAAATAAATGATTATAAAAATTATTTATTTACAGGTTGATAGTCCAAGAGGAGTCGCAAATATTGATGTTGCAGTGCTAGTTAGAGACAGACAATTTTCATAATTCTCATTGATATAAAATGAATTACGTGTACTTATTTACCTGAATAAAAATGCACTTGACTTTTTCAAGTGGCTACTCCCATGTGAGAGTTTTGTATTAAATTGATAAATGTTTTATGTTCGGTTGAGGTTACGAATTAGAACATAATAAAAAGGTTCCAAATCGTCAAGTTCAAAGATTTACGTAGATCATCATGAGTATGTTAACCGTTATATAATAACTTTGTCACAAATAACAACGGGTATATTTAAATTGTTTTAAAGCTATTCCATGTTCATTTCCATGTTCATTTCCAATTTAGTGACATGTCCGCCATTTTATCACGAGCAACCTGATGGGTGCCACTGGTGGATCAGGATCTGCTTACCTTTATGGAGCACCGGATATCACTCCAATTTTTAAGTGGGGTTCGTGTTGCACAATCTTTAGCTTGCTACATATTGCTTTGTGATCTTTTTAGTCTTTTTGTTGTTTTTCTTGTTTGTCATGGCTTTGACAGTTTCCCTCGATTTTGTTTACGATTGTATGTTAAGTAGTGTTAAGGTTATTAAATTCAGTCGACATTGGTTGAAACATCTTCTTTTTGTTGAAATTAATTAAACAAACAACAGGTCTTAAAATAAATGTATAAGTAACGATTATTTAGATTGTACAGACTGAGTGTTCATGTAATGAAATGATATATAGATTTATAACGAAATATTTTCATGGTTGACACGTGTTAATGTCTGCATCTGCGCATGCATTCACGTTTACTGTGAAAGTTGTTCTTGTTGCCTCCACATCCGGTGTAATGGAACTTTCGGCACATCTTGCTTGCTTTTTCATAGTAATATCTCACAGTATGGGCCGTACAGTCTGTATTTCCGTAAGCAATTGGCTGGTCACATTCTAAAATAAAAAATATTTATAACTAATTAGTGAGAATATGATTAATAAGTACATGATGATGGTTCATCTGATAACACTTTATTAGTCTTGTCTTTTAATATGGTATGACGTAACAAAGTCAACTGACCTCAAGATATTAAAACGAATAGTCACGAGCAATGTACTAAATGTAGTTAGCATCTTTTAAATATTATTTACCAAAATGTCTACTTCAAAGTGTAAACTATAGAGATTCAATAACAGGTTAGCGATCGTTAAACAGAGGATATTCTATAATATAAAAGATAAACAAAAAAAGCACATAAGTTAAAAATAGAAGGTCTAAAATAAGTAACTTTCAATAAAATAAAAAGGCAAAGTATGGGCCTACACGATCAACGAAAATATTTTAGAATGAATATTTTAATATGCTTTGATTCTGCCTGCGGGAGCATGACACCTTAGTTGTCCTCCAACTACGATTACCATGTCTCGCATTGCACAGTCGCCTTAACAGCCTTAAGTCGTCTTCTAGCATATTTCATAACACCGTTCATTAAAGATAGTGTTACTTTCTCGTAGGTATAAATGAATGGTCATCCCCTTATTCCCTCTAATATGTAGTTTTGGGATACACAATTTTACGGTTTCCTGTTAATGGACAGAAATCAGGTGATTGTTTAACCTTGAACATCAAGGAAATCATCAGCGAAATATGCACTTTTGGTACAGGTGTTCATTTACCCCTTAACTTCACAAACATCATCATCTAAATGTGCCAACTTTGCCTTTGTATTCATTTATACAATACAGGTGTGAAGTTGTTAACTAAAATATGTGGTAAAATCAATTGATACATTGAATCTTAACTTACGAAGTATAACATATATACGGGGATTCCCCTTTTAACTTACTATAAGATAATGATGATGATGCCCATGAACCTGAAGAACTCCCGGCCTTTTTGCCATGCGTGCTATCCCACCAGGACATGCCTGCTCGCCATGTCGGTTCGTCTCTCCCGGATCTCTTACCTCCTTTCTTTGAGTGTCTGTCTCTCCTTCTTGATTTGCTTCCATGTGATTTGCCTCCATTTAACCTTTGCTTCAGTTCTTGTAGTTCTTGTAAGTAATACTGTACTTCATTTTGCGATAATGGATTATATTTTCTCACCGAAAAAATAGATCTTTTTTGTCTGTGAGCACTCGTAAGCAGTAGAATGCTACACATACACAGGCCCAGTGAAATAATGTTTTTGTTCATTTTTACTGTCTGAAACATAGATAAATATATAAAAGCAGTAGTTAAAATTTCACACACTTTCATAGCTGACTATGCGGTATGGATTTGCTCATTGATGAGCGAAGGCCTCTCAGTGACCTATACTTATAAACTTCTAATCCGTACCACATCTATATATATAGGACGAGAACAAATTAACAAATACATTGTGGATCAACATGGGTATAGGGTAGAAAATGAAACTTAAACTGCACAAAGAACGTATGTTGTTGGTAAAGCAGACAATTTCCCTCGCAATAGGTCACTACGGATTCACCTCTCCGTTCATGGAGTTCGAATATAGCGTTCTCGTTGATTCCGACAATATGGGTTAGACTTTTAAATGCTCGCACAACTAAACAAACCTTTTTTCATTTTGGCCCTTCCGATCGGACAGGCGAAGTCCAAGTGACCATATTTCTTCGACTCATTCAAACTTATGGGCAAATTTTAGTTTGTGAATAATTAACATTATTAATAAGTTCTTGTACTTTTATATTATAAATATCATGTACATGTTGGTAAAAACTTGTTATTTATGAGAATAAATTGGAGAGGCTTGACACGCAGGTGTTTACTTTTTCAAACCTCTTCTGGTTTTGCAATAAGTCTTACTTGTCTGAGAGAATCAAAGAAAAACAATTTGGAAAATGTATACGAGTAAAACACTTATAAATACCATTGTTTGAATATTTGATTTGAAGTATAATCCCCCCTCCCCCCGCCCCGATGCATTGAGGAGAAACATACAGTGATATGGCCTACGGAATTTGTGTATTTTTGTTGATACAAAAGACCTGAGCGCATTCCTGTTGGACGATTTTACACACCGTTGTATAGAATGAAATTCAAAACATTGTGGCTGTGGCCATTGATTGACACATTAAATTCATCCATTGACTGGGACAATTTAGGTGAACGTTTGTATGTAACGACCACTGCTCACTATGTACTTTTTAAAGACACTTAAACTATGGCGTCACCAAAGGTTCTCAACACCTTAATAAAGTAATTCGAAAAATTAATCAGAAATAACACGATGTTTTTTGATTTATATAAATCAAAACATAAAGGTTATTTCTGATTAATTTTTCGAGTTATTTTATAATTAAAGGCGTTAAGAAACGGTGTGACCCCACAGTTTAAATGTCTATCGTGTCGATCAATGGCCACAGCCACACGTTTTATATTTCATTCTATTTTCCACTCAGGTATAATTATCAAGCACAATTCTTGGGAAATATAAGACTGAAACCATAACCACACATCAAACATAGGCTCAAATAAATTGGTTGATCTTAACAGTATTTCGGTTTTTACTTGAAGAAATTTAAGTCTGTCATTAGCTTGATAACACGTGCCCCCTTTCATCCATCTGACATTTCGACTAGTTGTTGTCGTTTCCTGATTTTACAATTGTTTTTTTGGTATGTTTTTTTCTTCAAACCGTATGAACCAAAAAGTCGATTATGATATAGATATATGGGTACCTGGGCCCTCGGTAATAAAACTTTACTCAGTACTCGGGATACACAATTTGTGCTCGAACACCAAATTCAGCATTTTAATTGGTTAAATTCTGAGTGAGTACGATAGACGTACTCCGAATTGTTAAGACTGTCTTGTTGAAGTCATAAAACTTTCAATTGTTATGTGCTCGGAGCACAAAAATCATGCTCAAAACATGAAATCCATCATTTTCACTGGTTGATTTTGGAGTATGAGTACCAAAAAAATAACTCGAAAGTTCTATTCAACAGTAAAATCTATGCGAAAGAGAGGTGTCCATTTGGCTGTTAAATCCAACGATGATTTTATATGCTTTATACTATGATTATGATCTCGGATATTTATAGTCATGCCCAAACCTAAAGAACATGTCCGTTATCTAAGAACTGATTGAATGAAGTAGCCACTTAATGTAGAATAAGCCAGAAAATCCTGTCTGTTGTTTTTCAAATAAGTCAATTTGACCACATGAATACAACCAGTAACATATACCACTTAAAACTTTTAAAAAAAATATGCATATCGCAGCTTAAAACCTGATTATCAGTATCTCCGGTATTTCGAGAAATCTGCCTTTTTTTCAATCCATCAGCGGATAGCATGATATTAAAACAGAATATTAGCTTAAAGAGTGTTAGTCACACAGTTCCTTATGGAAACTATTTTATCACGCCTTAATTTAACCTTTTGAAACGTGAAATAATCCATCATGGTATATTTAGAGTTCTGAACTGTTTTAGACTACATGTATAATATAAGAGAGAAATATGGCGTAGTCTATTTGATATTATCAGATTATTACATGGCATTTTTCATATCGCATGTATTATCAGCCCTAGGTTCAATATCAGCCCAAGAGCCGCATGGCTCGAGGGCTGATATTGACCGAGGGCTGATTATACATGCGATATGAAAAATGACATGTTATATTATTTTTATCATATGCTTCAACAATGGAGAAAAATAACAGATTCATAATATATTGATCTTTTTAAGTGGTTCCAAAATAGAAGTTCAAAGAGTGAAAAGTTCACGGACGTCGGACCCCAAATTTAGTACATTCGATATGAAATCTTTCTATCATATGCCTCAACAGAGAATTATTTTAATATGGACGAATCGACAAAAAAATAAATAATGAACACTGTTTGAAAAAGTCAACTTTTTTAAAGTAGCTTTCTAAATTATGTTTGAAAGTTTTAAAAATGCATTTAATATTTAATAATTTTTTATTTTTTTTATTATTATTATTCTGAACAATTTACTTCCCAGTACATCCAAATAATTATTTTGTACACTACTTTGTAATGTTTTTCCATAGAAAACGTAGCATTAAGGTTTTTCCGGAATTTGCCGAATATCACCGGAATGCCATGCGATAACATTACGGAAAGGCATCCTTTATCATATACTTAGACTAAATAACACATGAATTTAACAGTATGATAATAGCATTAAAATTTACATCAATTCCATATTTCTCGAATTGGTGCTTAGCGGGCTGATATGAAAAGTTTATCACATGCTTCGATTGTTATCGCATGCCTTTCCGTAACGTTATCGCATGGCATTCCGGTGATACTCGGCAAATTCCGGAAAATACACCTCAATGCTACGTTTTCAGTGAAAAACATTTCAGAGTATTGTGCAAACTAATTATTTGGATATTGGAATGTATATTGTGTAAAATAATAATAATGGAAAAAAAACCAAAACAAAACAAAAAAATTATTCAATAAAATAAAATACTTTTTTTTAAAGTTTCAAACATAATTTAGAAACTGAGAAAGTTACTTTAAAAAAAAGTTGACTCTTCCAAACAGTGTTCATTATGTATACTGTTGAATTATTTATTTTTTTGTCGATTAGTCCATATCAAAATTTCTTCTCTGTTGAGGCATGTGATAGAAAGATTTCATATCGAATGTACGGCTAAATTTGGGGTCCGACGTCCGTGAACTTTTTACTCTTTCAACTTCTTTTCGGGAACCATGTAGAAGGATCAATATATGAATCTGCTATTTTTCTCTACTGTTGAAGCATATGATAAAAAGATCATAACATGTCATTTTTCATATCGCATGTATTATCAGCCCTCGGTCAATATCAGCCCTCGAGCCATGCGGCTCTTGGGCTGATATTGAACCTAGGGCTGATAATACATGCGATATGAAAAATGCCATGTAATAATCTGATATTATCATATACTTAGACTAAATAACAAATAAATTTTACCGTATGATAATAGCATTAAATTGACGTAAATTCCATATTTTACGAATTGGTGCTTAGCGGGCTGATATGAAAAGTTTATCACATGCTTCGATTGTTATCACATGCCTTTCCGTAACGTTATCACATGGCATTCCGGTAATACTCGGCCAATTCCGGAAAATACATCTCAATGCAACGTTTTCAGTGAAAAACATTACAAAGTAGTGTACAAAACAATTATTTGATTACTGGAAAGTATATAGTTTAAAATAATTAAAAAAAATAAAAGTAAAAAAAAAAAACCAAATAAATTATTTAATAAATGCATTTTTTTAGGTTTTTCTGAAACATAATTTAGAAAGTTTCTGTTGAATTATTTTTTTTTTGTTGATTCGTCCATATTAAAATGGTTTTTTTTTCTCTCTCTGTTGAGGTATATGATAGAAAGATTTCATATTGAATGTATCAAATTTTGGGCCCGACGACCGTGAACTTTTTTACTCTATAAACTTCAGGAACCTCGTAAAAGGATCAATATATGAATCTGTTATTTTTCTGTACTGTTGAAGCATATGATAAAAAGATCATAACATGTCATTTTTCATATCGCATGTATTATCAGCCCTCGGTCAATATCAGCCCTCGAGCCATGCGGCTCTTGGGCTGATATTGAACCTAGGGCTGATAATACATGCGATATGAAAAATGCCATGTAATAATCTGATATTATTTGTTCTTGAAAATATCTATAAAAAGTAAGGAACATCTTCTGACATCAGACTCGGACTTCTCTTGAACTGAATTTTAATGTGCGTATTGTTATGCGTTTACTTTTCTACATTGAATAGAGATATAGGGGGAGGGTTGAGATCTCACAAACATGTTTAACCCCGCCGCATTTTTGCGCCTGTCCCAAGTCAGGAGCCTCTGGCCTTTGTTAGTCTTGTATTATTTTAATTTTAGTTTCTTGTGTACAATTTGGAAATTAGTATGGCGTTCATTATCACTGGACTAGTATATATTTGTTTAGGGGCCAGCTGAAGGACGCCTCCGGATGCGGGAATTTCTCGCTACATTGAAGACCTGTTGGTGACCCTCTGCTGTTGTTTTTATTTGGTCGGGTTGTTGTCTCTTTGACACATGCCCCATTTCCATTCTCAATTTTATTTGTAGGCTTTCGTATGGTTATATATTTCAATTTGGTGTCTTTTTTTCTTCCAGTAATCGAATAAATGTGTGATATGGAATATTTGTCACAGATCACCGAGTAAACTGATCATTGAATCTGTATCACGTGCAACACAACGGATGCAATCGGGGGGACAGTGCAATATTCTGTGTTGTAGGGTTTTTTTTTATTTCAGTGATCCTCCAGAAGCGATCTTGTCTATCCAAACAATTGGGGTTTTCTATTTAAACTTTTGATATTCGGTCATGTATTAGAATTACAGAAATCGCATGTAACGATGTTTTATATGTTTGTGTACGACAAGAGGTATCAACGCATTTTTCTTTATCATGTCTTGTTGGCGCACATGTTTCATCAAGTGAAACAACTGTTTTCACCAGATTAAAAAAGAATATCCCTGAATTTCTGAGTTCAACCAGATTTTGGTGGGGTATAGTTGCCCAATTTATGTTTTTCTTTATAGTGTGTGATTAAGATGTTAAAATATACTAGTTTAAAAAAAAAATGAAACGATAAACAAGTTTGAACTCTTTTTTTCCCTAACAGATACTAAATAGAAAACCCTTTTAAATCAACCAATAAAAACTAATCATTTCAAAGAAGATGCATATAATATTTTATTAAAAAAAAATTCCAAGCATGATAGTAAGAAAAATGTTATGTCAAATTTATTGTGTGGAAAGTCACGGATGACAAAAATCGGCACACTATTTCGAAGATGAGAATTTTAGATTTTAAAAATACCTAAAAAGACATTCCAAAGACATTCAAAATTTAATCAGACCGTGTAACCGCTGCAAATACTATGTTGAAATATATATATATAATTTTTTTTTAATTTTTGGTAAAAAATACATTTGAAAGTTAACCAAGTTGATTAAAGTCAGTGTAGCAAATGTATACAAAGCTAAACTTACTTAAAGTCAAATTATTCCAATTCACAATAAGAGCTACTTACAAGTTATATCCGATGGCTTTTATCAAGTATAATAAAATATATTTTGATATAGATATTCTTCAGTATTTAAAAAGATGGAAATAAGAGGTCACTTACTCTAGTGTAGTTGCAGAACAGTCCTGTAGTAATTTCGCCAATAAAATAGAAATCACGAAAGTGTCATTAAATTTAAATATTCAAATCACGTATTTATAAATGTAATTATACAAAAATAATTTGGCCTGACATGTGAAATGTCATACGGGTGACATGTAATTAATTTCGTGTGGTTAAATTTTGTTTTGAATTATCCGGAAAGTTCTATCACTAGGGGCATTGCATACGTTTCTACATTTATATCTTTTTTTCAAAATTCGACTAAAACAGTACTTCCTTGTCATCAGCTCTAGCTCATTTGTATACAATATTTCAATCATCTGGATAGTTCTAGCTACATGGACAGTTTCTACTTTTCTATATTTCTATATTTTTTTAAAAACTTTTGAATATTGCAGCACATGCTTGTTTTCAGTCTTAGTTCATTTTTTTTTTATACAATTCATTTTGAAGTACAGTTATCCTAAATTATGTAATTAAGCCATTTTATCCCTACTTTCAAATCTTTATCATTGTATGAAATCTCTCACAAAACTTGCAAATAGAATCATTTTCATAACAACGTGGACAAGACCATTTCTTGGTGCGCTCAGGTTGACAGGGTCAGATTAGGGGAATGTTCGTCTGTAATGCCCACTTGTCATATCGTACGTGCTATAGACATTTAAACTGTGCGATCTCCAAAAGTTCTAAACGCCAAAATCAATAATACGAATAACTAGCAGAGGACTAAACCTTGTGTTTTGGTTAAAATGGTGAATACTTAAGAGAGGGGTGAAAGATACCATGGACAGTCAAACTCATAGATCGAAAATAAACTGACAATGCCATGACTAAAAAGAAAAAAGACAAACAGACAAATAATAGTACATAAGACACAACATAGAAAACTAAAGACTAAGCAACACGAATCCCACAAAAAACTGGGGGTGCTATCGGGTGCTCCGGTTTCTTCTCGTGCAGCTGCATGTACTGGGCTCTTTTATTGTATTGAAATCCCCACTGGAAGTCCATTGACAGACTGAGTGAGCGTAAAATCACTGTTATCAATAGCCGATGACAAACAACTTCAAGATAAATGTTGTTATTGCCAACATTCTTATAGCGGTTATGAAAATGATTCTAAGAAGTAACTAACGTTACAGAAATCTTAACACCAGACGTAGGGTAAACAAAACGTAAAATAGAAACAAAATCTGACACTACAATTTTATTTATTTTGACTTAAAATAAGGAAATCTCTTTGTCCAACACTTTCTTCTAGAATTGGTTTCTCTATTTGATTTAATATCTGAAAGCATAAAAGAAAAGATTATCGTTTTTGTTTAAAGTAATTCATTGTTAATATGAAAATTATATGTGCAATAGTTAGCGAATTTTTATGAGATTCGAAATTTGTGTTAATCATGCGTTTAGATATGAAATCGTTTGTGAATTGTCATATCTATAGCTTTGAATATAAACAAGACAAATTAGTTCTAAGACATCTTAAGGTGGTACCAAGCACCTTCACTAAAATAAATTTGGCTCGTTTAATTTTCATTAAATTTTGACAACATGTTTACTTTAACCATATTACAAAAATATGAAAATTTCAAAAAAAAGAACCACACACTTAATCTGAACATTTTCGTTAGACAAATAGCAGTTTGACTAACACCAATTTTGATCTCTGAGAAGTTTCAAATTTCCTGAACAATAGAATGTAATAAAAACGTTCAGCTGAATTTTTTTTTATCTTCCTGTAGTGTTATGAACCACCTTAAAATAAGATGACGGGTTAATTAAATGTAAATTAAATGCTTTATTAACTTTAATTGTAAACAATGATTGTCACGTGTACAGACTTCAGTTGACTGATTCATTGCTGTTTGCTCAACATTCAGTAGTAAATAGCTCATGCATAATTCATGACGACAACAAATAAGCAAGCATTTTAAAAAAGTAGGGCCTGTAAAGTGTGTTGACCGGGATAAACGGCGGCAATTTGGAATGCCACTAGAAATAAGGGTATGTTAGATGGGGACAAAAATTTTAGCTCGCGACAGACCTACTAGTGACCTCTCCAAGAGTTGTTGTAAAGGTGCAGAGACCATGAAACCATCCCTTCACGTGGCAACAGATAAACGTTTCTAAGTTTTTGTTAAGGTTCTATTGCCTGATGGGAGAATTCAATGAGCAGTATATTTCTTTACCCCATTCAACCTTGAGGTCCTTATTAATAACAAAAGTTACGTAAACACGTACAACAAAACAGTTTATGATAAATTTTAGCACAAGTGAAATAAAAAGATTAATAAACAAGAATTTGTCCCCAGTACACGGATGACCTATCCGCACTATCATTTTCTATGTTCAGTTGACCGTGAAAATGGAGTAAAATCTCTAATTTGGCATTACAATTAAAAAGATCATATCATACGGAACATGTGTATTAAGTTTCAAGTTGATTGGACTTCAACTTCATCAAAAACTACGTTGACCAAAAACTTTAACCTGAAGCGGGACAGACGGGCGAACGGACGGACGCACAGACCAGAAAACATAATGCCAATAAATGGTGCATAAAAAACAATATCATATAAAAAATATGTGCTGTTAGTTAAAAAGTATCTAACCTGTTGATACACATTAATGCTATTTTGCATTCTAATATTAGCGGCATTATACATTGGAATAGTTTGGGAGGTGGAATATTGTTTCAAGAGAAAGTCGATATTGTAAACTTTGTAATTCAGGAGACGTCGATGACAAATTCTACTTTAATATAAACCTTACTTTTTGACATTGCATGAGGTAATCTATACTAGAAAATAGAACTTTACTGAATAATTTGTATTAACTCATTAGATGGAATAACATAGGGCTGGACTCGCAGGAGTAACATTTTAAAGCATTTATAGATCATATCTTCAAAAAAAAATTACGGACGCCATAACTACTTGGTTGACCGTTATAAAATTTCTGATTCACAGATGACGACGAATATGTTCCAATGGTTGTAACTCTTTGTACTTGAATGTGACCTACCGAATTAGGCTCGTCATCGAGTTCGTGTTTAAATGAGAAAAACAACGGGTGTCACATTGAAGCAGGATCTGCTTACTCTTCCGTTGCACCTTAGATCACCTTAGATCATTCACACGGTTTCCGGGGTTTACGTTCTTGTTGCCCAGTTTTTCGTTTTCTACGTTGTGTGTTTGTATTCTAACGTTGATCTTTTCGTCGATTTCAGTTTATCCCATCGCAATGTCAGTTTATTTTCGACTTATGAGTTTTAATATCCTATTGGTTTCTTCATGTTGCTCATGGTCGAAATTTAGTTTTTCAGACTTTCCAATACCATATAATCTGCATATTGGTCTTTCTATGTCTTTCTATTCCATTTTTATCGTTTTGCGTTGTTGTATGACTTATATACATTTGTTGTATCTGCTATAGTAGTTGTTTGTGATATGTTTTTCATGTAGAAGGAAACAAAATGCCCCGGAAAGTTTTGGAAAATTTATCGCGTTTGATACATGTATGGTATGAATAACAGGCGGGGCTTCATCTTTTATACATTATACTTATAGATGTTAGTGTAAGTTAAGCAATGTATACAAGTTGAAGCCCCGCCTTTTTATTGATTGCAGATGTCAATCTTAATAACAATGCATGAACAAACTTTAATACAGAGCAAGCAAGCCAACCAAACTACAAGCATTATGAAAATGTGTCATAGGATAAACGAAATCTTTAAATGGCTTGTCGCGAACCGTGAATAACGTATAATCATTTCCAAGAGTAATGTTTAAACAATAAGTCTATATATATGTTTCAATTCAGCATAAACCTATAATCAAACAGAAAAAATTGAGTTCAGAAAAAAATTCAGAAAAAAATGCACTATTTTGTTTCCCTCCATGTTTTGACATGCACCGGAAATTGGAGTTGTAATACAAGACTGGTACCTCAACACATAGGTTGCGAGATCGAATCCCGCACATGGCAGGTTACGCTCGACTCCAATCTTAATTGACTTGGATTAATAGTTTTCTCCGGGCACTCCGGATTCCTCCACCAATAAAAACCTACCGGAAAGAAATAGCACATAAGTGCTGAAAGAGGCGTTAAACACAAATCAATGAATCAATTAAACAATTTTCATTGATCAAGTTATATTTGCAAGGTTTTTTTAGAACATGTTTGATGTCGTAAAAACTTACCTGTGTCATAAAAACATCACTTATTCTTTTTTGGAGGATTTTTTACTTTTCCTGTCCTTCTTTGATTTTTTGGAGGACTTTTTAGGCGCTTTCTTGGACTTTTTAGAAGATTTTTTTGACGATTTTTTAGATTTCTTTGACTTCTTTGACGACTTCTTCGTGTCTTTTGAACTAGAACTTGGCTTCTTGTCTAAGCTTTCTTGTAAGGTTTGAACTTGAGTCATCAATGACATGATTTCCATAGGTCCCATCTTTGCTCCTACTTTGTTTGGGCCATCCAGCATCGACATTATTCCACTGAGGTCGAACGGATCCTCCTTGGGTTTTTTGGCCGCATACGTCACGACTACAAGTAACGTCCATACAGACACAACCAAAAGTAGGCTGTTCATTGTAGGTCAGCACGTATGCTTACTGAAAAATGGACGGATGAATTATATAAGTTTTTGTTTTATTATATTATTATATATAATATTATTAGATACAAGATAAGGCTATTATGACTACGCAATTTGTTTTGATAAACGATTTATGTCAGGTGTATTTGCTTATGCGCATGCCCTTAAAATAATGTTTATAAAAAGTGAGGAGTTTGACGTCGCGCAAGATACTGGTGACAATTTGAAGGTGATTCGAGAAAAATCGGCGAAAAGGCTAACTGTCCGTTTAGGACGCAACAATTTGCAGAATCGCTAAATAATTTTCGTTACCCAATCTAATGGCAACAAAATATCTGTTTTTCATGATATTTTTTTCACGAATATGTTTCGATTTGAAGCGCTAAATTTTATGAAATAGGCAATTTTGCCGTGTAATGCGTAACATTGAACATTGAGATCTCCAAACATTTTTGAGAATGAAATATGGATTGAGTAGCCAAAGGTAGTTCTCATTTGGAAGGAATTAAGAACCATATGTAAAGTTTTGAATTACATAATTTTACTTACATATATGACGTCATACATGTAGAAAAATGACGTCATAGCAACTTTTTGATCTTGTAATGGTGACAAATAATCTAGACTCCAACTGCAAACTTTGAAGATCAAATTCATATACTGAAGGTAATTTTAAAAGGATATCGTTTATATTTATAATTTATAAATTACAAACATTTCTGTTTAAATTGGTACCAAACTTTTTGAGTTTACTTGTTTTAAAAAAAAACTATTGAAAAAATTTAAAATCAGAAAAAATGTCCCGTATCATCTGAAATCCAAACAAATATTCCATTTTGACGATTTCGGGATCTACGATGTATCGCGATTAAATCAGAAGAAAAATACTGATACAGATTTCAAAAATTACAACAAATACTGAACATGATAATATAAATACTGGCTGTTTTTATATTTTATCCTTTTCGCAAATAAAGAAAAGAAAAATCAGAAAAAATGTCCAATGAGACAAAAAACGTCGAAAAATAATGAAACGTCATATTTCACACAGAGTCAATACGCAAAAGAAATTATAAGAAGAACTTGTAAAGAATCGATCTCCAAACATGAAACGATATGGGCATGTTTTTGCCTTAGGGAGCTTCCATTTGATTTTTAAGGGGGGGGGGGGGGGGGGGGGGGGGGGGGGGGGGGGGGGGGGGGGCTAGAATGAAATTTGAAAAAGAGGGAGGACAGGGGTTTTGAGTGTAAAAAAAAGGCAGACAGGAGTTTCGAGTAAAAAAATAATGAATAAGAATGGAAACGGGGAATATGTCAAAGAGATAACAACCCGACCAAAACGTAGAAAACAGCTCAAGGCCACCAATGGACGCCACTCTTCACTTCGAAACACAGAGATGAACTAAAAGTAAAAAATATAAAAGACTAACAAAAGCTATAGGTACCTGACTTAGGACAGGCGCGAACTGCGGTGGGGTTAAAAGGGCAGGATGAGCAGTTGGCAAACAAACCCAGGATAAACTTGTAAAAAAAGGCAGGACCAAATATAGTGAAAATAAAAAGGCAGGACCGAGATAACAACTAAAAAAAATGCCGGACAAAATTTTTCATCCTAGCACCCCCCCCCCCCCCCCCCCCCCCCCCCCCCCCATTAAAATCAAATGGTTGCTCCCTTAATGAAATAAAAATATTATTCTATATTAAAATTCGTAAAAAATGATTTGACTTTAGGAAGTTCTGGAACAATCTAAAAGAAGAGTTACCATATTAGATAATTTTCGTAGACAAAACAAGAGGCACCAATCCCTTCAAACAACCGAAATGATCTCTGGTGTTTCAGGAGAATGATTAGTTCCAAAAAAATAAAACACGAGACAAAAAAGACTCATATTTAATTATTGAATGTATTTATAAACCAACAATCAATTAAAATAATCGGACTT
This sequence comes from Mytilus edulis, assembly GCA_019925275.1. Lineage (NCBI taxonomy): Eukaryota > Metazoa > Mollusca > Bivalvia > Mytilida > Mytilidae > Mytilus > Mytilus edulis. Next base: position 50,370,886 of record CM034350.1, read on the forward strand.
AAAAAAATCAGACCAAAATTTTTGTGTACATTCAAATATAAATATGCTTTCAGAAATATGAATAACAGAAAAAAAAGTAAACTTTCGGCTAAGGAAATACTTATTAGGAACAGAGAACGAAAAAGGCTTCAGAAAAATGAAACGAGTAGAAAATCTTATGGAAAGTTGTACAAGAATAAAGAGAGCGAGACAAAAACATATAGTCAAACGATTAATGCAAGAAAAAAGAGAGAACAAAGGGAGAAATCTAAGAAAATAAATGAAAGAAAACTGAAAAATAAAATGAATGTCCGTAAACACAGAGGTAAAAAAAATGTAGAACTTTCATCAATGTCACTTGTTGTACCAGAAGGTTCAAATGTTTTCAAAAACAGAATGGAAAAGGCCAGAGCCCTAAGAAAATTTAAAGAAGGTTTACCAAAATCTCCATCTAAACGATGCGCAGTTATATCGACTTATTTGGCCCGCAGATCCCCTCGATCGCCAACAATAGCTAATCTGAAACATTCAGTTTCGCCAGTTGAAATGGCCGTCGTTGCAGATATTCAAGAAATAATAAAATCTACAAAATTAAAGCGATCTAAGAATGCACGTTCGGTAATGAATTCTGTTACTGCATCAATCAGCGGGGAAAATTTAGCAAACTCGAGAGGTAAAATTAAACTGTGTAAAAATTTAGGTTTGCCAGCAAGAAGGGTTGCTGGAGGCCAGCGTATTAGGTCTAGAATTCTTAAAAGTGAATCGTCTGCATGGGCTCTTACGCAACAGAAAACAAGAAAAGATTCCATTTCAGAAGAAACAAAGAAAACAGTTTATAACTTTTGGCTCTCTGATGGCATATCACACCCGACCGGCAACAAATCCGATATCAAAAGAGAACGATTGGGACCAAACTTATATACTTCGCATATGACACACGTGCTGGAAAAAACACAAACTGATGCGTATTTAGATTTTGTCGCCAAATATCCGGAAATTAAAATTGGACAAAGAGCATTTGAGAAACTTCGACCGTTTTTCGTAAGACCTGCATCTGAAAAAGATAGAAATACATGCTGTTGTAGATATCACGTGGAAGCAAACCTTGTTTTCAAAGCATGTATGAAGTTCAGAAAATCGTGTGACAGGGAAACCGATTCGCAAGAAAGTGACTATCCCGTATTTGAGAAAATGTCAGACCTTATACATATTACGCTATGTCCAAAAGTAAATGGATTTTATAGAAAAAATTGTCTTGACCGAAAATGTAGCCTTTGCGGAGTTGGTAATTTCAAACTTTCACCCAACGAATCACAGTCGTCTTCAACTGTTGAATGGCAAAAATATGAATATATAACTGAAAAATCGAAGGGTAAAAATGTAAGGCGCCGACTGACCCTGATAAAAAAGAAAACTAGCGTAAACGAAATGTTTCTCAATTTAAAAAAGCTTCTCGAAACTTTCCCCGCTCACCAGCACCGATCAAACTGGCAAAGCAATCAACTTAAAAGTCTTGTTCAGAACTTGCCAGTCAATCATTGCATATGCATCCACGATTATTCGGAAAATTATCGCTGTGTCGAGAAAGAAGAAATCCAATCTAATTACTTCCAAAGAACTGAATGCAGCATTCATGTAACCGTCATGCACCGACACGCCATTTTAGAATACGATGGTGTAGACAGTACAGAAGAATTTCCGGAAATAATTACGGAACATTTTTTCGTAATTTCCCCGGACCTGCAACATGATTTTACAAAATATGTCCAAAAGAAAGTTAAGGAATATTTAGATTCAATATCATACACAGTTGATCATATGCATGAATTCACAGACGGTTGTTCTAGCCAATATAAATCGCGGCACTGTTTAGGAAGTTTATCTACTGCCATCCCTGATTTCGGATATAAAACATTCCATAGAAATTTCTTTGAAACAAGCCATGCAAAAGGGCCTCAAGATGCCGCGGGGGGATTTATAAAAAGACAGGCGGACATATCTGTTCTACGTGGCAATACAGTGATTCAGAATGCGAAGGATTTATTTACGTTCTGCGAAAGTAGCCTTAAAAAGCCAAGAAGTGCATTATTTAAAAGAAGGGTATTTCGATATGTGGACTCAATTGATAGACACAATTCCAAAATATTTAAGCCGATCCAGCAAAATAGACAAATACATCATGTTTTTACTAGTACATGTAATGAAATCATTGTTTCCGATCTCTCTTGTTACACGTGCGATCAATGCATTTTGGGGAATTATCTTAACTGTTTAAATGTAGAAAATACCGGGGTAAAGAAAACTATTAAGCCACGCGAAATAACACAAACTTCTAACGAAGAAGAAGTAGCACAAGACACTGACATTCTTTCAGAAGACATATCAGATTTGGTATCCATAAACTCTGTTGTGGCTGTCAAAACCGACGATGATAACTTTGACTATTATTTAATGAAAATTTCCAAAGGTTCACACGTATTGAATTCAGCAGAGAGTGACAGCTGGGGTGCTACATATCCCCCTGGATTCGAGGTTTTCCGGGGTCATTATTATGACAAAATCAGTGACAATGATCCGTTAAAATATAAACTTTTAAAGACAAAGACTGCTTTGGTACCGACGAAATCTCTGCTATACATACTTGCTGATGTAGATGCCTCTTATCGTATAACTATTTCAGAGGACACCCATCTAGACATTCTTTCTGTATTGGACAATTTGGATTGAAATAAGAATTAAATTATAAAACATCATGCACTGTTGTTTAGCCACTCATAAAATATTTTAGTAGACCTTTCCGATTCAAATGAAATGATTCAACGTGGCTCTGCTTATAATTAAAAAAATATAAAATATATATATATATATATATATATATAAGTACGTCTGAGTCAGTGACAACCCTACAACAGATGTATCCATCGGATCGCCATCAATGATGGTGATACATGGCTGTGTACATAATGTATATACAACTCGTCTAAACATAATGTTTAGACGAGTTGTATATATATATATATATATATACATTTTTCGTTAAATAAAATATACATGAATATCTTTACTGAAAAAAAATATTCCCATGAAAAAAAACCTGAATGAATCAATGCTTACACATTAGAAATCACATTAGAAAAACGTTACGTAAAAAACAAGAAAATAAGACGGCTTTTTGCTATATTTCCGACGTTACGTTATTATCACCAGTATTTTGCGCGACGTCTTTATTCTAGTCTTTAAGAATCCCATTAAAAGAATGAGCGAGTTTTCCATGGTTTGGAAGAATAATTGTTGACTTTTGTTACGATTATAAATAGATTTTGCATCCTATTCAGTTATAATATACTATATTCTAGTACTGTTTTTATCGTTTCGATACGTTTCTTCAGTAAAAAAAAGATCTTGAAATTATAATTTAAAACTATTGCAATAAAATGCTCTATTACTTATTCGTTCACATGAATCAAAACGGTGAACAAATGTCAAACAAAATGTAGATTTAATTGAACATGTATAGGCACAGAAAATTTATTGAAAAAATACCTTAAATTAGTCAATAACAAAATCAGTATACTCACATTTAATCGGAACTTTGTCTTTGAACTAAAAGTCTTTTTAGTGAACCTCGGCGTATTAAGCTAAAAGCTTTCGTAATTTATTCATTGCACGTGAATTTTCATATTAATGATATTCAATGGCGGTACATGTCAAATTTGGTAGCATGCTTGCAATATATAATTTTGATTGTATACCTTCGCATGCACTCACTACAATAACAATAAAAATAAGTGATTTATGTTTGAACTATTCCAAAATTTTCCTGCTCATACTAGTTCTGATTAAAATTTAATTAAAAATACCTTCGTCAGAACTGGTTAGTGCACTGTCAAAACAGTTAAAGACGATATGATATATAGCTTAAAGTTCATACGGCTACGACAGAAGTGATGGTAGATCTGAAACTCGTGAATAAACAGAAGGATACAACTTGCATGCAATTCTAATTTGAAAATTACTTCTAAATCCAAAATATCTTTAAAAATAAATTAGGAAACAGTAGCAGAAATCTCAATAAGACTACTAACATAATTTGTGTCAAATAAACTGTTTGTATGAATAATGCATATGATTAATATTTTTAAAGCGTTTTCACATATAGCATGATATATGGTATTGTGTTACTTTAGGTTAGACGCCAGCAACAATTCAAACGACCTTGACGTATTTCAACATTTCAATCAATGCGATCTTTCAACATTTTAATCCTATATAACTATAACATAGAACTAACAAATGGATCATTAAATCGAAACACATTTCAGTATACAACAAGTTCTACTCGATTAAAGAACTGCGAGACACTCTGTATATGCATTTGCAAAACTGATCGTGTATGTATATAATCAAGTCCTTCCTACAGCTTGGTGAATGCGATGAATATCTTCAACTCTGTTCCTTGATGTACATATTGATACACCTTGATTATCATCAAAATACAGGCCTACTTTTCGTGATTTACAGACACCGTTAAATATTAAAATCAACTTTACTACCCTTTTCTAAAGCTTTGTAAACAAATATTTTGAAATCCTAAGACTTGTTTCAAACCCCCTTTTAATCAACACGAACTAACATCTATCGTCTCAGATATTGCAAATCATGGAATGAAATTAAAAGAGATGACACGAAGAATGTAACCTTTAATGTAATCTCATCGAAAGTTTAACGGGTGTCATCTAGAAATATCTGTATTTTTGGAGATGGGGCAATAAGGCCCTTATGTGGCCCACAAATTACTGCAAATTTAAAAGTTATCATACATATTCTTAAATTACTGAAAACTTGACTAAGGTACAAGGTATTCAGAAAAACATAACAATTTTGACATTGAAAAAGTTAACATGGCAACAAATCATGACTTAATTTGCATATCTTTTTTTTTAAATCGTGATTTTTCTTGTTTTTCATCAAAATTTCATGTATATTTTTGATTGAAAAAGTATGTGCGCACCAAAGAAATAACTTGGTGAGATTTTGTCAATAGTTATAACAAAGCTTCTGTTAAATTATTTTGTTGTTTCTTCGCTGCGCACGATGTTTCCACATCCGTAATAAAGATAGAAAACTGCATAAATTCTGTATTTTTCATCGTTTTTGTGGAAACAGTACATAATATGACGTAATTGTGATGTCATCACATAAAAATCTAATGTTTTTCATTTATATTTCTTAACCCTATTAATTTCTGAACATTATGTGCCAATTTGAAAAAGTTATCAAACATTTAATTTTTTTGGCTAAAAAACAGGCCTTAATGCCCCACTCCTTTGTTGAAGTCACAAATTCCGTCCTCATTTCTGCGTTCATGACATTATCGAGCCTCAAGTGGAACGGGATCTGCTTATCTTTCCGGAGCACGTGAATTCACCCTCTTTGTGAGTCGGGTTTTTTTTTTGCTTCGAATCTAAATTTCTGTTTAACATTTTGTGAACTGCTGTTGGTCTAATTGTCTTTTTTCGTCTTTTTTCGTTTGGCCATTTAGTTATCTGTCCTTCTTACATTTTTTGCATTGACCCCTTGGTATCTACATCTCCTCCAGGTTTAAATCATTATCTAAACAAAGAACCAATAACAAAAATTCCTCAGGAGCCATTTTACCGCTTAAAGCTTAAAACACACTTTAGCATTTGAGGAGGAATTCAATATTAAGTGGATGACCAGATTTGAGCTATATAATAAGACAATTTGAAATACAGTTTTCTTAAGAAAATGTGTGTGACCAAAATACATTTGACTATCTACAATAAGATTTAACTAATAGGACCTTTTCTTGCTAAATATTTCACTTTCATCATTTGTTATTATCTTTAATATATTGGGCTATGTTTTGGTCTCCTTCGGAGACAATAACTTTTCCCGAGTTTAAATTGCCAGCTGTGAAATTTGAAAAAAATGGACTAGATTGCTAAATTGAAAGTTTATTTTATCGTAATATGTTTTCATTTTTGGAAACAGAAACATTAGTAATTGTCATCAGCTACGGGACGGTTGCCACAAGTGAAAAATACACTACTTCTCTTTCCGGAGCACCGGATTTCATTTCATTTAATTTTTTGTGGTGTTTGTATTGCTCAATCTCTAGATTTTGGTGTTATGTTTTGATAAATGGTGTGTGTCTTTATTTAAAGTTTGAATACGACGTACCTGATATGAAATTAAATAAGTTACAAGACGGGTTCCATAATAGGAGAACTATCTGCTTACCCTTGTGGGACACATGAGATCGTCTCAAGTGTTTGTCTTTTAGTCGGGTTTAAATTTTGGCATGCAATTGTCAATTTTTCTCGACTTATGAGTTTGAATGCCACCTTGTTACTACTGCCTGATTTCCACTTTAATACTATTTATATTGCTGGTATCCTAGTATACAGGCAATATCTTAGAGTTTATTGGATAATATCATGTTAGAAACAAAACATAACGCAATTTGTAGTTTAATAATTATCACAAGATTCTATTTATTTTTCTTTTAGACGAAGCTTATTTTGTTATAAAAGGAAGAAATATATTTACAATGTATTTTTTTTTTATATTTCATGGATATGAAAACATTACTGCTTTGTCCTCATTATCATACTTTTAAATGTCATACATACGGTGACGTTGGCACCTATTGGATTGTAAAGATGTTTTATTTTTGTCAAAGTTCTAATTTACTAATGACTTGATATTAGCTCCCATAGAGCAGTTAAGTATAAATTCGTGCCAATCTACACCATTTAATGTTCGAATTGCACGTTTGTTAGTTGTTCGTTGACTGCAAATATGGTAAGTGAGACACAATGAGACAAAAGATTAATTATCTAGTAAAATCGTACAACAATGTCTTAATTAACTTGCTACAGTACTACAGAACCAAGTCTAATATTAGGATATGTTATTTTTAAAATGTTACCTATCATGTCAGTTCGTTTTGTTTGCACTTCGTTGTCACTATAATGAAATTTTAAAATTTATGCAAGTGTCATACAAGTGAGTGGTTTAGCTATCTATAAAACCATATTTAATCCACCATTTCCTACATCAGAAAATGTTTATACCAATCAGGAATATGACAGTTGTTAATTATATGGTCATTTTTTTTTAATTTACTGTTTGCAAAAGTATGAATTATTCGAAATAGTATGGATTTTCTTATCCCAGGCATAGATTACCATAGCCGTATTAGGCACAACTTTTTGGAATTTTGGGTTCTCAATGCTTTTCAACTTTATTCTTGTTTGGCTTGCTAGCAATTTTGATATGAGCGTCACTGATGAGTCTTATGTAGACGAAACACGCGTCTGGTGTATTAAATTATAAGCCTTGTACCTTGTACGTTCGTTTGATGTGTAAAAGCTTTTGATTTTGACGTTTGCTGAGGGAATTTCTGTTTAGAATTTCCCTCGTAGTTCGGTATTTTTGTTATTTTACTTTTTAGAGAGATGATAACTACTTCTCTATCACCAATATTTACTATGCGGTTATGACTGTGTCCCCTCTATAAGACTACTTATCTGACAACGTTCTTGGTATGTAGGGTCTTGTAAAGTACAGCTTGATATGTGATTGTTGTTAGGAATTTTCGATCAATCATTATGGTTTTATTTCAAATCATCAGAATCTGTTTACTACATGTATCAGAATGTGTTATATCGATGGTCACTACTGCAGTGCTTTAGAGCTTTTTACACATAAGCAAGTTTAAAAGATAGATAGAATAAAACATTAAAGAAACCAGGTTTATAATTTGTAACTTAATAGACTCATCAGTGATGTTCGAATCAAAATAGTGAGAAAAAAAATCAATAAGCTAATGAAGAACATCTAAAACCAAAAATTGTACTAAATATGACTTCGGTCATCCATGACTTGGTGGTATTTCATTTAATAAAAAGGGTGAATCATCATTTATTATAGACTGGACATGGCATGAGTAATGATATTTTCAATGGCTGACTCAAACAATAGTTCTTCAATTAAGCAGAACGTGTAAATCATTTAATGTTCCTTCTTAAATTGATAACTTAGTAAATAAAATACTCGCATAATAAAATAACATGTAAAATTAATAATACTTTTTTTCATTTGATTAGTCACATACTCGTTTACATTGTCGTATTGTCCTGTACCGGTTCTCGTTTCCTTTACAGCCACTAAACCAGAATTCTCGGCACATTTTACTCGAGGTTTCCCAATAGTAACGTAGAACATACTTCTCTGTACAATATATACCCTGATTTATTTCAGCATGACATGAACATTTTTTTCGACATTCAGAATAAGAATCGAAGCGGTTTTGATTTCCTCCACACCCATTGTATTTAAACTTGGCACACTGTCCCTGTTTAACATTGAAATACCATCTCGTCCGACTATGTCGACAACGGTGACCACTGTCACTTGGTAAAATACATTCTAGGAAATAAATAAAGAGACTATTTCATTTTGTGTTATTCCTGTTAGTTGAGAGTCTTATAATTTTGTTCTTACATTAACATTTGGTAACGTGTACACAATAATGAGAAATAAAGGCAACAGTAGTATACCGCTGTTCAAAAGTCATAAATCGATAGAGAGAAAACAAATCCCGGTTTAAAACTAAAACCGAGGAAAACACACCAACTATAAGAGAAAATGCAACAAAAAACAAACGACAATGCAACATACATAAAACAATATATTAGATAACAACTTCCATTTCCCTGACTTGGTACAGGACATTTTTAGAAAAAAGGTAGGTTTTACCTGGGTTTGTGTCTTGCCAAGCCTAGCGCTTTTAATGATAACATCAAATTTAAATGCATAAAATAATTTGAGAATCAGAATAAATAACTTTACATAAGTACATTAGCTCAGGATAAATAACTTACCATATGGAAGGACATTAGCACCAGATTCGGAATTACAGGACACAACACACATCAGTAAAAAAGTAATTTGAATGAACAATATCATGTTGCATCTAAAATAAGAAAGTAAAAAAAAATGAAAATTAAGCTAAGGTTTTGTTTACTGCTCACAAAGTTGTTGAATGAAATCTGTTTAGAAGTAAAGCAGTCGGTAATAGTGTGTTAGGAGGCAGGATTACTGTATCAGCAAATTTAAAAGTTTTGATAAGATTGTGTACAGTAAATTTAATCATTATTCCTCATTATTCTTTATAAATCTATAGGGGAATAACATTATCATTTGGCGTTGTAAGTTCATTATCGACTTGTGAGTTTGAATGTTCCTTAGGTATCTGTTGCCTCTCTTTTAAGAAATTGTCTGAAAAAGATTATTTACCGATAATAGTTTCAAAAAACTATTTACTGGGTATGAGCTATGAACTGGAAGCAAAAACAATTCTCGTACTTTCAGTGTTACAAAACTCTTATTTATTTGCTGCATATTTCGACAATAGAAATTTCATTCACCCCCTCGACACACAGCTACTTGGTGTCTCAGAAACAACAATTTTACTATTGTCCTCATAGCCAATAAATACGCGTATTCTACCAGTATTTGATTATGGAATTACTGGTATTTCAGATTGTTTTATTTTGTACCTTTGGCTCTGTTGTCTATAATATAGATACTTTGGATTTAAGTGCCCTTTCTGAGGTAATATTCATTTTACATCTTTCTATCGAACTCCAATTATCAAGTTGGAAATTAGGAACTTGAATACTTAATAAGCACCACCGCCTATAAAAAGTCAAAACGGAGAGTCCGCAATCAAATGGAAAAATAAAAAGCTCTAACACATCAAACGAATGGATAATAACTGTCATATTCCTGATTTGGTACAGATATTTTCTCATGTCAAAAATGATGAATTATGCCTGGATTTATAGCTGGACCTCTCAATTGTATGACAAATGCATAAAATCTCATTCTACTGACACCGATGTGTGAACAAAACAAATAGACATAATAGGTTAAAATGATGATATCCAACATCTTCTCCATGTTGTACTCTGTGGTAAAGCATTTGTCAAGGTTTCTTTATCTGAGGGTACAGTACTACCCTCTTGGGGTGTCTGTTTAGTTGTGCGGATTGCATAATTATGCAGTATGTTCGGTCGAATTTGGGACGTTGAATTGGACGGCTCTTGTAGAGAAATTTCTCTACTATCTGCAGTTTGAAAAATCATACCAATAAATCTTACCAGGGTTCGTTGTTGGTCTGTTGCAAGTTAAACTTTAGGACTAACCGTGGGATATTTACCACCGGTATTTAGCAGCAAAAAACAATAAATCATTACTTTTTGTGCATGCATAAGGAACAACTCGAATGAAGTCAATCAAGAGACAAAGCAATGAACCAGACAACACGTCGTAAAAGAATAGCACACCCTTTTCTGGCTATCGGTACTTCAGATACAAGAGTAATAAGTATTAACAAAAATACCGATTTTCTTGGTAATCTTAATAAGGAGAAGTTCATTAAAACGGACAAAATCATATGTTAGATTTTATCAACTAACATCCTACAAATGGAAAACAACTATCATAATCACATATCATAATTTGGAGTACAACATTGCATAAACAAATGTTTTAGAATGGTAGCTGAGAACACAGATCCTTTGTATATGTACCTTAATTACATCAGGTAAGAAGGTGTGTTAGAGATCATTTCAAAGGTAAATGCAATGCTTACTAAAGAAAATGGAATATCAAATGCGGTTAAAAGTTTGTAGTAGAATCATATTTAGTATGCAATTGAAGTAGTTTTGTCAAAACCTATTGTCATTTAGATTTGAGCAAGATCAAACCAATTTCAAATGTTAAATAGGGAAAGGTTTTTCAAAATTGTGACAGACTGCTAATTTAATATACAAATTACTTGTTTGTTAAATTGATTTATGTTCAAACTTGTTTCGATGATATATGGCTGCAATCTAAGAACCAATTTAGAAACAATAAATTAAATCAGTCGAATTTGCAGCCCTAAATAGATAAGAATATTGAGATGACACGAGCGACAACAGTTTGGAGTCTTTAAAAGTTTATAAAAACTCACCTATCGTCCTTTTTCTTGTAGATATTTGAGGTAAATTATGATAATTGGCGACATAATCTCGCACGAAATATATGTCTTTAAAATGTGAATAAAACGTGTTATTGTTTATACTTCCATAATAACTTAATTTACATATTAAACTTTAATTAAATTCACTTATATTAATTTTAATTACATATATAAACAAGATGGCAAAATCGGTATTGTTTCATGTTCTCTTTATTTATACATCTCGTTATTTTTCACTTTTTGTTAACATCTGCATATAAGGTCGGTCATGTAACCTTTTTTTTTAATATGTTTAAATTAGCTCGTTAGCAATTAATTATATTAATGTGTAAGGAAACAAAACTCAGTAGTATGATCCTTGTAATAGTCTTAAGGCTAAACTTATTTGGCTTTTAGTAGTCAGACACTTTTCTCATCAATTAAAAAGTAAATGCTTTATAAAAAAAAAAAAGTAGCCGGAAGAGGTGCAGATGCTTTTGAGATTATTCCCCTTGAAAAGAATTAAATGTTGTGCAACAGCTAATTTATACATAATACGTTGTATAAGATTAGATTCAATATCGAACTTTAAATCATTATTTATGTTTTGTATATGTTTTGAATTTGTTTTTTTTTTGTTTTTTTTTTTGTTTGTTTTTTTGTTTGTTTGTTTGTTTGTTTGTTTGTTTGTTTGTTTGTATCTATACTATTAAAGGAGAAGACCTCATTTTGTGTGTCGCTTCTCATCCTTCTACAATAAGTTGATCATCATGCCTCTGTGTTCTATAGGTACCATGCATGGTCGCATTTGTCATCTATTCTTATAATTATTCAGTTTGGGTTATTTTGGGAGAAAAAGGAAAATAAAGGTATCCGGATGTTGTTTCTTTTATCAGACCAAGACTTCCGATTTTAAACTTGCACATAATTTTCACAAGACTACTCGGGGATAGGACAATGATTTTCGCGTTGATGGAGACTATCTATATAATATAGCAGTGATCGCCGTGGAGAAGAAACTTTGAATTGATAGTTAATAGCAAATACACTTTATTTATAATAAACGTATGTTCATAGTATACAGAAAAGCGAAAATAATGGAAGTACCTATGAATTTTGATACCTTTTCTGAAATTTTCCAGACATAAAATCTTTTACAAACATTCTTCTTACACCAGTTTACAAATAGACTTTACATATATACTTTCATCCAAGCTCTAAATGCCCGCGATTTCGCGGGTGTGTTCTATTCTTATTTCAAATTATGACAGTAGTTAACCGATGTTAAAATCGTACCATTCGCTTAAGACGATAAATCAAGGCAACACACAAAAACTTAAAGAATCGCATGAACTCCAAAAGATCGAGACCGGGTGTGTCGATACGACAAGAGTCTCGAACTAAGAATGCACCACCATCAGCTGTGATCTGAACTTATTTTAAATGTCATAGTTGGCAATAGGACATTCTCGGTAGAATTACAGATTAGACAACTATTGCGGAATCTAAAGATCTACGGTAGCGAAAACATGGCGCTAGAGAATTGAGACACATACATCCTATCGGTCAACCAATTTATGATTGTAACCGTAAAACTTGTGAAGTGTCGATTTCAATCTCTCTTTCTTGCATTACTTTCAGATCAGTGTAATATTTGGGTAAGACGCACACCCTGCTAATGAAGTTCGTTTATTGTGAACGATCACAGGAGTAACGCATCAATGGAGATGGAACAGAGGGTTACTGCAGAGAAATTGAAAGCTATGCAAGCTATATATTTGAAAGCGACCTTTCGGTTTGGGTATTATCATTGATCTGAACTTCAACAGGGTATATTATATAATCAGATACAATCACTCACTAAACTGCAAGTTATTGACAGAACATCATCATTATATAAGAAAGAATAAACAATTATGCGAGATGTTTTCTTTTTGTCTATGAGAAGGTTTTGTGTAAATTCTGCTTCATATGAGTCCAAAAAACAAGTCGAACATCATTCATGAATAGGCTCTGAATGAAAATAGAGTCATTAAGATATTACTGAAATCTGAGCCTATCCACGAAATTCCCAGGCTTATGAGAATAGCTCGTCTACAATAAATTTACTGCATATTTATCAATTTGTATCAATAATAAAACGCCATGTCAAATCATTGTGACAGATATCAGTAAAATGAAGTTTTTTGTATATCGGTGAAAGCAGTATTTCTATGACAACGTTTTGATTAACGGTTAAATGTATTTCATCATTACTAAATGATCGCCAACATTCTATTTGAACACTAAATTTCTACTTCAATAAAACTTCCTTCTTTGTTGTTTCTTTTGTTTTTAGAAAATGTTATTATAAAGAAGTATAACGTCTCAATGATTATGAAAGCTTCTAGTATTATTTTCGAAAATGTTTAAACTATTGTTTCAAGTCTTTCATAAGGCACCGTCCCCCAACCATAAGGAAGACATATAAGCTACAAAATATGTACCCAATGAAATATAGTTATCATGGTTTGTACATATGCACAAATGAACGAGTTATTATATCGGTAGAGTAGTTCATTCAAGTATGCATGTCATTAGTTTTGTCAATTTGAGTTTGCTTTCTTTATATATACAAGTACAGTTACACCTCATGAATAATTGATAACTGTCAAGATGCACAAGAAATTGGTGATAAGGTGGACCTGAAATCCTATTCCCTTCATGTCAATCAAATCTAAAAAAAATAATAACACCAAACACATGTCTTGTATGATAAATCAGACAATTTGTTAGACAATCCAATACACAACTGTTGACGCCAATATTATTCTAGAAGCTGATATACAGAAATGACAGATATACTATATGACTTACTAGCCTTATCACCAAATAACAAAAAGTTTGGTACTATGTTGAAAACATTTATCTTAAAGAACTTGAAATAAAAAATAAAACATATAGTCTGTCTCATATATTGACTATCGTCTGGAAATTGATAATAAGAGTCGGTCGAGAACAAAACAAAACAAAAACAAAGTAGATTTCAGATTCCTAATTGTGAATTTCCATTTGTATGTAGCGACATTCCAACAGCGAGTGTATTAAAGTATATATCTTCGAGTAAATACGTATTCCATAGTTTACAGTTCTTATCATAATTTCCTTACGATGACGCTTTGGAAATAAAAGTTTAAATTGGCGAAGTTGAAGGAATTCCTTTTAAGGACAACATGATGAGTATATTTACTTTTATTGAAATATATGAAAATTGACTCAGAATTGTAATTTTAAAGTACAAAAGTAGAAACATCTGTATTTTTATGAATAACTACATTATTTTATGAATTCAAATTAGAACAAAAAATGTGTACATATTTTGGCGTTAATATTGAGTCACTGATAAGGTCTTTGCATCGGAACTAAACACATTTATTCTAAAAACAGTTGTTGGCATGACACGGGTTATGTTCTTCTCATATATGTTATGATGGTATGATACTAAACCCCTAACGGGAAGGATTGTGCCTGATGTGCATATGATGAAATCATAATCTTTCAGTCAGTTTAATTGAAGTCTGGAGCTGGCATGTCAGTTAACTGCTAGTAGTCTGTTGTTATTTATGTATTATTGTCATTTTGTTTATTTTCTTTGGTTACATCTTCTGACATCAGACTCGGACTTCTCTTGAACTGAAATTTAATGTGCGTATTGTTATGCGTTTACTTTTCTACATTGGTTAGAGGTATAGGGGGAGGGTTGAGATCTCACAAACATGTTTAACCCCGCCGCATTTTTGCGCCTGTCCCAAGTCAGGAGCCTCTGGCCTTTGTTAGTCTTGTATTATTTTAATTTTAGTTTCTTGTGTACAATTTGGAAATTAGTATGGCGTTCATTATAACTTGACTAGTATATATTTGTTTAGGGGCCAGCTGAAGGACGCCTCCGGGTGTGGGAATTTCTCGCTACATTGAAGACCTGTTGGTGACCTTCTGCTGTTGTTTTTTATTTGGTCGGGTTGTTGTCTCTTTGACACATTCCCCATTTCCATTCTCAATTTTACGAATAAACGGTTACCTGAAAATGATAAAACAATATACCTTTCTATAAAAAAAGGGGGGTTATTTCGCAATAACATTGACTGTCCGTACATCTGTTCGTTCCTATTTTCATCTGCCTGTCTGTCTGTCCATCCATTCATCCATTTTTACGTCCATTCGTATGTCAATTCTAAATGAAATTTTAACTAAACAATTATGATTATAGAAAACTCCCTTCCGCTTGATACGAGTACAAATTTAAGACTTTATGCAATGCAAATTGTACCATAAATCATCTTTTTTTTTGTAGTTATTTTGCCTGAAATTTTATCACAGGGTTATACTTGATCAAAGCAATCTCTTTTTGAATTTTCATGACTTTACTTTTTATTATTCGATATTTATGTGACTTTACTCATGAAAATTTAACATTGTTTGCGATTGATTTCCTCGAAACTTTGCAATGAAGTTGAAATTGATCAATGGAAGCTGCCTTTTGATTCTAAAGATTATCTAAAATGTCGTTCCAGAGAAGCCACACTTTAACTGTATAGATATATATTATTCTCATGTGTTCCATAATTTCACTATGCTTGCTTCTGTTTACGGAAAACTTTACACAACTGAAGTTATAGGTTAAAGTGACATACCAGAACATTTTTTATTGTCATCCCAGAGTTATAGGACTTTCACCGTCAGGTGCATGCAGAGCACTATGTTCTAGTTAGTCGATTCACAATATGATACTTTTAAGTCATACAAAAGACGATAGTCACCAGTCAGTACTTACATCTCATATATCAATATGAACTTGAAATTAAGGTTGCTACTTATACAAGAAGGACTGCTTCATATCTTTATCTTTTTCTCAATATTGACACAGATGGACAACTTTATTCTCTTCAACTTCGTACTTTATTTGGCCTTTTAACTTTTTTGGATTCGAGAGTCAATGATGAGTCTTTTGTAGACGAAACGCACGTCTGGCGTATATACTAAATTTTGTCCTGGTATCTGTGATGAGTTTATTTACAACCACTGGGTCGATGCCACTGCTGGTGGAGATTTATTTCCCCGAGGGTATCACAAGCCTAGTAGTCAGCACGTTTTGTGCTGACATGAATTGTCATTGATATGGTTATATTTATAAAGGAGTAGGTCCGGTAAGAATTTTCAGGTTCATCTTACGAAAGAGTTTGACCATTTTTTAAACACTTAAGTGTCGATTTCATTTGAATCAATTAGTTTATGTGAAAGATTGTAACTGATTTATTCATTAAAAACAACCGGATTCAAGCTCAAATATGAAAAAGCTACCAAATATGCCGAACAATGTCACTTTTCAGATGGTTTTTGTTAAGAATTGAATGCTTCTTTTTGTAACTTCATTGGGGTGTAAAAGCGTTGACCGAAGTACATTTTGCTTCATTCTAAAAATGTGCGCACGGTCAACGCTTTTACAACCCTATGAAGTTACAAAAAAAAGCAGTCAATACTTATAATTACATTTTTTAGCTATGATCACGGAAACACGAATTGTATATATATTTTTAATTCAATTCACCTGTGCACTTTATTGTGTGACCACGTGTTATTAATAGATGACAAGTTTTATTGAGTGATGCAATTGCTGAAGGAATAACATGTGATGGGCAATTAGCCAATCAGAATAAAGTATTATTATGAAACATACATCTAATGTAATTATTCAAAAATGAAAGTGGCCGCATCCGTGTTCATCATCAAGCTTTATATATATTATGTATTATCATAAAATACAACTTATATTTCAATATTAAGGATGAACACGAGTGCGCCCACTTTCGTTTCACACGAAAGCCGTCTAAAATTTAACTAAGATGCTAGAATTTTTAAGATTTCAGTAATTTAGCATGCCTTAATGGTGCTAGTACCCTATATATGTGCATTGTATTGTCAAAAACAGCTCATATTTTTGTAGCAGAAGCATTCTACTGTCCAATGAATAACTAAAAGTTTACATTTTAACAATTTTGTAAAACTGCTATATCTTGGGTCCAAAAAGGGGTCTTACTGGACCTACTCCTTTACTGTTTACAAATGTTTGAATTGTTTTGAAATACGAAGGCTTTATTACATCAGGCATAGATTACCTTAGCCATATTTGGCAAAACTTTTAGGAATTTTGGTCCTCAATGCTCTTCAACTTCTTGGATTCGAGCGTCACTGAGGAGTCTTTTGTAGACGAAACGCGCGTCTGGCGTATACTCTAAATTTAGTCCTGGTATCTATGATGAGTTTATTTACCCTAAAATCTATGACAAACGGGACGATTACGAATAAAACTCATTCCGTACCATAACCATTTCGTACCATAGCAAAAACCATTTAGTACCAAAACCATTTAGTTCCATGAACATTTCGTACCTTATGGAATACTATTATGTATACCATTTCGTACCTTGTTGAAGATTATAATGTGGATCATTTCGTATCATATGCAGATTATTGTTTTTTCGTTGTCTAATAAACAACAATTTTGTGGAATCAAGGAATTAATGAACTACAAACACTGTTCAAACACAAAAGTATCCATCTAATTCTTAATTATACCAATCTTAATTCATTATAATATGAACACTTGTGAGACAGTATAAGGAAAATTATCACAAAATAAATTCCATTCTTATATTCCCATTTGGACCTGAATATGTTTTATGTACCAAGTATTATATGGTTAATCTGGGTTTTTTTTCATATGGTACAAAATGGTTTATGTTCATTGTAAGAAATGACTAATTTCTGGTACAAAATGGTAATTTAGTGTAAGAATGGAACGAAATAGTAATAGTACAAATTGACTAGAAACCACGATTTTAACTTTCCAAATACCTTTGCCCCATCGTATAGTGTTTACATATCTCAGTTAAAATACTATGCACGTGTAAGTTAAAATTACACTGTCTCCTTACACAGTAACTGTTCCTAAAGAGTTAGGAGTAGGAACGATTAAAAATGACACTCCGAAAATTTTATGCACACCATCATTTTATTCGAATTACAAATTTAGAAAAAATAGAAAGTGTACCGTCATACTATTTATTCATTATTGCTCAGTCCTGAGTGTTCTTTCGCTCATTCATGTCACGTTAAGATGTCATTCTAGCGGTATTTATTACATTGCAATATAAGCGGGAGGTTTTGCTAGCCATAGCACCTGGTTCAACCCAACATTTTGTTCTTAATAGATCCTGTACCATGTCAGGAATTTGGCAGTTATTAAAAAAAATAAGGTTAACCACTATGATATATCTGTGTTTCAATTCACTAGCGACATGTTTCCTTAGAATTTTAGATTCCGCAAAAGTCGTCTATTCTGTAATTTTATGTTGACATATTCCCGGTTTTGACATTCTGACTGAGTGTGAATTTGCATGGGCTGATGCATGCATAGAAGGAGATCCTTATCGTGTTGACGTACCCGTTTTCGATCCTTTTGGAGTAACTTCGACTTCCTTAGATCTTTTTTTATTACCTTTGATTTATTATCATAATCAATTTTTTATATTTGAACATCGGTATACTTGTGTCGCCTATATTGATTTAATTGCTTTTTATCTGGTCAACCCGAGGCCCGATAAGTATGACTTACTACTGTACGGTATTAGATCTTATTTATTGTTCAGAACCTTCAGTTGACCTGTAATTATTAATATCATTGTCCTTATATCTTTTTTTATATTTGTTTTATAAGTATTTATACCGCATCTCCTTATTTTAAATATGTATCTGAGAATTGTTAACAAACAACCATTCCCATGTTCTATCATGACCGAACAGTTTAAATGCACAGTATTACGAAAATTAGAGATAAAAGATAAAGTTCATGAGAAAACAATCCGTTTGATCACTAAGAAATAGCCCATTTATTAATAAAATAGAGCTTTATTTTCGATCATTATCTTGACAGTTGGTAGAAGATCTACAATGACTAGGTTAAGAGGGCACACCTTTTAGCAAAAAACTAGATAGCTCATATTGTGGACTTAAGTATGCTCTCATACTCCTCGATAATCGCTACATATCTTAAAGAGAACTTATGAAATATGAATACGAACTTAAGTGCAGTAAAGGTGTTCGTCAAATAATAATTTTCTGTTTATTATAGACAATTGATTTAATTCTATTGATTGAACTGTCTCATTTAACTCCCATGTACATCCATGTTGCCATGTTTGTAGAACCTGGCATTATTGTTGTAGTTGGATTCATTGCATTGTTATTTCCAAATGAACTTTGTGAATTAGTTCTTTGTGACCCAAAAAAGGAATTTCCTTGGCCAAAATTATGATTTTGAGGTGGGGGCATGTTTTGTGCCATATTCATTCCTCTTCCACCTGTTCCCATGCTTCCTGAAGGGTTATTATTCATTCCAGTATTTCCCATTCCAGGATTGTTTGTGTTTTGCATATTCCCCATTCCTGTGTTAGGCCATCTAGTGCCAGGATTAGTCAGACCCGGCATTTGCCGTTTCCTTGGTTTGACATTACACTTTTATCAAGAATGTGATTTCTGACATTTTTCGAGCCACCAGTGCCAGGATTAGCTGACGCTATTCCCGTACTAGCCTTAGTTTCTGTAGCACCTGCCGATGTAGAACCAGTTACAAGACTTGCAGGTTGATTGGGTTGTGTGATACTCGTTCCAGATTTTTGGCTTCCCATGCCAGGATTTCCGCTTCCCATTCCAGAATTTGTATTTGCCATGCCTACGTTTTGATTATTCATACTACTCACTGTAGTACCCATGTTTCGCATTCCATTTCCTCCATTATTACCCATTCCCATTTGTCCATTATTACCACCCATTCCATTTCCCCCGTTATTACCCATTCCCATTTGTCCATTCCCCCATCCCGACATTCCCGTATTTGGATTTCCCATACCCATATTAGGATTTCCTATACCCATATTAGGATTTCCCATACCCATATTAGAATTTCCCATACCCATATTAGAATTTCCCATACCATTACTAGGATTTCCCATACCCATATTAGAATTTCCCATACCCATATTAGAATTTCCCATACCATTACTTGGATTTCGCATACCCATATTAGAATTTCCCATACCATTACTAGGATTTCCCATACCCATACCATTATTTCCCATACCCATACCACTACTTCCCATACCCCTACCAATATTTCCCATACCACGAGAGTTCATATTATTTCGATTCATTCCGTTTCTAAATCCGCCGCCATTGTTTCCCATATTCCCCCCATTCCAGCCCATTTGGTTAAATCCTTGTCCCATCATTCCAAACTCTCCCATCATTTCCATGTGTTCAAACTCTCTTACTTTGCACGTGTTCATGCACTGTGTTATAGAATTAAATATGTTTCCATTCCCGCCGCAACCAGTATACATAAATGGAGTACATGCTTCTCCAGCAAATGCATACTTTTGTACTTCCAATTCACAGTTGAAACCTCCACTTCCAGCTCCCTCGTTCATAGGTTGTTTGCATCTGCATTCCTTATTACATTCACGTATGGTTGCAAATCCCTGATAAAAGCAACCTCGATTCATAAAACATCTACCGGAAGTCTCACTGAAAAACCATCTTTGTACAAACATACCCATACACATACCAGTTTGAGGCATGTCAAAGCAATCTATTAATATAAAAAAAATATTTTTAAGAAATAAAACAGGTTGTATTATTTATTATATAACATGTTTAAAGCACATCCAATACAATTTATCTTGTTTCCGTACAAGCATACCACGGACAGACTGTTTATTGTAATGGTCAAACACACCAACATCGTTGTCCTTAAGTTTGGTTTCTGGTGTATTAATGTCTCAATGCTAGCAATCATACCACCTCTCTTTTTTTATATATATATAAGTTAAATATTGATTCATGTTTTGGTTATGAAATAAGGAGATATTGTTTGATTGCCGATGAGACCAAAAGGACAAAGGTGTCAACAATTACAGGTCTTCATACAGCTTTCAATAAGAAGCAAAATCCATGTTGTTTTCTCAACTCGAGTGCCACGTCTATTAAGGACGAGAAAAAATCAATAATACAGTAGTAGTATCTTCAAAGAGTAACGATCTGGTAACTTACAACTACCACATTAAAAAAATATGGTTTGTTGGACAGATGCAGAAATGCACAAGGGACCACAAGGAATTGCATATAACGTCTTCACTCCGACCGAATGTGAATGCGTATTTAAACATCCCACACAGTCAAACAAACGCCTCGTAAGCACCAAAAATAATATAAAAGGAATAGCCAAGTTCGTACATTATTCACTTCTTTTACGGGAGTTGAAAACTTTATTTCTAAATAATTTGCCAGTAGCTTCCGAGATGATTGTAGACTGAGAAACCTCACTAATGAACTATACACAAACTGAAAGGTAATAGTGTGATTACTTTGTAGCCTCAGAAGCCTCACTAATGAAATATACATAAACTGAAAGGTAATATGTAGACTGAGAAACCTCACTAATGAACTATACACAAACTGAAAGGTAATATGTAGACTGAGAAACCTCACTAATGAACTATACACAAACTGAAAGGTAATATTGTGATTACTTTGTAGACTCAGAAACCTCACTAATGAACTATACATAAACTGAAAGGTAATATGTAGACTGAGAAACCTCACTAATGAACTATACACAAACTGAAAGGTAATATGTAGACTGAGAAACCTCACTAATGAACTATACACAAACTGAAAGGTAATATTGTGATTACTTGGTAGTTACTTTAAACAACTTTGGTAAACTAGTGATAAATTTTCGTTTATATTCATTAATGAAATTTACCCACTTTTTGTAAGGTTTCACAAGGTTTCTGGCGCTCATAAGCTTATCCTATGAAGATATTTATTACTTATGGTCTTGAAACATTTGCTGCACCATTTATAATAAACATTTTTGCTCTTTTAATAATAAAACTAGTCTGTGGACTCAACATTGACCGCTCAATCACTAATAATTTTAAGTAGTCAGTTGAACTTTTGGAGTGTCAAAAACTCGTTGGAAGTACTTGATAAATTGCATGCTTATATTGGTGATTTTGAATCTGTTCAAAGTTTTGATTTTTCTACCCTGTATACCACATTGCCTCACATTCTCATTAAGAAAAAATTCACACACCTAATTAAATGGGCATTCAAAAAATCAGAATGTGAAAATATATGTTCAAACTCTTTTAGGTCATTTTTTAGTAGCAATAAACAAAAAAACTATGTTAATTGGACATGCTTTGATACTATATATGCCCTTGAATTTTTACTAGATAACATTTTTGTTCGCTTTGGGGATTCCGTATATCGTCAGATTATCGGAATTCCAATGGGGACTAACTGTGCACCACTTATTGCGGACCTGTTTTTGTATTGTTATGAGTTACAATTTATGACAAAAATAAGCAAAGACCCATCGAAACAACATCTGATAAACAAATTTAATAATACTTTTAGATATTTGGATGATATATTGGCTCTCAATAATGACGACTTCAGTATGTATATTAATGAAATTTATCCTGTTGAACTTACTTTAAATAAAGCTAATACTAACAATGACCACTGCCATTTTCTCGATCTTGATATCTATATCACTAATGGAAAGCTGAATACTAAAATTTATGATAAAGGGATAATTTTTCATTTCCTATCGTTAATTATCCGTTTTTAGATGGTGACGTTCCCTTGTCACCATCTTACGGTGTTTATATATCTCAACTTGTACGATTCGCTCGTGTATGTAACAATGTTTTAGATTTTAACGAGAGAAATTTGTGTATTACTGAAAAATTATAACACCAGGGTTTTCGATATCACAAACTAGTCAAAACATTTACTAAATTTTATCATCGGTATAAAGACATCATTCGTAAATATAGCTCAACATGCAGACTTCTAATACGTTCAGGTATTTCACATCCAATTTTTTATGGAAATATTCTTTATAAAGCACAAAGGTGTCAGTATTCACCTCAGAAACTTACAAAACCTTTGAATAGACTTATTAAGAAGGGATATAATTACGATACTGTTGTCAAGTCATTAAAGATTGCATATTTTGGCGTTAATATTGAGTCACTGATAAGGTCTTTGCATCGGAACTAAACACATTTATTCTAAAAAAAAACAGTTGTTGGCATGACACGGGTTATGTTCTTCTCATATATGTTATGATGGTATGATACTAAACCCCTAACGGGAAATATTGTGCCTGATGTTCATATGATGAAATCATAATCTTTCAGTCAGTTTAATTGAAATCTGGAGCTGGCATGTCAGTTAACTGCTAGTAGTCTGTTGTTATTTATGTATTATTGTCATTTTGTTTATTTTCTTTGGTTACATCTTCTGACATCAGACTCGGACTTCTCTTGAACTGAATTTTAATGTGTGTATTGTTATGCGTTTACTTTTCTAAATTGGTTAGAGGTATAGGGGGAGGGTTGAGATCTCACAAACATGTTTAACCCCGCCGCATTTTTGCGCCTGTCCCAAGTCAGGAGCCTCTGGACTTTGTTAGTCTTGTATTATTTTAATTTTAGTTTCTTGTGTACACTTTGGAAATTAGTATGGCGTTCATTATCACTGGACTAGTATATATTTGTTTAGGGGCCAGCTGAAGGACCCCTCCGGGTGCGGGAATTTCTCGCTACATTGAAGACCTGTTGGTGACCCTCTGCTGTTGTTTTTTATTTGGTCGGGTTGTTGTCTCTTTGACACATTCCCCATTTCCATTCTCAATTTTAGTTGAATAAACACATAATGCTCAAACTAATATAACTAGTATATGGACTAAACACCGATCGCTTAATGAATAATGTTATTATTATATACTTTAAAAAACCATCACAGAATCAGAAATATAACTAGTCAATAAAAATACTAAATGCTTACTTCTATCCATTTTGCCAACAGCTCCAACAGCAACAGGTTTTGGTGTTGCTTTTTTAGCTTGAGCATCACCACTTCTTGCATACAAAAGAACACATACTAACAGAGCTAACTGCTTCATCTAATATTTGAGTACAATAATCGTTCTGGATAGTTTCAGCAGAAAATAGTTGGCTACAAATAAAATCAGATTCGGATTTTTCAACAACAAAAATCAAAAAAATTAGATGTATGTCATTCGTTTAAAAAAGTTAAAAATGTTCAACAATTTTCCAAAATGTAAATAAGGTTTATCAAGTTACAAATTGAATACCTAATTGAAGTTCCTTCCTTCCTTTCTTCCTGTCTTTTTTTTTTATTAGTACAATATTATCATGTGGTTACTATTTCATTTATTTGCAGTGTAAATTCTTTTAAGGTATTGTAGTTTTTGGTCATTAATTTACCGTCCTTTGGCTATTTGTAACTTCTGATTGTTTTCTTGACACCTCTCACTATTATATATAAACATTTGCATAAATATAAACGATTGTTTTACTTCTCGACCAAATATATCATTTTACCCCAACAAATTTCTCTCCAAGAATATTCAGTATAGCGATTATATTTGAAAAACATCATTATTGCCTTTTTCAAACGATTTTTAAGAATAAGAAGGCAAGACTTAAATTATAAAATAAAAATTAGTTTAGAATGTTACCAATGAGATCATTTAGATGAATTATTGAAATATGCATGTGATGCACCTAATTATCTTTGGTTTGTATAAATTAGTTTATTCAATTTTCCCCCAAAACATCTCTGTAAACTTCATAAAATAAAAACGTAGCAGGATAAAATGTAGAAATGATAAGCCCTTATCTGTCCTCTAAAATTATATAAAAAATATCTTTAGTCCTTTCAGTGTTTGGCTAGTTATATCGATTATGCATATAGAAAAATATTAATAAAATACAGAATCTGAATCTGCATAATTATAATCCGAACACTTTAGTTCAAACATGTTTGTTGTGATGTCATTACTACATTACTATATTAATATATTTGACCTTAATTATCATTTGACACGAAGTTTATGGCTAAGTTAAGTATGAGCTCCAATAACCTTAACCAATGTTTGTTGAACATTTGAAAGATGTCATTTTAAAGAAGATTTATAGTACTTTTCGATTTTCGAATTCATAAGGCCAAAAAAGGTAACATTATCATACCTGAATTAAATATCTAAATAAGTAATCAAACTTACTCTAGCTTCCTGTGTGCCTCGTTCTACATTTCCATATATATCATGTCTACTTCATGACTGGCTGAATTAGTCTGATGTCAGTTATGATCACAAGTTTGCATACTAATGTTCATTTGCAATGTAATTGTTTTTTAAATACCCATATACGTTGGTTTTGTAGCATTTTAATATATTTCTAAGTGAGAAAAGGGAAATTATAAGTTTATCTTTAGTCTTACAAGATATATTTTCCTTTCGTTTGTCTAATGGATGTGTTTCAGCTTTTAATTTTGACATTTCATACAGGACTTTCGGATTTGAATTTTCCTCGGAGTTCGGTATTTTTTCATTCGTTTTAGCTTTTGATTTTGACATTTTATAAGGGACTTTTGGATTTGAATTTTCCTTGCGCTAAGTTCACACGTAATTCGAATTCGATTCGCATTGCATTAACTAATTCGAATTAGTTTAATTCGCATTCGAAACGTTTTACGTCCTAACGTCAATCGTAATTCGAATTGCAATTCGCGTCATATTTGCTTTACTGTTCAAACGACGTTAACATTTAATTAGTATGTAGTGTGAACGCGATTAGCGAATTCAATTCGCATTCGATTCGAATTAAATGTACGTGTGAACAAGGCATTGGAGTTCGGTATTTTTTTCCCATTCGTTTGTCAAATTGATGTGTTTGAGCTTTTGATCTTGATAGTTTATAAAGAATTTTCGGATTTGAATTTTTCTTGGAAGTCGGTATTATTTGCATTCATTTTAGCTTCTGATTATGACATTTTATAAGAGACTTTCAAATTTGAATTTTCCTTGAAGTTCGATATTTTTTCCATTCGTTTGTCAAATTGATGTGTTTGAGCTTTTGATTTTGACATTTTATAAGGGACTTTCAGATTTGAATTATCCTTGGAGTTCGATATGTTTGCTATTCAAATTCTTACAGAATTCCACTATCGAAAGGAAATGTATTATAATTTTGATTATCATCGTTCACTTACTATCAATTCTTACATATCCATATTGAAAATATAAGAAATCTGAATTCAGTGTTCCTTTTCACAGGGTCATTTGGATATCTACTGATCTGAGTTATATATTATATTGTGCCTTTTACTGTGGTTCATTTATAAAAATGTGTATGAGTGATACTCTATCATCTCTTCAGCAACTACCCGATACTTGGTACAATAGAATAATCTTATGATTTTACACAGCAATCCAGGTTATTGATCTAGATTAACGCTCTCAATTATTAAGAAAAGGTGGCTTAAACTCAAATGCCACTGCTAGTGGAGATTTTATTCTCCAAGGTTATCACCAGCCCAGTAGTCAGCACTTCTGTGTTGTGATGAATTATCATTGATATTGTCATAATTATAAATTATCTGTTTACAAAACTTGTAATACTTAGGCTTTTCTACTTCAGAAATAGATTACCTTAGCTGTATTTGGCAAAACTTTTATGAATGTTTGGTCCTCAATGCCATTCAACTTCGTACTTTATTTGGTCTTTTAAACTTTTTGTTTATTCGAACGTCAATGATGAGTCTTTTGTAGACGAAACGCGCGTCTGGCGCAAATACAAACTTTCAATCCAGTTATCAATGATGAGTTTATTCTCATTATTATCGGGAATAAAATACAGCATGGATTTTTGCACCCTTTTCAGAAGTAAAATATTAAAACAGATTCTTCCTTATATATAAAAAAAAAAAAAAAAAAAAAAAAACACCTACACGTCTTTTGTGTGTAGATGTGTGGGTGTTATTTTTGTTTCTTCTTTTTTTGTCAAAAGCACACATTAGGGCAATATTCATACCAGTCTGAAATATCGTTTTGTCTTGAGATCGACTTCTCAAGTATGAGTAAATATTTTCTTTTAAGGAAGATAGGGTCTCTTAATTAAAATTAATGGAATTTTTTATTCATTTGAGAATATGTAGTTTATGTCCTGCTTTTATGAAAAATATTATAAAACGTATGGGTCACCGGGCTTTATATAACTTTTTACATGTTGTTCAAGATTTTGTATAGATTATGCATGGAAAACCCAAGTTTGTGGGATGAAAAGAAACCGCACCATAGAATTTTAAGATAATAAAGCTCTCTTAATATGTGTTCGTATCAAACATAAACTAAAAGAACTAGCCAAGGAATTTGTTTTTGTCCCGGCAGATAAAGCTGCTAATAACATTATTATTGTTTGACGTAAATTTTACATTGAGGTTCTGAAAAAGGAAATCACCAATTCACCAACATTCCAACTGACTCCATTTTCAGAAAACGAAATCTGTAACAAACATAAACTTTTAGCCACCGCTTTACAAGCAGAGCCAAATACAATGAAAGTCCCAACTATGTATTGGCTTCCGAAGCTACACAAAACCCCTTACAAATATAGATTTATTTCGTCTTCAAGCCATTGTTCAACTACTAAATTGTCTATTCTTCTTACCAGCACACTTGGTACAATTAAAAACCTGATAATAAATTGTTCAAATAAGGCCTTCGAAAATAGTGGAATAAATTACTTTTGGAGTGTCAAGAACTCGTTGGAAGTACTTGATAAATTGCATGCTTATATTGGTGATTTTGAATCTGTTCAAAGTTTTGATTTTTCTACCCTGTATACCACATTGCCTCACATTCTCATTTAGAAAAAAATTCACACACCTAATTAAATGGGCATTCAAAAAATCAGAATGTGAATATATATGTTCAAACTCTTTTAGGTCATTTTTTAGTAGCAATAAACAAAAAAATTATGTTAATTGGACATTCTTTGATACTATATATGCCCTTGAATTTTTACTAGATAACATTTTTGTTCGCTTTGGGGATTCCGTATATCGTCAGATTATCGGAATTCCAATGGGGACTAACTGTGCACCACTTATTGCGGACTTGTTTTTGTATTGTTATGAGTTACAATTTATGACAAAAATAAGCAAAGACCCATCGAAACAACATCTGATAAACAAATTTAATAATACTTTTAGATATTTGGATGATATTTTGGCTCTCAATAATGACGACTTCAGTATGTATATTAATGAAATTTATCCTGTTGAACTTACTTTAAATAAAGCTAATACTAACAATGACCACTGCCCTTTTCTCGATCTTGATATCTATATCACTAATGGAAAGCTGAATACTAAAATTTATGATAAAAGGGATGATTTTCATTTCCTATCGTTAATTATCGGTTTTTAGATGGTGACGTTCCCTTGTCACCATCTTACGGTGTTTATATATCTCAACTTGTACGATTCGCTCGTGTATGTAACAATGTTTTAGATTTTAACGAGAGAAATTTATGTATTACTTGTATAAAAATTATTACACCAGGGTTTTCGATATCACAAACTAGTCAAAACATTTACTAAATTTTATCATCGGTATAAAGACATCATTCGTAAATATAGCTCAACATGCACACTTCTAATACGTTCAGGTATTTCACATCCAATTTTTTATGGTAATATTCTTTATAAAGCACAAAGGTGTCAGTATTCACCTCAGAAACTTACAAAACCTTTGAATAGACTTATTAAGAAGGGATATAATTACGATACTGTTGTCAAGTCATTAAAGATTGCATATTTTGGCGTTAATATTGAGTCACTGATAAGGTCTTCGCATCGGAACTAAACACATTATTTTTTTTAAAAACAGTTGTTGGCATGACACGGGTTATGTTCTTCTCATATATGTTATGATGGTATGATACTAAACCCCTAACGGGAAGGATTGTGCCTGATGTTCATATGATGAAATCATAATCTTTCAGTCAGTTTAATTGAAGTCTGGAGCTGGCATGTCAGTTAACTGCTAGTAGTCTGTTGTTATTTATGTATTATTGTCATTTTGTTTATTTTCTTTGGTTACATCTTCTGACATCAGACTCGGATTTCTCTTGAACTGAATTTTAATGTGCGTAGTGTTATGCGTTTACTTTACTACATTGGTTAGAGGTATAGGGGGAGGGTTGAGATCTCACAAACATGTTTAACCCCGCCGCAATTTTGCGCCTGTCCCAAGTCAGGAGCCTCTGGCCTTTGTTAGTCTTGTATTATTTTAATTTTAGTTTCTTGTGTACAATTTGGAAATTAGTATGGCGTTCATTATCACTGGACTAGTATATATTTGTTTAGGGGCCAGCTGAAGGACGCCTCCGGGTGCGGGAATTTCTCGCTACATTGAAGACCTGTTGGTGACCCTCTGCTGTTGTTTTTTATTTGGTCGGGTTGTTGTCTCTTTGACACATTCCCCATTTCCATTCTCAATTTTATCAGATAAGAAAAAGAAAAAAAATGGGGTCACCGGACTCGTTTTCTTGGTTCATAATATAGTGGCTAATTTCACGTCACATTCTATAATAAACGTTACTTTATCTGAAATATGTTTCTTTATACTCGAGATATCTACCCTCATAGTAGGTGAATCAAACAAAAATATTCTCTTTTTTGCAAGTACAACCGTAAATATAATAAAACACATAATTTTATATATTTTAAACATGACAAGTCACGTGTGACAAGTCTTACACATGAATTACATACTAATCTCGAAATTTTCACACATTTCATTAAAGATCTATACCGATTGTTATCTTCTATTTCAAATTCAAAGATGGAGCTACCTGAACATGCAGATTTTTGTTAAATAGTTGCTGTTTTGACATGCTCTTTGTACGTCTTGTTTGATTTTACACGATTTATTATTAATATATAGGATTTAGAACTGGTCATTTGTATTTAAAATCAAAAGTCCTCTCTTTTTTAGGATTTGCAAATGATTTTAGGAATCATGCGTATGCGTCCAAATGAAATTTGTATATATATTTCTTTTAATTTTTTTTTAACGTGACTAATATATTTTACAGCACTCTATTGCTGTTAACAATTTACTTAGTGTACAGCATTGCACGAAGTAATTTGTAGATATTTGTACCTTCCAATACGTCTCTAAATAATTGAATGTCAAAACTGAATAGCAAGCACCAGTAAAGATGCTTAAATGCAGTTATAAGAATAGGATTACGACATCGTGGTGATATTTTTTACTTTTTTTAAGAAACATTTGTAACAGGCGTGGTTAAGTTTAGATATTAACATGAAGCTTTCGGCGAGTTACAGACAAGGCTAATTAATTGTTGTCGTGTATGAAACATTTATTTATAGAAGATATTACACAATTAGAAAAAGAACGATGATTTATAGTGTAATTTCAAATCTGTATTACGTTCTATATTTTTATATAATTTGTTTAGTTATTTTCAGAAATTTATTACGTATCAAAAAATAGGTAGATGATAATTTTTTTTTTTTTTTTTTTTTCATTTCAAAGGAGTCTAGAAATATTTTATCAAATTACATATCCTCAACACTATGTAACATCAACTGCGTATTCCAAATAAAACTTCCGTTATAGTGCTATATAACAGTACTGATTAATTTAGCTTATATAGATATACATGTATATAGCTTTCTCGAATTCACGATCTACTAGTATACAAAATACATTTATATGTATTTGAAATATAATAACTGCAAATGTAAATTTCTCTAATAGGTCAATGTAGATACATTTTGTATGCATATGTTTGTTATCGCATGTGAATATGGATTATCTATGTTTTTATCGTATATGAAAAATGGAATTATGAATCGAATGATTAACACCTAAGTCCTAACTAGAAAAACATAGAACCAGAGGCGGATTAAGAGAGGGCAAGGGGGGCAAGCCCCCCTCCCTTTTCTGGGAAAAATTTGGTTGATTATATAAGGAATCACTGCAGCTTAACCGGAACGGGCCCCCTTCTAGGCAGTCAGTGTGCCCCTACTTTTTTTCTGGAACCATAATTTTAGAGGTACTTGCAAATAAACTCTGCGCTTTTTCATAACATTTAATAAATGAAAAAGTATAATTTTGTACATTTGGAATTCGATCCGGAAAATTGTTCTTTGAACAGGGACGACAGTCTTGGTTTACATTTAATTTTAATCGATCTCCAATTTCATATTCTTGGACATAACATATATATCATCTTCATCTATATGACGGTTAGTTTTTATGTGTTGGTGACATATTTAAACAGCAATATTATTCATCCAAGACGGTTGAACTGGTGATGATATTTTTCGTGACCCTCCATTCATACTTGTTGCGAATCCTCGACCACCTCCTGCAGGAAGTTCACTCATTACTCCTCCTCCACTATTGACTCTAAAGCCTCCTGGGTTAACTTTTCCTCCTGATTTTCCCGACAAAGAGTTCATACTAAATCCACCTCCACTCCGCTAGTCATTCCTCCACCTCCCATTGACATTCTTCCACCTCCTATTGGCATGCCTCCACCGCCACCTCCTTGACATGCCTCACGCACCTGCATCTTCCACCTCCCATTGGCATGCCTCTACCTCCACCTCCCATTGACATGCTTCCACCTGACATGCTTCCACCTCCATTGGCATGCCTCTACCTCCACTAGTCATTCCTCACTTCCCATTGACATGCTTCCACCTCCCATTGGCATGCCTCTACCTTCACTAGTCATTCCTCCTCTTCCCATTGACATGCTTCCACCTCCCATTGACATTCCTCTACCTCCAACCGGCATAGAGCCAGAACTTCCAGAGAAACTAGTCATACCCCCTGACACTGGACCGGATGATTGAATACTTAATGTTCTTTTGCCACCAGTAGCCATTGGTCCTGATGACCAAGATTGCCTCGTTTTTTCTGCCTTTACGAGTCCAGGTCCTGTTAATTCGCGTCCAATAACATTCATACTACCCACTCCTCCAGGTATGTTTGATGACCTTGACATAGCTTGGAAGACACCTTTATTTAAAGCTGGTGCGTTTTCATTATGCAGCCATACGGTTCTACTGCCACCAAAAGTTTTTCCGAAAGTTCCACCCATACTTCGGTCCCCGGAAATGGAAGATATTTTCATACTTCCCCAATTAAGTCCTTTTGGTTCAAGGTTTATTGTGAACGACCCTGAACATACTTTGTTACATTCCTCGTATGATTTAAAATTATTACCATTTCCTTGACAACCACCATACCAAAATTTTTCACAACAGCCTCGTGATGGATTATAATACCATCTTTCCTTGATAGCCTTGCATGGTCCGGCATCGGGACTTACTTGACATGCGCAGCTCCCGATGCAGTCATCCAATGACATAAACCTATTATCATTGCCGCCGCATCCTCCGTAACATGAACTTCTCACACTGGCCAGTTTTTGTGTTGTAATAGTAGTTAGGTATGCTGGCTTGGCATGACCCTTTCATCACTGGTAAGGTACATCCTGTTAAAATAAATATAAACACATTGGTCTGATAATGGAATCTATACAAAAATTAACCCCTATCTTCCTTATAAATTTGACTGAGAGAAAAAAAAGGATACACATCAAAAACTTTCTTATAATTATCTATAATGCTATCGAGGAACGTGTCAAATCTTATTAAAATTGAGAATAGAACCGGGGGAATGTTTGAAAGAGACAACAACCCGACCAAAGAACAGAAAATAGCATAAATCCATCAATGTGTCTTTAGTACAGCGAGAAACTTCCGCACCGGAGGCGGGCTTCTGCTAGGCCCTACACAAAAATGAGTTTTAGTTCAACATAGTATGTCGAGTATGTAACGTCAGGACGACTGTTTTTATTACGATTGTATTGGAAAAGGTTTTGCTCTACTTCAGTTGCAAGCACGATAAGCCTTTGCAATAGTGATGCCATATAACAGACCGTTTTCGTGTTATTCACATTAACAGTTACAGGGAGTTAAACGATAGGGATGAAGAGCTGACTTATTATAACATTAAACTGGCTTTAGCTAGACAGAAGTTCATTTTATTGAAATATCTAAATTTACTCAAATTAGAGATTGCTGAAGAAGTCTTTTCCGTAACTGAAAATATGTGAAATCCAGGGTGAATCCGCGCCTGGGTTGTTTATGGAGGAGAATGCTTATTATCAAATAAGAAAAAAAGGTACACGTTAGTGTTATTATTTTTATCTTCTGTGTTAACTCTAAAATGATAAATTCTGGAAAAAAGCACAAGCATTCCAACATTAAAGTTTTAAAATCTGGTATATCGAGAACCCTGGCCGTGTTACAAAACTTGGTTTATTGGTTCCATATCTAGGATTATTGGGGTTTTTTTTTAACAAAATGTAAGTTTTGGGGTTCCTAATGGTAAAGTCGAAGTCATCCTTTTAATAAAAAATTTCATCATAATTTCGTATTTATCTATTTATCACAGATGACCAATGGCAAGATATTTTCCATATGCATATATTCCCGCCCTTTTTCCTCGACTGTAGCTGATATCTGATCATGACACCTTACCAATTTGTTACATCTGCCATCTTTCTCCTTTTATCCTTTTTTTAAAGAAGCCTTGTTAATGGCCGTCGTTGTTCTTATCGTGTTATAGTGGGGTTTTTTGGTTTTGTTTTTTTGGTTTTTTTTGGGTTTTTTTTTTTTTTAACTTTAGGGCATATTGAAAAGTCACTTGTATCAAACCTTAGATTATTTTTTTTTTTGCTTTTTTAGTGTTTGCGTGTTGTGTCATTATCGTATACGTATACATAACGTCTAATCTGTTAACACTTCTGGAGCACCCGTGATCACCATGGGTTTTATATCGGGTTTCTTGTTATTCTATGTTACGTTTTGTAGACTGTTGCTTCTATTTTAACGTTTTCCGTTTTTTGCCATGGCGTTGTCTTCGACTTATATGATTCAATACCTCTTTGGTATCTTCTGTGCGATGTATCTCTTTTATATTCATATTAAAGACAAACTTGACTTTAAACGTAACAAAGCAATCAGGACGGCCAATTTGACTTTCCTATACATTTAGAAATATTTTAGATTTGATGATACCGTTAAACATTGCAAGTGCATTTCTAATTATTTTGCTAAGATTTACAATTTCGGAACGTTCGTGGTGAAAATTGTTCGGTGAAGACATTGTCAAACTAATTTTCTTTCCTTGTTTGTGTCTTTTATCATTTTCTGTCTAACATCTTGCATGAACCATAATATACTTTTTAAGCAGTGTGTCATTTATTTGTCTTTTTTAGCTCACCTGGCCCGAAGGGCCAAGTGAGCTTTTCTCACCACTTGGCGTCCGTCGTCCGTCGTCCGTCGTCCGTCGTCGTCCGTCGTCGTCGTCGTTAACAATTTACATTTTGAACTTCTTCTAGAGAACCACTGAATGGAATGGAACCAAACATGGCATGAATGTTCCTTATGAGGTGCTGACCAAGTGTTGTTACTTTGTAGCCGATCCATTATCCAAGATGGCCGCCAGCGGGGGACTTAGTTTAACATAGGACGCTATGGGAAATGCATACAAATGACTTCTTTTAGAGAACCATTTAATGGAATGAAACCAAACATGGCATGAATGTTCCTTATGAGGTGCTGACCAAGTGTTGTTACTTTGTTGCCGATCCATCATCCAAGATGGCCACCAGCCGGGGAATTAGTTTAACATAGGACCCTATGGGAAATGCATACAAATGACTTCTGTTAGAGAACCACTGAATGGAATAAAACCAAACATAGCATGGATTATCCTTATGGGGGGCTGACCAAGTGTTGTTACTTTGTAGCCGATCCATCATCCAAGATGGCCGCCAGCGGGGGACTTAGTTTAATATAGGACCCTATTGGAAATGCATACAAATGACTTCTTCTAGAGAACCACTAAATGGAATGAAACCAAACATAGCATGAATGTTCCTTATGGAGTGCTGACCAAGTGTTGTTACTTTGTAGCCGATCCATTATCCAAGATGGCCACCAGCGGGGACTTAGTTTAACATAGGACC
This sequence comes from Mytilus edulis, assembly GCA_019925275.1. Taxonomy (NCBI): domain Eukaryota; kingdom Metazoa; phylum Mollusca; class Bivalvia; order Mytilida; family Mytilidae; genus Mytilus; species Mytilus edulis. Next base: position 50,405,965 of record CM034350.1, read on the forward strand.
CTATTGGAAATGCATACAAATGACTTCTTCTAGTGAACCACTGAATGGAATGAAACCAAACATGGCATGAATGTTCCTTATGTGGTGCTGACCAAGTGTTGTTACTTTGTAGCCGATCCATCATCAAAGATGGCCGCCAGCAGGGGACTTAGTTTAACATAGGACCCTATGGGAAATGCATACAAATGACTTCTTTTAGAGAACCACTGAATGGAATAAAACCAAACATAGCATGAATGTTCCTTATGGGGTGCTGACCAAGTGTTGTTACTTTGTAGCCGATCCATCATCCAAGATGGCTGCCAGCAGGGGACTTAATTTAACATAGGACCCTATGGGAAATGCATACAAATGACTTCTTTTAGAGAACCACTGAATGGAATGAAACCAAACATGGTATGAATGTTCCTTATGAGGTGCTGACCAAGTGTTGTTACTTTGTTTCTGATCCATCATCCAAGATGGCCGCCAGCCGGGGACTTAGTTTAACATAGGACCCTATGGGAAATGCATACAAATGACTTCTTTTAGAGAACCACTGAATGGAATAAAACCAAACATAGCATGAATGTTCCTTATGGGATGCTGACCAAGTGTTGTTACTTTGTAGCCGATCCATCATCCAAGATGGCCGCCAGCGGGGGACTTAGTTTAACATAGGACCCTATGGGAAATGCATACAAATGACTTCTTCTAGAGAACCACTAAATGGAATGAAACCAAACATAGCATGAATGTTCCTTATGGAGTGCTGAACAAGTGTTGTTACTTTGTAGCTGATCCATTATCCAAGAAGGCCGCCAGCGGGGGACTTAGTTTAACATAGGACCCTATTGGAAATGCATACAAATCACTTCTTCTAGTGAACCACTGAATGGAATGAAACCAAACATGGCATGAATGTTCCTTATGTGGTGCTGACCAAGTGTTGTTACTTTGTAGCTGATCCATCATCCAAGATGGCCGCCAGCGTGGGACTTAGTTTAACATAGGACCCTATGGGAAATGCATACAAATGACTTCTTTTAGAGAACCACTGAATGGAATGAAATCAAACATGGCATGAATGTTCCTAATGTGGTGCTGACCAAGTGTTGTTACTTTGTAGCCGATCCATTTTCTAAGATTGCCGCCAGCGGGGGACTTAGTTTAACATAGGACCCTATGGGAAATGCATACAAATGACTTCTTTTAGAGAACCACTAAATGGAATAAAACCAAACATTGCATGAATGTTCCTTATGAGATGCTGACCAAGTGTTGTTACTTTGTAGCCGATCCATCATCCAAGATGGCCGCCAGCAGGGGACTTAGTTTAACATAGGACCCTATGGGAAATGCATACAAATGACTTCTTTTAGAGAACCACTGAATGGAATAAAACCAAACATGGCATGAATTTTCCTTATGAGGTGCTGACCAAGTGTTGTTACTTTGTAGCCGATCCGTCATTCAAGATGGCCGCCAGTGGGGGACTTTTGAATGAAATTAAACATGTTCCTTTCCTTATAAATGAGGTGGTTGTGTTGTCACTTTTAGCCAAATTTTATATTTTTTTATATGATTTCAAAAACCCAAGTAAAATCAGGTGAGCGATACAGGCTCTTGAGAGCCTCTAGTTATTTATTTTCTTCACTCCAACTTTTTTATACGCTTGCATTTTTTAAATAATTATTACTGAACCTGATGCATCATCAACTTACTTTCAGGATCTGCAACTACGTAATTGTAAGTTAAATCCGAAACAATGAACGAAAGAAGGTACAGCAACTGAAATAAAAGAAGTAAACAGACTATGAGCGAAAGAAGCAAAGTTTGATTATTGATTAAACGGTCACTGATTCACGACACCGAAAAATAAAGTTTTTATACTTTTCCCCTATCTTAGCATATTGAATATATGTATAAATGTTTACAATATTGATGCTTTTGATAAAGAATACTCTATTGTATTTACTGTTACCCTACTGTTACCCTACTGTTTTCAAACTTGTACAAAGAACGCTTACTCTAAGCAACTACTGTTTAAAATAGTATGTTTCATTAAATGAAAATGTCAAGCAAAATAATTCGATTTGAACCATGATCACTCACATCTCGGGATCAAAATTCAAAAACAAAATTCATCAACTGCTACACTTATCAGATTTTGTTCTTGTCTTACAGAAAAATACTGATGTGCTCATGCTATGTTCTCAATTTTGATAATACTGATTTTAAATCTATTCAGTCTAAATCGTTTACTTATAAAAGTTCAACAATTCTTTTCTTACCTTCATTTTTCCCAGTTATCCAACACGTATTATCTTTTACGTTCTATTTGACAACTAAATCTTATGTCAATATTCTATGAAAATGTAGGGGAAATATTGGGACAATTCTAAGCTAATCTGACTATTGCACGAACATACTTACATATTCTCCCTTATTAGACCTCCGTACAACATTCTTTGATTTGACAGAGGTGTCCTAAAGTGCACCAGTGAAAGATGTTGTATCTGACGTGAGTCAGGCCAAACTCCCTACAGCCATCACTGGTGATCTGTACCAAATTTGTCATCTCTTTCTTTACCTACACTTATATCATTATCTTTCAATATCTTTAGGCTAAAAGTAGCTGTTGAATACACATTTTATGACGCGGTCATTCTGTTCAGAGGTTTTCGACAAGTATTCAGTGCTAACATCATTTGTCTCTATGTAACTTGCTGATTTACCTTTTGTTCAACATGCATGACAGTTATATATACAAAAATTGTATGATAACATATCTTTTATAAGAATTTTGAGTGATTTGAAGTGTACATATTGTGTACTGATGTAGAATTATTTCAAAGAACGGTTATTTTGATTGATTCGTTCATCAAAAAATTGCTTAAAGCTTGTCAGAGTCAACATTGGTGAAGACTATATCCGCTTCGAGCAGCTCGAGAGCTTTGTAACATAAAGATGAAATAGTGTTGTTTTAAAACACACGTGTCAGACTTGAGGTTCATTGTCCTATCTTTTAAAACAAAATGACTTTTATACCAATAAACTTTAGTATTAAAACTGGTGATAAGAATTATAACTATTCATAATTTAAAATATGTTCGTTTCTTTGTTGTTGTTGTTTTTTTTAATTAAAAAACTCTAAATCCTATGATAGTACATAATGTATAAATGCTAAAGGAACCCATTTGCCATATTTTCAGGTAAACCTTTGTTTTAAACTGTAGAGAATAAATTTAGGTTGAACGGGTTGCTCTCGGTTTAGTTTATAGAAGCTATAAGAAACATATTTTGTGTACAAATTAATTGTGTGTGTTCACATTGAAAGAACCAGTTTGGTGGATTTTCAGGGAATGTAATGCTTAAACAGAAAGATGTATAGATTATAACATGCCCTTTTCCATATTGGCCCTGGTATCTCCCGAGACTCCCATATCGGCCTCGAGGCTTTAGCCGAGGGCCGATATGGGTCGAGGGATGATACCCGGGCCAATAGGGAAAAGACATGTTATAATCTTTTATCACATATTTAAGTTCTGCAGAAAAGAGAAAAAAAGGTCAATTATAACAATTTAACATAAAAGATAAAATCTGAAACATTTTATCACAAACGTGAAGTTAAGGACGCAATGACGTTACGTCATTTGGAATCAGGGCACAATATCAATATAGAATGAAATTCAAAACAGTGTGGCTGTGGCCATTGATTGACACATTAAATTTATCCATTGACTGGGACAATTTACGTGAACGTTTGTCTGTAACGACCACTGTTCACGACGTACCTACGATAGACATTTTAACTGTGGGGTCACCAAAGGTTTCTTAACGCCTTTAATTATAAAATAATTAGAAAAATTAATCAGGAATAACCTTTATGTTTTGATTTATATAATTGATATAAATCAAAACATCGTGTTATTTCTGATTAATTTTTCGAATTACTTTATTAAGGTGTTGAGAACCTTTGGTGACCCCATAGTTTAAGTGTCTTTTAAAAGTACATAGTGAGCAGTGGTCGTTACATACAAACGTTCACCTAAATTGTCCCAGTCAATGGATGAATTTAATGTGTCAATCAATGGCCACAGCCACACTGTTTTGAATTTCATTCTACTATTGTTTGCCCCCGGCAATTTTGAGGTTATTGCATATGCAAAACCTAAAGTATTCATAACAAATATGTGATATATATAGATATCTCACACAAGCACACAAACAAGCATATATATATTCTTATAAGCATGATTTTATGCGTTTAAATACAAAGGCATTGGCATTGTATGCACTTTTGAAAACTAAATTCTCTGAACATTAAAGAAATGATAAAAATGACGATACGATAGGTACTTGTATGCTCTATAACAAATTGCATATGACCGTTGTCAAATCTGTAAATATTCAACCATTCTGATCCATCGAATGTAACAAATGTAACTAGATTGTCTCGCTTTACACAGTCGTATTTCTTACTGGCAGAGGTGTACATGGTATGCCATAATTGTCATTTTGTTTAGTTTCTATTGTTACCTATTCTGACATCGGACTCGGACTTCTTTCAAACGAGTTTTACTGTGCGTATTGCTTTATGTTCGTTTTTTTCTATATTGGCTAGAGGAACGGATGATAACGCAATAAACATGTTTAACCCCTACGCATTTTAGCGCCTGTCCCAAGCCAGGAGCCTCTGGCCTTTGTTAGTCTATTATGATTTTTAATTATTTATTTTTTTATATATACTTCGGAGTTTAGTATGACGTCCATTACCACTGAAGTAGTACACTTTTTTGTTTAGGGCCAGCTGAAGCACGCCTTCAGGTGCGGGATTTTCCTGCTGTATTAAAGACCCACTGGTGGCCTTCGGCTGTTTGCCGCTCTCGGGTCGGGTTGTTTTCTCTTTGACACATTCCCCATTTCCATTTCTCAATTTTATCAAACCGTATAGTCGGCTTTGAAAGGCCCCGAAATATGAAACATTTCATTTGAGAACGCTAACGGTCTAATTTATATCAAAACAATTTACGAAAGGCAAATATGACGGACATGAACCGACGACGACAACCACTGAACTACAGGCTCGTGATTTGGAGCAGACACATAAAGAATGTATACCGCGTAGTTCGGTTAAACATGCGTACAGCCCTCCCTAACCTGGGACAGTGGTGTAACAGTATCAGTTGAAAAGGCTTATTTCATCAGATTGATACAAAGCAGGAAAACATAAAAAAAAAACCACACAGACCGGACGTGGAGGGTATTTATCTATCCCTCATCCATAATAACAAAAAAGACACTAAGTACATATCTGAGAGTACTAGAGAGGACTGACAACTACTTCAAAGCCTATAACAACTAATAAAAAAATATCATGTATTGAAGACTAAATAATGCAGTTGCTAAATACGTTACCCGTATATATATGTAAAATGCAATTTTATTTCCTTTATCTCCAAACGATATCAAAACATATATTTTGTTTTTTTCACACTATATTGTAGAAATGGTTATGTGCCAAAAATAAAAACAAAAATATGCGTTGAAATTCTATAATTCTTCATATTGATTTAATAATAATATGAATTTGTGGTAACTTTGATTGCCAATGAGACATCTCTCCACCACAAATCAAATCACGTAGAAATAAGCAACTATAAGAGGTTACAGCGGCCTTCAACAATGCACAAAAGTCAAACCGCATAGCAAGCTATAAAAGGTCCTGTAATCACAAATATGAAATAATTCAAATGGGGAGATGATGAGATTTATCGTTGTTTAAATATATATTAAAAGGGGTTCATTTTGCACATGAACGATTTTGCATGTTATCCAATTTTATAAGTATTTTATACAAAAAATTATTAAATATATAGAGTAAAGTTGGTCATCATATTTCATATTATTTAAACGATTGAGTGATGTTAATATTTATAAGATAGGGTGCAATTTGATAACTATCACAAGATAAACTGTACTTTCCTCAGAAAAAAATGTTATAATACTCTTGCAAATATATAATTAAAAAAAATAAAAAGCCTACTCAAAAAGTTGTTTATGGTTGGAGTTGTTTTTATTGCGTAATACTCATAACTCTAATGTCTAAATCATTCAATATGTTTTTCTCCGCAAGGGGGCATTAAGTATTACCATTGACGGTCCTTATTTCCTTCCGTTCGTCCCAATAACGAATTTAGGTAGCGATTCACTGGTCGTTCTAGAGTTATGTCCCTGTTGTGTATCTGGAATTTTTGTTTTGTTTTATACACTCTCAATTAAGTTTGCCTCACCAACATTTAATGCAACTCTTACACAATGCTAAAAACAACAACAGGTAAACAGAGTTACATGTTGACAGTATTTCATTAACTGTTCTAGAGTTATACCCCCTTTTAACTTGGAACATGGCTTAGCTGAAGCGGTGTGTTCGTATCCTTAGACACTTTCTTCTTTTATTTAATATTGATTCAAATTTAAATTCACAAAAAATAAGGTACGAAGTCGTTCAGTTAGAGGAACATTCCTAATCCATGGTCATACAATGAAGACCTACATAGTCTTATTTATCAAAGAGACATAACAAATAATAACAATACATGTGTGTGTGATGTAGGTCATCATATGTCTATGTATACTATTATACGCGTTGGCTAACATCAAACGACGTAAAGTATAAGTGACTGTTTATTGAGCAGCCTTAAAAAAAAAGTCGTATGTTAAAATCTGAAGCTTGTCCCCCAACTGTTATAATATATAGAATGGTACAAACAAAACCACAGGCACTTGTCTCTAAAAATAAAATTCCTATATACCTTAATATAACACCAATATATTAAGGTATATAGGAATATTTTTTTTGAGACAAGTGCCTGTGAACAAAACAGGTCAGCAATGACAAAAACACACAAAGTCACAGTGACAAACAGATTCGGAGGACCAAGTACAAATGCAACATAACAATCCAAACAACGAGATAGTTGTACTAATAAATGTAATAGACGCATACAAAAGGAAAAAGAACTATCAAACTTTTGACAATAAAAACTTCCATCAAGTTACTATCAGATGTTCCGGTAAAACAAGAATATATCTTGCTTTATTGCTTTATATTCGAAATTCGTCTAATTACACACTGAGCAAAGGCAGTTGTGAGTAGAGGTAAAAACTCGTAAAGAGAATACAAAGAACTTTGTTGATAGAGGTCTGAGATCAAATATGATATGACACGTTCTTGGGAAAGTAGTGAACACATAGTTACATTATCGTATCTGTTTTGCCTTCCTGGTTAAGCTATAAAAAAAGAAAAGCGCTTCTGGCGCAACAAATTTTCAATTGTGTAGAAATAATAGCATTAATTGCGCTCGTCCGAAGCGCTTTTCTAGATTTAATTTAATCGGGAACGCTCAAATCCAAAATGTTGAAAGCTAGTGATGTACAAGACTTGCATAAAAGCACATGAAGACTTATAGGAACAAAAGGGACATAAACATAGCCAAATTCATCTAAGGTCAACTTTGCCTGAGGGAGTTGGAATTTAAGTATCTTAAAAATAAAGAAGATGTGGCATGATTGTCAATGAGACAATTCTCCACAAGAGACCAAAATGACACACAAAATTAACAACTATAGGTCACCGTACGGCCTTCAATAAAGAGCAAAGCCCATATCGCATAGTCAGTTATAAAAGGCCCGAAATGACAATGTAAAACAATTCAAACGAGAAAACTAACGGCCTTATTTGGGTCATTATCAAAAAAAGATGCAAAACTATGTTATTGGGTCTTTTTAAGTCACAGACATGAAAATATATCAAAATAACACTTGCATATGCTAGAAATTAATGTTTTGTGATACACAATATACAGTTTACAGTATGAAATGTTATAAAAACATCCTTAATGTTTTCTTAAACCCTTAGAGATAGCCAGAATTAACGGTTATTTTTTTACTATAAATCCTTTCAGACTTGAAATAGGACTATTATTCATATGATTTGTTTTTTAATTTATCACTTTTTATTGCATTTTGATACATACAAACATTTTTTTTAATAATATAGGAGGTGTATATTGGTTTTATAATAAAAAATTTCACCAAAAGGAAATATTACATTTTTTAAGTCAATGGTGTAACCAAAGGACAAATCAGTAGGATAAGAGTTATCTTTCGCAAGATTTGGGCATTTACAACAGTTTCTCCCTAAGCAATATTACCTGTAAGCCTGTTTTGCAAAAAAACCAAACAATTATGTTGAAAATTTAGGTTAAAAATCTTAAAAGTAAGTAAAAGCTATATCATAATTGAAAATAGTGTCCATGGTGTACCCTTATACAAATCTTTTTTTGAAAACATTTCCTGAACTTTGAATTATGAAATATATATTGATTATAGAAACATGCACCAGGAACAACATATAGAAAAGGGGAATGGAGCACTTATTTCGTAACTAAATCTTAAAATAAACCTTAAATCATTGGTGTTACTGTCAATGGTGAGACCATTTTGATAAAATAACACCATTGACCAGTTTAGTAACACCACTGAATATATCATGACAATCAGCATTGTTTTGTGTTTTTTTTCATGCTTAACAAGCAAAACATCATATTATTTACGAAAAACAATACTTATTTAACAATGTTTTAACAACATCATGTATTACATATATAAAGTTTTCACAAACTGATGTATGCTGGTAACACCAATGACACTATTTAGTAACACTATTGACATTTTTAGTTATTGATGTTATGTTATATATTTGAGATATTTTAGCCTAAGAATTATTTTTTTATCTTTTTCTTTTGCTCTGTGTTCAGAACTTAATAAAGGTTAAATTTGAAATGTGATGTCAATGGTGATACTCTTGTGTCATTGGAGTTACTGAAGGGTCAGTGGTGTTACTATATAAAAATGCGACATTTTTTTATTTTCATTCATAAATATAAGTGTTTTTAGGTCGTGTACTAAGGATTAGGTATATTATTATCATTTAATCTTACACAATTCACATATATTCATTTTAAGTGCATATTTTAGTATTTACAACGGCCATGATTAGGACAGCCAACTTTTTTACGACAATGTATTCTGAAATTATTTTTGAATAGAATACACAGCTATATGAATAATGTCAATAAGTCGTAATTTTAACCTAAACAACAAATTGGAACAGTTGTTTGATGTTAAACAATAATATTTAGTAGCTAAATGTATGCTTTAAATTGGTAACACCATTGACACGATTCTATCAAAGCATGACCTAAAATTGTTAAAATTGAAGGAACTCTTCATTTTTCCCATTGCATATTTCTGAATCTCGTTGCTACCATACTATAGAATAGCGGAACACATTTAAATGTTTTAAACAATGACATCATTTTTCAAAATGTTACCTCGTCGAAATTTGCACTTTTTTTGATAATGACCCATTTATGTACAAAAATTGAACGAAAAAGAAATATGTAACGACAGGCTCATACATACAGAATGTGGCGGGGTTAAACATGTTAATGGGATCCCAACCCTCACCCTAAACTGGGACAGTGGTATAACAGTACAACCCAAAAGAATAAAGTCACTCCTATTGGTAATACATGTGAATTATTAAATACATTTATAATTATCCTTTTCAACAAGAACCAAAAAGGCCCATAAAATCCACATGTATATGTGGCACATATGATTTGTTTTTGTTTTTCTAAAGTAAACCCGTATAATTATGTTTATTTTGTGTTAATCAGATTAAAATCATGGACCGAAAATCAGTCATTTTTAAAGAAACATTTATTATGGAAGAACAATTTATGAATTTTATGCTTTATGAATAAACTTAATCAGCAACAACCAAACCAACTTGTGTAACCTGAATCTATGAGAAGCAGTGTGACTGACCAATACTGGTCAACTAATAATCAAATTCAAATCAGGTGAAAAAAATCTTAGTTCGTAGTAGCGGAAAAATTAGTTTAATAAAAAAAAAATCTATATTGATCAACAAAGATTAAATGAAAAGTCTGCTACTAATGTTGTCAGCCCCAAAGAGTTGTCTTCTCAGCTAGTATGAAAATTATATTTCACCAGCAGTGAGAAGTAAAATATTAAAAATACCGAACTCATTTAAAAAGGAAGTCCCTTATCAGATTGCAAAATCAAACGCTTAAACACATCAAACGAATGAAAAACAATTGTCATATTTCTGACTTGGTACAAGCGTTTCCTTATGTTGAAAATGATGGGTTAAAAATAACATTATAATTTTATGTATGTATTGCCCAGGATGTATAACTAGCTAAACCTCTCACTTGTATGACAGTCGCATCCAATTCCGTTATATTAAAAACGATGCGTGAACAAAACAAACAGACATAATAGGTAAAAATGTCAAAATAGGGGTACAGCAGTCGACATTTGGTTATAATCTTAATCACAATTTTATCATTTAGACGTTAATCTATCAATTAAAACTGCTTACAGAAGACTTCTATTTTTAACCATAGCCGATAGAAAGACAAAATATAGGCGAAAGATACCAAATAGACAAACAATCGTACACAAAACACAACATAGAAAACTAAAACCTGAGCAGCGCAGACCCAACAAAAACTTTTATTGATCTCAGGTGTTCCGGAAGGGTAAGCAGATAATATTATACATAAAGGGAGGGAGAATAAATGTATGACATTAGAGACAGATTTCGTAATATATTTTTTTTTTTATTTCAAGGTTCGACCGTTTTACTCCTGGTGTTAAAACCTCAAAAAAAATCCCACATGAATATCCATTCTTATGAAGCCATTAACACAACAAATTCTGAAAAACAAAACCAAACCAATGATTAATCAATTTTGCAACTTTTAACTTGAAAGGGTTTATGTATCGAAGCAGAACGTAAATAATTACATGTGTGTATTTGATGTATAAACTTCTGTATTTTTTTTGTTGTTCGACATTAAGTCTTGTGTCCTACTTATTATTATTTTATTATGCTATAATGTTATCATTCATATTTTTTATCTTATAACTCTTGTTTTCCTATAATAATTTAAAAAAACATTATTGGGAGAAGGGATGGAATTTCAATTTACCATGGGACAAATAAGAAACAAATATCATTGGCTGTTTCATGTTCAATATTCAAGTCAACTGCACTCATCAAAGATACCAGTCATATAAGTGTGTATGCTAGGCGCGTTATTCGTCTTAATTATGTCTGAGGGTAGAAAATCCTTGGTAATTCGGATATTTTAACGTTTTGTGAACAATAAATTTATACCAATGACCGTATTAAAGATATGTCAAGCCAACACAGTGGTGCTGACTACAAGGCTGATCAAAAGGGGGAATTCACTTTCCCAGGTTAGAGGAGGTTTTTTTGCTTACAAACATATTTAACCCCGGCACCTTCTCTATGTATCTATCCCAAGTCAGGAGACTGTTGTTCAGTGGTTTTCGTTGATTCATGTCTTTCATATTTGTTCTCGTTAATTGTTTTGTTATAAACTAGGCCGTTAGTTTTCTCGAATGAAGTATTTCAAATTTTCCATGTAGGGCCTTTTTATAGCCGACTATACGGTATATGTTGTTCTCATTGTCGAATCGTACGGTTGTCCATAATTGCTAATATCCACATCATTTGAAATTTTTTGGAGGATTGTCTCATTTGCAATCATCTTCTTATTATTATATTACTTAGTTATTCCTTATTATGATTATGCATGATTATCAAATTCTTATAGCCAATGAGTAGAAAAGAAATTATTGAGATTATAGTGGAACTATATACCTTCATAATTAAGTTGTCCGTCATTATTTAAATCTGCTTCATCAAACATTTCTTGTACCTCATCATCAGTCATTTTATCACCAAGATGTGTAACGATATATCGGAGCTCATCCACACTGACAAAACCGTTTTTGTCTTTATCAAACAATTTAAAGGCATTCATAAGTTCTGTTTCAGGATTGTTCAACTTATCAACTATCATTCCAAGAAATTCATCGAAGTCTAATTTTCCATTTCCTGGAATAAACAGATAAGCAGCTAGTATTTTCGCAAACCGGATGCTAATACGAATTCAAATAAGTATACCATGTTATAAATGTGGTGCGTCCGATGCATATTCTAGATTTACATTCATCAGGAACGCCCTACCCCAAATTTGAAAACCAAGGATATTTAAATACTTGAATACTTGTGAGCAATTTGACCAAAAGGGACCAAAATTAAATATAAGGTAAACTTTGCAAGTGAAAGTAGGAACCTTTCTTTCGTGAACAATTTCTTAACATAGTTAAGAACTTACGAAAAGTATGTTATAAATCATGGCTGTGTCGATTAACTTATTATTGGGCTGGAGGACTAATAGTCCGCCAGCAGAGGTAATAAATTGGCCTTACTAATATTATCAATTGCTAATCGAAACAATGGTTAAAACAGCAACACTTTTTAAACTTAAAACGATAAGTAATTTTGACAGGCAAACAGTCCTTTGATATGATTAAATGTGTGTTAATTTTAAACTTTTTTATCATGTATTATAAGGACGTGCACATTTACTTTATCAATTTTCAAATTTTCTTTCAAATTATCCTTTGTGAAAATATTTTGTTTTTCTCACACATTGTTGTCAGTATAATGGAATTATATGTGAGGAAATGGCTGTACCAAGTCAGGGATATGACAGTTGGTTTATCCATTCGTTTTATGTGTTACATTGAATTCATTTTACCGTTACTGTGCCGAGTTATAAAAATTGCAAGTCGTGACAATACATTATTAATGTAGGTTAAACAATTCAAAGAAGTAGGTATATAACTATTTCATATTGTGTGGTTAATTTGTACTTCTAACATACCATCGCCATCATATCGTGTCAATATGGCTTCTACGTCAGCTTCCGTTGGATTTTGTCCAATATTGCGCATGACATTTCTTATTTCACTGACAGAAATTGTACCATCACCATCTTTGTCGAAAAAATTAAATGTTTCTCGAAATTCTGTAAGATAAACCGTTTTGTTTTAAAAAAAAATGTATTTTCGGAATAAACTTCACCAAATATGCAGGTAAAGCACTTCTAGAACGTTCGAAATTTCAAAACATACCCCTTTCGTTTAAATTGTAAGGAATTATTATGTCTACGTTGCAGTTATAGTCAATCAACCAAATGCAAGAAGTGTCTTAACAGTCAAGCGGTTTGGTGTCCAGCTTATGATGCAGCATTTTTGTAAGTGAAATATGGTGTTTGTTGTCTTTACCATTGAATAAATTGTGTGAAACCATTATCATTTTAAAACAACCATTGTTGAAAACCATAAACGAAATGTCCGAGCCAACCTTTGATTTAAGTTATAATTGAAAGGTTACAGACAATAAATTACGATTATTTCCTTTAATACATGAAATGTGGGTTATTTATTTTTCTTTTGAAGTTTTTATATATCAAAACGATATTTAAATACATTTAAAAGTGATTTGTTTAACCGACTTTGAGTTATAATCAAACTTTTACAGTCATGTTATCAAAGAGTTTTCCTAAATTTCAAATAAAAATTAGTAATATGTGATACTTGTACTGCCATTAACCCTAAAACATTAGAAAAACGAGAATTTCTTATTTTTGTAAAAAATTGTTTCAATTGATATCGTTATAAATAGAAAATAATGAGCTCTACCCAATTGTCATATGTCCAAACTGTTAGACAAATTCTTATAGGAATTCTGGCCCTCAATTTTTTTTCTTCATTTTTGCCTATTATCATGAAAACTACGATATTTAGAGAGAGACATTAATTGTGTTTAATGTCTCGTATGATTTAAATTATTATAGACAAATAAACACTGAATCATAAAATGATCAGTAAGGCAAGATCTATTAAAAAGTCACAGAAACTAAAAAGACTAAAAGATCAATAATACAAGATCAACAAAATAGAGACTTTAATCATAAGTCTTCCTTAGCTTGTAGTATTGTATTATTTTGACAAAAATTATATATGATAATTTGATGACATACTTGTGCTTATCATACTCTACAGCATTATTTAATTTAAATGTGTAACCATGTCAAATTTTAGTAACTTATATTAGACATTTGTTCACACATACATGCATATGAGAACTTGAATTGAGCAAATATGATTAGTTATATCTATGAGAAATACAATCAGTTAACGTTATCTATGAGCACCCATGAGATCTTAAATTGAGCAAATATGATCAGTTGTTGAGTAAAATTTGAGCTAGATCTACTCAATTGAGTTAGATATATATCAATATTGAGACTAATCTAAATGGTTATTTGAGCACACATGAGCCTATTTATACTATTGAGAGCAATATTGGGATACTGCATGAGCAAACTAAGCAAATCTTTATTGAGACAAACCTATGAGCGCTATATTTTTAAATTTGTTCTTGACAATTTTTTGTTTATTTTTAAAAAAAATATAGGGACAACAGAGTTGGTGTATGTGGGTTCGATTCCCACCCTAGGCATTCATTTATATTGGCTGGTGCAAAGCGGGCAGTTTAGCTTAGTGGCCCCACACTGACTCTGTTGTTCATATGTTACTTAAAAAAATTAGGCGGCATTGTTAAGGTCTTGCCATCTTTATTTTTCTATTCGAAAATCAGACACAACAAAACCATTGAATAATTGTGAAAATTATACCACAGATAACTATGGTAAAACTTTAATTGTTTTTGGCATAATTAAACTTGGCTGCCATCCAAGATCTAAAAAGTTTTTATATTGATGAATTATATATATCAGATTTGGATTCTTTTGATTACAAAACATTTTGGACGGTACATGTAGGTAGCGGCCAAATCTTTATTCCTAAAGGCTTAAAGCTTTCAGGTCTGAAAATTGCCCAAAATCATCACATTTTGACAAATTTGGAACATAAAATGTACTTTTATGAAAAGAACTGATTTATTGAGTGTTAAGACTTTTGAAATAGACCCAAATTACGAACCAAATTGAGAACTTTTTGGAGTTTTATAGTTTAGGCTATTTTGGGCAATAAGTGAAACTTGTCCTTTGAATCAGTGGTTTCACAATAACCATTATATACTAAGTATCTGTTAGAAGATAGCTCTTTCACAGTACATTGTTAAACTTAAAGATAAACATATACCGACAATGACCAATATTAATGATGGAATGAGATTATACATTTGTACATGACTATATACTGTTTTATATTGTTACATGTACATACATAAATGAAAATTAAAACCAAACTGTTGTCATTATTCATAAAAAAAGAAAAGGGAGGTATGATTGGTATAAATCAGACACCAGCTCTAGACAAAATGATGAAAAAGAAATAAAGCTTATAACGATACAACATTTTTACAACAATAAAAAAACTATACATAAATCAGTTAGAAATAGCCATGAAATGTCAAATGTTAAACAATATATACAAGAAAACTAATGGCCACATCATTGTACAATCGGGAAATCAAGATATACACCAAAAAATTACAAGGCCTGTTTTACAGGTTTCTTACAAAGGACCGACACATTCATATGGTAGTTGTGTTCTATACGTATAGTGCAAAATCTTCTCATTGCTATACCAGTGGTATCCAAAGTATTAAATCCAGAACAAAGTAAAAAAAACCTAACAGTTGAAAAACTATCCAAATGTGATATTCAATTAACAAAAATACCATCTGACATTAGCAAATGGCTATCTACATATAATACATTGTAATATTTACAATGAACCATTTAATAATTAGAAAACAGAACCTACAATATACATGTATAGCTGCTGATTTAAAAAAAAAATATAATGGATAAATGAATGACTGTGTTACAATAAAACCAAGATACAACTGTAACTCAGTGAAGCTATTTATGAACATTTAAAGAGTTTGTGTTGACTGCAACAAAAATCTAGAATAAGGGATAGTAATCTTGCTGTGTTAACATCCATTTAATTAGCAATTGATCCAAAAGCTAAATGTTTCAGAAAAAAGACCTGGATACTACATGTACAAACATTGTTAATAAATGCCATTTGTAGAGCAGGATCTGCTTACCCATCCGGAGCACCTGAGATCACCTGTTTTGGTGGGGTTCGTGTTGCTCAGTCTTTAGTTTTCTATGTTGTTTCTAGTGTACTTTTATTTGTATGCATGTCTTTTTCAGTTTTAGTTATGGAATTGTAAGTTTATTTTCCATTTATCATGTTTATGAGTTTGCTGTTCATCTGGTATCTTTAGCCCCAGGGTTTCCCCTGGGTCAATTATTTTTTTCCACACCTCTTTCGCCAAAACAATGTATTTTTCCCCACTTTATTTTTTAATTAGCCACAATATTACAATTTATCTGTTTTGATATGATTGTCTTGAACCTCTTTTTCATAGTTCAGTGAGTGACTATATAGCTACTCGAAGAATTGTTTGCTATGTTGATTCTCTATTATAAGTTATATGTTAGCGATTTTTGTATGTGTGCAACTATATGGTCATAATGCCAATCTAACAGTTCTCATTTGACCAAGTAATCATTGATAATTCACAAAGTTAAGTTTCCTAGTTCAAGTCAGTATCTCAGGTATGATAGCAATTTATATTTAATATTTGTACTATATTGTATGGTGAACATATCTGTCTGGTAGGTATAATATAAACACCTGTCATTTATCAATAATTCAACACAACTTGAGGTCCTCTGATGTTCAGTACTTCAGTACTTTGATTTACATTTGGTATTATCCTATTTTAGGTTTATTTTTTCCATATTTTGTTATGTCGAGATCTTTTATAGCTTACTATATAATTAAACGGTAATGGTTTTGTCAGTTCCGTAAAATAAGTTCACAGTCGCTGTGCAGAATTGTCGGAAAAGCTGTTTAAAATTCAACATCTGTTTCTGCCAGTATTGAACATGAAGTAATAGTTATAATATTTAAATTTTGAAAAGATAAGAAGGTGGACTGAGCAAAAGCATGAACATTTACTTAATATATTACAAATTGTTTAGAATATGATCAAATGTTCAATGAGTCAACTTTTAGCAGGTAAGGGATTTAAAACGTAATCAGGGTTCAAGATATGCACGTAGGTAGTCATTCTGTAGGTCAATCGGCTATGCATTTTTTTTTTGTATATTTTACTTTCACGCTTTACTGAATATAAGTCAAAAAGGTTGTGCTCACGTAAATCTGGTTTAAACCCATTTCGTGCCATATCCTGCCTGTACCAATTCAGCGTGGTTTGATAATGTGGTGTTGTCTATTTTCTTTGTGAAGTCTATTGTGGCCCGAAATAGTCTGGTGTAATGTATAACATTATTTTATAATCCTACTATTCTTTTATCTACACTGACAAAGCAGGAAATTTCTTCACATGAAGGCGTTGTTGGTAACATAGCAGTGCTATACTTTCACATGATTTAACAGCCCCGACTTTTTAGAAATGATATTCTCATTTTCGTAACAAATATTGACAGTCACTCGTTTCATAAATGTCAGTAAAAATAAAATGGCTGGATACTTAACACTTTTTTGAAATTCTGTTGAAATATAAAGTCTACTTCTGGAAATATTGAAACGGGTGTCACATTTGGAACATATTCTGCCTATGTTTATGGAGCGCCTGAGATAACCCTGGGAACATATTCTGCCTATGTTTATGGAGCACCTGAGATAACCCTGGGAACATATTCTGCCTATGTTTATGGAGCACCTGAGATAACCCTGGGAACATATTCTGCCTATGTTTATGGAGCACCTGAGATAACCCTGGGAACATATTCTGCCTATGTTTATGGAGCGCCTCAGATAACCCTGGGGTTTTGGTAACATATTCTGCCTATGTTTATGGAGCGCCTCAGATAACCCTGGGGTTTTGGTGGGGTTCTTGATGCTCTGTCTTTAATGTTCTATGTTGTATTTTGAGCACTGTTGTTTATTTCTTCGGTTTTTTTCTCCATTTTTTGCAATGGTATTGTCAGTATTTTTTCGACTTATGAGTTTCAATATCCCTATGGTATATTTCGGCTCTTTTCTCCATAGTCTTGTTTATTTTTTTAAGATAGTGTATTGCCTTCATAGCGATTTTTTTTTACCTTTAATGATTTTTCTACGGAAGATGTTTACATAAACCCAACATCTTTTTATGTCTTCTTGTCATCAAATTCCAAGCTGTTTAAAACTTATTAACCGGAAAGAGTTTTCGTCGAAGAAGAAAAAAACGATCATTAGTCAAACGGGTATACTTTGTATTATAAACAGACTAATTTAAGTTTTCATGATAATTTTAAATATTAAAGTGAAAGAAAAAAATAATAATAAAAGATATGAACAGCAATTCAAAACAAAGATATCAAATACACAAACAAAACACATGCACAATTTCGCACATTTAATGACTGTTTTAATATAATTTATAACAAAATGTACGTTGATAACTAATAACTTCGTAACATAACACTTGTAAACATATTAAACAATAAAAATGTAATTACATGTTTTACATTTTCATTCATAATTTACACAAAATGTTCAATACTATTGCTGCCTCTAGTTGTTTCATGCGGTCTCGTTACTTCAGTTCATCGCAAGTCATCATATAAAAGAATTCTACAATATAGACAAATCATGGATAAGATAAAAGTTTGTCAATTATATGCATTTCGGTTCATGTTTCATTGTATGTCCCAAATTTAAAAATTCTAAACCCAAGTTATAAAGAGTGCTAGTATTGTATTGTTAAATTCCTTCACACTATACTCATTGGAACAATGTTCGATTGTCCATCATCATATTGTCATATAATGCAGTGGTATTACAGCTCATCAAACTTCTAACGTATATGCCATTCATTTCAGTTCAAATAAATTACCTCTATCAACTAAACAACGTTGACGTCTTCAATCAATCAATTCAAATTTGAATCTCGTCCGCCAAGGTTCTAACTATGAAATGTTTGCGCATTCATCCCACACAGCCTAACAGTCGCCCTTAATTAAGAGATGATGCACTTGCTTTTTGCTTCATGTGGTCCTAGTAGTCTTAAAAGACAATGTTAACGATGGCACACGTAACCTTGAAATAGCACCCTTTTAACATCATACATAAGGGGTATCATATCTTAAATTGGAAAGAGAGAAATAAAACATTTTTGACGAACAACGTTACATATTTCGAAATACTTTTGTATTCTACAGTTAGGAGAATTCCGCGTTTCAAAGTGCATACGAAATACATTTTCAAAACAAAGCTCGCAGAAAGTCAAGGTATGTAAGAAGAGGTTCCAAAATCGGGAACAACCTGTACATTAATATACGATCTTTTCCTCTCTAGTATTATATAGTTTCCCATTAAACCAGACGTGGCTGCGTACTTATACATCCTGCACGGCAACACGGTCCCTAATTGAAATGAGCAGTTATATGAGCTGCATAGACGAAATACTCCTATAAACCGACCGTGCAAGGGATGTGTATCTAGTCAAGATCGTTAAAAACCTCAATTTGTTGTACTCCTATATTCAATTTATATGGTAGAAATAAACTCGAACAGATAACTATTCAAGCAACATTAAAACTATGAACAAAGAACAAATAGAAACAAGAAAATAAGAAAAAAGCGGATTGTTATGACCAACGCAACATACAAACAAGACTTATTCGTGAGTATTGAGTTCAATTTGTTTGTAATTTACACTCAAGAATTAATACAAAGAGGGTGTTAAAACATAACACAAAGAATAAAAACAAATTGACTTGGTTTTAAGATAAGTACATTTAAATCACATCTCACATTTAAAAAAAAATATGAATTTGTGGACTTCCCCCTATTTAAATTTACTTTCCAGTATTTTTGTTATACTTAATTCGAAGTGGTTATTTCAATTGGAAAACAAAGCACACCATAAATGTTGTACGTCCGAAACGCTTTTCTAGATGCATCATCATCTTCAGGAACGCTCATATAAAAAAAAACTTGACCTTAAGAACCATTGGTTCAGTGGCTTCCCTATAAGCAGCACATACCACATGTATTGACAAAAAAAAATCCTTACAGAAAAGGTGTGAAAAGTGAAATAACAAAAATACCGAACATTCATTTCATGTGTTTGAGCTTTTGATTTTTGGAATGCTTAGGATATATAATTTTCTTCGAATATCGTTTTTTTTTTACTTTTCACACGTTTTCTGTAAGGATTTGTTTTGTCAATAATTTGAGAGATATACACCATATGCAAGAACTTCAAGGTTTTGAACCATTCTATTCTTTGAAAAAATGCAAGCAACATTTTACAAAGTTCTGTTTTACCTGAAAAATTAATCTTGCCATCTCCATCTTTGTCTGCTTCTTTAATCATAGACATTACATCTTCATCTGCTAAATCCTCTCCTAGGTTAGCCATCACTTGTTTTAGTTCTTTGGTATTTATAAATCCATCTCCATCTTGATCAAAAACACTAAATGCTTCCTTAAGTTCTTTCTCAGTATCAGCGTCTTGAACTTTCTTGGCCATCATCATTACAAACTCCTCAAAATCTATTTCACCGTTTCCTATAAAAGATACAGAGCACAAGATGTATTTATACAAAATTAATGTTGAGTATATTATGTAACTGATTATGAGACACAAATCCAATGTCAAGTGAAAATATTAATGCAGTACCTTCCATAGTTCCGTATCCAGCGTTTAACATATAAACATTAAATTTTTCTAATTATTTGAACTTGTTAAGTCCTAATTCCACGTAAAAACCAATGTTATAAATTAGACAATTGTCTTCCTCTTACGGCTTTTAATCTTTTCTTTATATAAAAACAATTATACTGTCATGAAATTATTACAAGTGATAAGCCGATCATTTCCTTTTGTATTTTAGGGTATGGGTATTGACTATTGACTTTGTTTATATAATATATTACAACAGACGTACTTGTAATCAGTGATACATTGAATGAATTTGTCATAATAGTAAATATCATGTGATATCTATTTCGGGATTATTTCATAATTATGGTTGCCTGTTAAAAATATGGATGTTAAGTTATGAAAATACGGAGATATGGTATGGTTGCCAATAAGGCAACTTCAACCGTGACAACCAGAGACCAAATGCAACCGTACGGCCTTCAACCATATATAAAAACATATTCCGTATATCCAGCTATAAAATGCCATTTCATGACAAAATGTGAAATAATTTAAAAGAGAAAACCAACGACTTTTTTAATGAATAGAAAACAATTAAAGAAAAATAAATATGACAGAGAGCAATCAACGACAACAACTGAATTGCAGGACCCTGGTGCTTAGACCATTTCTATTCTAAAAATGTGTTGTAACACTCCTTCTATATAGTCGCAATATACTAGAATTTACTGCAATGAAAGTTACATTATACCTGTAAGAGGTGCAAGTTCGTCATACAAAAAGAATGAATATTCCATGTACTGTCGTTGAAAGATATGTCAAAATGACAACAAGGACAAGAAAATCTCGAAACATGCCACACATGTAACTATAAAATTTATATTCCGGGACTGGACTGGACTGATATCATGTTTCCTGAAGAGTTAATAGAATATTTCTCTAAGCTTAAAGAAGTTTTTTTTTGTATTGACTACGATGTTTTAATGTTCTGAGATATATAATAGAAATGAAGATTAAAGAAAACAAGTAGTTTATCAAAATACAATCCATAGATATAAAATTTAGAATGGAAATTGGAAATTTTTCAAAGAGACAACAACCAGACCAAAGAACAGCAAACAGCACAAGGACACCAATGGGTCTTCAACACAGCGAGAACATGCTACATCCGGACTTCAGCTGGCACTTTAAACACTGTTTACTTCTTACCATCAACGTCAACCTCATTTACCATGTCCTCTAACTCTTGACTCGACATATTTTGACCTAATGACCTCATAACTGTTCCAGTTCTTTTGTTGTTATAGTACCATCGCCATCTTTATCAAACATTTTAAATGCTTCGCGATATTCTGAAAAGATTATTTGTCAGTTTGTTAATAATACACAGATTTAGCTATTTTTGGTGAAATATAGTAAAATAAATTATCATGTTGATTTAAAACAGTCGTACTGAAAATACTGAAATACGTCCGTGTAGCGAGAGTCAGTGTTTTTACTTCTGTGTTAGCATTTATCAACGAGCTAAGATTTCTACATCTATAAATTAAGGAGAAACATATTCGATCTTCAAGCAACAGTCAATAACGACAAATAAAGAATAACTGTTTTATATTCATAATGCCGGAGTATTAAATATGAATTAAATTTAATTTTGGTATTAGTTGGTGCAGTTTAATTTTGCCTTTTGATTACGGACTTTCCGTGTTGAACTTCCCTCTTCGGAATTTTGTTATTTTACTCTTGACCCAATTTATGTATTTTTGCAATTTTGTCCTTTTGGGTTGTTTTGAACTTGCAGTTAAAATGCAAGTTCTTGTTCCATATTAAAAGACACATTGTGACTTTGAAACTTTCGCAATAAAAGCTGCTTCACTTTTAAGGAAGTGCATGTTATGTTTTCAATGATAAAACACCGTGTCGTTTCTTTTGCGCAATTTTCACGTTTGTCTCTTACCTTGAATTTGTTCTGGCGTCAAGTTCTCAACCTGAAAAAAAAGAAAACAGTTCTTTGTTTGTTTAAATGTAGAATAAGTTGAACAGTTAGAAAACTGTTCAAATGAGTGGCGATAGATGATACCAGAGGGAGTTTCTATCTTTAATTATTCATCAGATAAAAGTTTAATAAAACAATATAATTTTATGAAATTTAAAGATACATGTATACTCAATGTCCTACCTTCGTCTTTATTAGTGGCATATTTAGTTTTATATATAAGCTTAGCTTTCACACAACTCCCTTTAAAACTGCTCTAACATCGATACAATGTACTACGAATTACTTTGATCCAATGTACTACAAACTTACTTTTTGAATAAGTAATTTCTTTTAATTATCCTAAAGTCCTTGCAATGATGTACAGATCACGTTCAAGTATTCGAAATCAAATGAAATAAATGTGAATAATGATTAGTTATTAACACTTAGCGTGCTGATAGTCTTTTGTCGATCTACTGTAAACTTAATTAATATGCCGTGTTTGGTATTTACTTATAATCGACCCAGCATCATCTCTTAGTTAAAAACCATATTGGTGTAACATCTAGGTTTTCTAACACTAAGCCTGATCATTGAAATTTCATACACTGTATTGATCAAGCTTGTTCTTGCTTAATGTATACTATATATAGATAAGTAACCGGTGAGTGAAAGGTTAAAACATCCAAGTTTATAGTATTTGGTCTTTTAAAAAGTGAAAGAGTGTCTTTAAGTGTCTCTCTTTTATTGTTTTATTACAACTTATATTTGAAAGTTGATTAAAAAGAATTAATTGACGTTTTTCGTCCAAGGCACTTATATTCCTCCTGTATGACTAAACGAGTCCTTTTATATCGGACTTTATAGTTTAAAATGTCTAAATGACAATGGTGTGGGCAACTTAATGTACAGCCGTACCGTATTAGAAAAAAAACTGGTACCTTAAAGTTAACCACAAACTCGCCGGCATGAAAAAACATTAAAAAATATTCAAAGAGAAAGCCGAAAGCCGTGTTATACTACACCAATAAACGAAGCAACTACTACCGAAGACAACTACCGGATTACAGACTCTTTGGTGCGAAAAGACTCATACATTATTTTGTTAAACATGTAACCCCTCATTAAAAAAAACACAAATTGGGACAGTGGATTGAAAAGTATCAATATAAAAAAGAAGATGTGGTATGATTGCCAATGAGACAACTATCACAAAAGACCAAAATGACACAGACATTAACAACTATAGGTCACCGTACGGCCTTCAACAATGAGCAAAGCCCATACCGCATAGTCGGCTATAATATAGGCCCCGATAAGACAATGTAAAACAATTCAAACGAGAAAACTAACGGCCTTTTGAACTATGTTAAAAAATGAACGAAAAACAAATATAACACATAACAAAGACAACCACTGAATTACAGACTATTTAACTTCAGACATATTCCGTACGATCATGGAAACAATTACTATATATGCAACGTTGAGATGCTTTGTAAGGTTGTCTACATATTTTAACATTGATTTTATAGACTGTATTTTAGATCTTCTCATGTATTATAAGTTCCAACAAAAGATTTAAATGGACAAATAAAATACATGATACAATAAAATCATATTGACCTTTGTTTACAAGATTAAATATCAAATGATTGATTAACATTAGCATAAACACTTAGAAGGTTTTGAAGTACCTATATTATTATGGAAACCATGTACTGATTGTTAAATCAAAATATTTTTCATAAGTAAGCAAAATCTCAAGACTTTAAATGTCCCTTCTTCTAGTATGTGTACTTTGCTGTATATTTGGTTTTAATCAAATTGAGGGGTCATATCTGAAGAACATTAGCAATTGCAATAAGTTTTGGAATACGACAAGACAGAGAGAGATAAGCATTCGCCGACTTTAATTCGCCTTTTATTTGTCACGATTAGTCAAAAGTGTAGTTTTGTAATTTATTTACCCAAACTTAAAGCGAGTAAAGCGTCAGTGGAGGTGGCCAATGAGACAGCAACCCAGGATAATTTATATAGATTGTCAGATGATTATACTGTATATTATGTCAAGCTCAAAATAAGCCAAACTCCTGACAAGTTGTGAAATAAGTAAAACACAGACTATTAAACATTTGTCATCGACATAAAAACATGAAAAAAACGGATAATACTAAAATATACAGGTTGCCAAGGACTGATTAATATTACAGAAATTGAATGTGGTTGGGCTCACTCTTTTTTTTGAGCCAATCGAATTTCTTAATATTATATTTTTGTTAAGCTTTCAACAATTGTCACTGTTTGTAGAATACTATTAATGAACTCTGTTGTGTTTGTGGGTAGTGGTGTATTCTTTTGTCATTATCCTGATGTTGTCTGTTCAATTCATCTTATGCTTTTTTGATATCCCATTACTCCTTCTTTTTAAAAAGTTGTTCGTTCTTGAAATGCCAAAAACATTCTGGCGAATTATAAAAGCTGATTTCCAGAACATGACTAAAGACCACCCGTGTACAAAAAAGATAGAAATCTTTACATTTGTACTTTAAATTCCTTGTGTTCTAGTAAGACTGTTCATATGGGCATGACATTCCTACCTATTATCTAGATAGTACAATATGTGTGGAACATTATTATGTATGAGGATATCAATATTGTCTTCATTTAAATCTGACTATAAGACAATGATCAATAAATAATTATGCAACTTTATTTGGTCGGGATTAAATTTATAAGATTACGATATATTTTGTATAAAAGACAATTAATTGCCAAGGACCACTAGGTGCGATAACGGCATATATTGCTGAAATGTTGTTAATATTGGTATATACAGATCACAAGCGGGTTCCACCTAAATAATTTACCATTTACTAATGACATCTATGATATTGCAAAGCATGTTTGGGGGCACAGTTTTCTTTTTTTTTCATGGTTTACATTTTTATAACCTTTACGACATAGACATTTTTCTTTAAGAACAATTTTTTGTCAGTCGTCACATGCGATTTTATTCTTCTTGAAAACATCTTTTATGACCACCATGTTTTATAGTTGTATCATTCTACACAAAATTCCGCTTGTTTTGGGGCATTTGGAGGGCTAGAATACATTTCAATCTTTATAAAGGTTTATCTGCAATACCAAATTAGCTGTTTTTGATTTATACAAATTGATATGGCCTTTATTAACTTACAGTAAATGAAAGCTTAACAACAAATGGTTGATGTTCTTCTGTGAGAGGGTTGCTCAAATAAAATAAACAGAAGCAGAAACAGAAACAGTAGTATACCTCACTTTGAAAAAAAAATGCCAGAAAAGGGGTAAACAACACGTAATTTCTAATTAAGAAAACTGCGCCCCTCTCGTTCCAACCTACACCCAAGAGAGAAATAGAGGAAAACCATTTCCAGCAACATTCAGAAAATATGGGTGATTTCAACTGTATTCAGTCCAAAAATGAATATCTCGACTTGATATTTACAAATAACCCTTAAAACACAAGTGACACGACAATTTATAAAAATAACCATCCTGTTGGTTGCTTAATGTCCTGTGGCAAATATTTCAAATTATAACAGATATTCTAACATAACAAAAATGTCGATAGCAACAGAAGTTCGGTAGATGATGTCGTAAATCTGTGAGTAAAAAAAAGCCGAACACAAAATAAATATGAACACATTGCTTGTACCTACCATTTTGATGTTTGGTGTGGGTCCTCTATTAAATGAAAGTTGTTGAATCAGTTCATCAGAGTATGTAATGCAACAGTTTTATCTATGAATTCAGTCATGATATCATCTTTTCATGATATTTCTATAGGAACAAACAGAATTTAATAGTGTCCGAATGTATATTACACTAACAGTTATGAAAATGGTATACTACTTTTTAATTAATACATTATGATTTAAACGAACAGGTAGATTTAATATTTGATGAACGTCGAATTAAGGTACTTCCAGAGGTCAAAGGTGTGTTGTATTATGTTATTATATGTTTCGGTCATTTAATATGATTTGTTACATTGTACAATTATATCACAATACAGAACTAAATACAACCCGTCTAGATGTAATGTGCATTACGTAAAGACATAAGCTACGAAGAGACTGTTATGCGTTTTCTATATAGGGCTACAATGAACAGTACCCATTTTGATAGCTTGTCTTTTGTATAGTTCCAATCTATTTATCCAAAGTAGGAATATAGTCAGTGGTTTCCGCTGTGTCTTTTTATTTTTCTATTTTAACATTTGATATTTATTTGATCTTTTTTATTGTTGGATTCGTTTACATTTTTTTTTGGGGGGGGGGGGGAATGATATCTGTGGATGATTGTATGTATGAGCTAACCTAATAGTCCTGTTGTAAAATGCGTGAAACTGTAAATTTTATTAATTTTCTTCTTTTTATGTTATGTTCGGAACTAAAAAGTTATTACTTCTCACGATTAGTTTTTTACATTTTCATTATTCAAAGTAAGAAGTGCATTTAGTTAGAGAAATCCGAGGTTTTTTTTATCTGTTATATTTAAAATTAAGTTTGATAAGAGACAGTTAAAGTTGTGTACGATTTGCGTCCCTTGTGCTTTTATAATTGATATGAAAATGTTTTGTCGTGAGAAATATTCTTATATATACATGTAACAAAAATCATTAATATCTATGCACAAATGCCGACAAATTGTGTTTGCGAAAGAATATGTCATTTATATCATGTGTATTGAATAATTGTAAGGCGTACCTATTTATCTGGCACGTATCATATTACCGCATGTCTTTTATTCATTATCCAACATAACTTGCGGTCATCAAATGTTCAGTACAACAGTACTTTGATTAATAAAGGCAACAGTATAGTATACCGGTGTTCAAAACTCATAAATCGATTGAGAGAAGACAAATCCAAGTTACAAACTAACGCCGAGGGAAACACATCAACTATAAGAGGAAAACAAAAGAACATCAGGAAAACTAAAGTGCAACAAAAAAAAACCACGCCAACATACATAGAAACGAACTATTTGATAATAACTGCCATATTCCTGACTTGGTACAGGACATTTTAAGGAAAAATGGTAAGCTGAACAATGGTTTAATGGCTTGCCAAACCTCCATAGGTATTGACTCAATTTAATTAATTCTGTTATAGAGTTGATGTATTCTATCATAAACATCCTGTTGATTGATTGTCCAGTGGCCAATTTTTAATGTATGTTCATTATATTATGTTGGGTTTAATCGACAATGGAGGCAAAGTACAGCGCTGTAAGATGTATTCAAAAAGTCACTATATTGCCATATCTCACCAAATATATCGTGAAAATATAACGCTATGTTGACATTACACTAAACTTCTTTTGTACCTCTTTGAAATACTTTTACTTTCTCTACTTTCCGTTTCTTCATTTTTTTTAAGGGGGGGGGGTGTTTGTTATTGTGTAGTCTTGTTGCCGTCTCATTATGTTTAATGCACATCTTTCAATTCATAAATAAAAGTTCCTAAATATAATTTTCTGTTTTATAATTTTAGTACAGTAATCATTTTATTTTATTAAGATTAGAATATAATCTGTGAGATCGCCGTTTCCTTTCTGTGAGATATTAATGTTGATAATTTGTCTCTACTGACATAATAGTCGTATACATTTGCTTTATTGCAGTTGCTTTGCTGTATACATCAGACAACTAAACGAGTTTATTGCAAGCAGTAACTGTATTGGCATCACCAATTAAGTATTCTTTATCATTGTCTCAAATTCTGAAAAGAAAGAAACAAAACATGTATAAACTGTCTTTTTTGTCGGGATGTACAAGTACCCGGCCACGTCCACTTGTATTTTTGTCCATCTGATGAGTTAAGTCTTTTTCAACTGATTTTTACATCAGAGGCCCCTGAGGGGCCTCGGGTGTATTGCCATCGCCTACATTTCAAAGATCAAAGAGATGCATATATAATTAGTTTTGGAATGATAACCGACATTATAGACGCGCGGACCTATAGAGTGCAGAATAAAATTCCGTATTGCTTCTTTTAAATTCATGTTTTCAATGGATACTCAGTTTTTTTAAATTTTTCTTAGTGCAAATTTATAATATGAAAATGTTTTGTCGTTAAAAATATTTGTATATTAATCAAACGATCTTCAATATCAATGACGTGTTGCGGATGAATACCACGAGTGCGCAAGAGCGAGCGTGTAGAAAATCGAGAGGAAATCAATTTACACATTTATACACCGAAAGGTAATTATATTTCAATTATTTGATTTCGAGTAACCTTTTTAAACCGTTTGTAGCATATTTGTATATCATATCATCGTAGCAAAACCAGGAATATTTAATCTGGCACAATATGAAAATGATTTCTCTGTTTACGTTTCCTGTCGCCATTTTGAAAATACCAGCCAGGGGGGGGGGGGGGGGTCCAACTATATGATCCTATATATGTCCCGATTCAAATGCATTGATTAGCAAGCCAGTCAAGGTCGTTAAAAACTTCCATTTGTTGTATTGATCAGCCAAAAATGTGGGGTGCCAACACCGGAACCCCCGATGGATCCACCAATGAGACACACACACGCGGAACTATTTTTTTTTTTAAGATACTGTTTCGGATTTTCGTTCCTTCTCCGACTAAGTTTGTTGCATTAGTATATGTAAATTATGTCCCTTGTAAAAACTGGAATGAAAAACAGAAATTTATTATGACTTTGAATATATGTAAGTTATATTTAATTATTGGTTGATTTTATTGTTTATATTTATATGTCATATTCATAGAATCATCGTCTTACTTTACACTGAAATGACAGAGTCTGGGTAAATCAAATTTTACAATACTGAATTTCCATACATGTCATAAGTGATGGTACACAGACAGGTTTCTGTCGATGTGGTGTTTAGTTTCTATCCACACCCTTACGAAAAATCAAGTGATTTTGTGATTTTTCATACGGGTGTGGGTAATAAACCCCCCATTGACAGAAACAAGTGCCTGTAAGTCCCTACCTAACTTACTAGCCAAAAGATATATTGGTAGTCCAAATAATTATGACGTCTGGCAAGGCTATTTTAATTTTTTTCTGGGACGCCTTCCTACGACGTCATAACGCTGAAGCCATTTTTTGGTATACGATTGCTTTCAAGCAATATGTAGACTTATACCGGTGGCTCAGGGCATTGCCCTCAGTCAATCGTTTTATTCTAAACATTAAGGAACATCTCAGATTCTCATGATTGTCTTGCTTTAAAAGGTAAAAACAAACAAAGGGATTGAACTTAAACAACTTTCCTATAATGTTCTTTTCATAATCTTCATGTTTGATAATTCCCTTGACTTATATGCATGTACATGTACTTAACAACACGGAAAATCAGAATTAAGCAGTATTTATATTTAGTGTATTTATAAATTAAGAAACACGTCAGAGGGAATTCCCAGATTTTGATAAAATGCGAGAGTTCTCTGAATTCCGATAAATCTATATATTTCTGTCATACATGTATAAGAACTGAAGTGGAGTTTTTCTGATATGTTACCGTTATGAAACTGATATTTGAGTATGTACTTCCATGAAGAAATAGAGAACCATCTAGGTCGTTTAATATAAGTTCTTGCTACAGGGTTTGTTTTGGAAGTTATGTGCATGCGTATAGTTTTCTTGACTTCAAGGGGTTTTAGATTGAATGGTTGCTCTGGATTCCCCACTCAATTAATTAATTTATAACTCATGGGATCTTTTCTATGTATGTCTGCTATTGAGGGTTATTGTTGTTGCATAATTTTAAATCATACGCATCATTTAAATTAAAATAAATATACATGTAGTCCACATCGTAGAGCACCCCTTCAGGCGAAATGGAGTCTTCCATATTATCGTTTCGAGTTGTCTCCCTTCCGGAAGTAACTTCCGTGAATTCTGAATCAAAACAACACATCAAGTATTAGCCCGTTCTGTCAATAAACGTCGTATTATATTAAAAACGATCGCAATTTAAACTGATAAATGTGTACGGAAAGGAGTCATGATCACTGACCCAAAGGAAATTAAATATTTAAAGAGTTAGGAATGGGGTTCCTCCTAGAATTAACGTAGGAAAATAGGTGATAAGATACGAAGTGAAATACCTTCTCTCACTCTGAGTCTCAGTGACTGCTGTGGAAAGTAAACTTGGAATTGATAGTACAAAAATAAAACACAATAGGCATAATTACATTGTTCATGCATACACTTTTATCCGTGATTGGCTATTTTGTAACTATTTTACATGTGCAGTTGAATTAGTTTTGAAAATAATATTATCCAGCTACATGTATACATGTGTCAATGAAACAACAACAATCGTATCCCTCAAAGCAATCTGCTCTTTGATTACGTCTGGATTTTGAGAGCAAATTTTGGGGGGAACTTTGACACCTAATTTTGACATGAATTTTTCATTGCCGGTGTCATATGGTATTTTGAACCCCCTAAAAATTGAACCCGGGGCCAAAATACCATGCGGTAAAATGACCCTGGATAACAAGCACTTTTTTTACATTTCAATATTTTATGATGTATTTAAATGAGTAGCTATTGTTTGCAAACTCCATTAGAAATTTGAATTGAGATCAGTTTTGGAATAAGGGGGATGTGAAAAAAATTGGGGGGGGGGGGGGGGGGGTTCAATTTTTCTATTTCAGATTTCATTAATAAATAGAAAATTTCTTCAAATATTTTTTTGAGAGGATTAATATTCAACAGCATAGTGAATTGCTCAAAGGCCAAAAAAAATTTCTTAAGTTCATTAGACCACATTCATTCTGTGTCAACTATTTAATCACAATCCAAATTTAGAGCTGAATCCAGCTTGAATGTTGTGTCCATACTTGCCCCAACTGTTCAGGGTTCAACCTCTGCGGTTGTATAAAGCTGCGCCCTGCGGAGCATCTTGTTTTATATTTGTTCTTAACAATTTTTTGTTCATTTAAAAATATAGGGACAACAGAGTGGGTGTATGTGGGTTCGATTCCCACCCTAGGCATTCATTTATATTGGCTGGTGCAAAGCGGGCAGTTTAGCTTAGTGGCCCCACACTGACTCTGTTGTTCATATGTCACTTTAAAAAATCAGGCCTCGTTCAGGTCTTGCCATCTTTATTTTTCTTTTCGAAATCATACACAACAAAACCATTGAAAAATTGTGAAAACTATACCACAGACAACTATGGTAAAACTTTAATTGTTTTTGGCATAAATAACCTTGGTTGCCATCCAAGATCCACATTTTTTTTATATTGATGAATTATATATATATATATCAGATTTGTTTTCTTTTGGTTACAAAACATGTTGGATGGTAGGTGGCGGCCAAATCTTTATTCCTAATATAAAGGCATAAAGCTTTCAGGTCTGAAAATTGCCCCAAATCATCACATTTTGATAAATGGAACATAAAATGTGCTAGTTGTTCGTTGTGAGCCAAGGCTCCGTGTTGAAGGCCATACATTGACCTATAATGGTTTACCTTTTTAAATTGTTATTTGGATGGAGAGTTGTCTCATTGGCACTCACACCACATCTTCCTATATCTATTTTATGAAAAGAACTGATTTATTGAGCGTTAAGACTTTTGAAATGGACCCATTTATGAACCAAATTGTGAATTTTTCGAAGTTTTATAGTCATTTTGGGCAATTAGTGAAGCTTGTCCTTTGAATCAGTGGTTAACCAATAACCATAATACTAAGTATCTGTTAGAAGATAGCTCTTTCACAGTACATTGTTAAACTTAAAGATAAATATATACCAACAATGACCAATATTAATGATGGAATGAGATTATACATGTATATATACTATTTTAAGTTGTTAAATGTACATGTACATACATCAATGAACATTAAAACCAAACCAGCTCTAGACAAAATGATGAAAAAGAAATAAAGCTTACCATACAACATTTTTACAATCAGAAAAAAACTACATAAATCAGTTAGAAATCGAAGTAGCCATGAAATGACAAATGTTAAACAATATATACAAGAAAACTAATGACCACATCAATGAACAAATGGAAAATCAAGATATACACCATAAAATTACAAGCCCTGTCTTACAGGCTTCTTACTAAGGACCAACACATTCATATGGTAGTTGTGAACTTCTATATGTATTGTGCAAAATTTTCTCATTGCTAAAACCAATGGTATCCAAAGTATTAAATCCAGAACAAAGTAAAAAAAGACTAACAGTTGAAAAACTATCCAATTGTTGTGAAATTCAATTAACAAAAATACCATCATTAGCGTAAGGCTATCTACATATAAAACATTGTAATATTTACAATGAACTATTTAATAATTAAAAAGCAGAACCTACAATGTACATGTACATGTATAGCTGTTAATTTTTTCTATTTAAAAAAAAATATAATGGATAAATGATTGCAATTGACTGTGTTCAAATAAAACCAAGATAAGTCAGTGAAGCTATTTATAAACATTTAAAAAGTTTGTGTTGACTGCAACAAAAATCTAGAATAAGGGATAGTAATCTTGCTGTGTTAACATCCATTTAATTAGCAATTGATCCAAAAGCTAAATGTTTCAGAAAATAGAAGACCTGGATACTAAATGTACAAACATTGTTAATTAATGCCATTTGTAGAGTAGGATCTGCTTGTACCCATCCGGAGCAACTGAGATTACCTCCAAGGATTGGTGGGGTTCGTGTTGCTCAGTCTTTAGTTTTCTATGTTGTTTCTAGTGTACTTTTATTGGTCTGCATGTCTTTTTCAGTTTTAGTCATGGAATGTAAGTTTATTTTCGATTTATGAGTTTGCTGTTCATTTGGTATCTTTAGCCCCAATATTAGAAATACAATTTATCTGTTTTAATGTGATTGTCTTGAACCTCTTTTTCATAGTTCAGTGAGTGACTATATAGCTACTCGAAGAAATATTTGCTATGTTGATTCTCTATTATAAGTTATATGCTAACGATTTTTGTATGTGTGCAACTATATGGTCATTATGCCAATCTAACAGTTCTCATTTGACCACGTAATCATTGATAATTCACAAAGTTAAGTTTCCTAGTTCAAGACAGTATCTCAGATATGATAGCAAATTATATTATTTGTACTATATTGTAATGTGAACATATCTGTCTGGCAGGTATAATATAAACACCTGTCATTTATCAATAATTCAACATAACTTGAGGTCCTCTGATGTTCAGTACTTCAGTACTTTGATTATAGTTCGTTCTTATGTTGTACTGTTACCACTGTCCCAGGTTAGGGGGAGGGTTGGGATCCCGCTAACATGTTTAATCCCACCACATTATTTAAGTATGTGCCTGTCCTAAGTCAGGAGCCTATAATTCAGTGGTTGTCGTTTGTTTATGTGTTACATATTTGTTTTTCGTTCATTTTTTTTTATATAAATAAGGCCGTTAGTTTTCTCGTTTGAATTGTTTTACATTGTCTTATCGGGGCCTTTTATAGCCGACTTTGCGGTATGGGCTTTGCTCATTGTTGAAGGCCGTACGGTGACCTATAGTTGTTTTAATGTCTGTGTCATTTTGGTCTCTTGTGAACAGTTGTCTCATTGGCAATCATACCACATCTTCTTTTTTATATAATAGCAAGACAAAACTTAGATCTCCTAGTCTGATATGTATAAATGTATTGCTATACGTTAAATAGTAAAGACTACGACTTTAATATAAATTTTTACTACTGATAACTATAAAATACGCTTTCATTTCGAGTCGCATTTCCTTTTCATTAGTTTATAAAACGACGGTTTCATAAGATTTCAGTATGCAGCTACTGTTGTAACTGTAAGATCACTAGATTAATTTAAGGCATTTTGACTTCTGTAACAGGTCTAAACAAAACATCCCAACCCTTGAAGCGATTATTAATAAATTAAATGGTTACAATCTTGAAATAAATTAACTGAATTAAAAGAAAACTGAATGTTCTTTTTTGTTGTTGTTTATATTAGAGGGAAATATAGTTTATCGATTTTCAAATCTCACGATTCCATTTAGAAAATACAAATCGAGTTAAAATCGTATGAACTCTCAAAGTGCGTCTACACGCATGCATCAAGCACCATAAAAATACTAATAACAATAATGAACTCTGTATTCAAAGAGGTTAAATCAATTAGAACCAATATAATTTTCATAGAGGCACTCAAACAAAATACATGTATA
The DNA here is from genome assembly GCA_019925275.1 of Mytilus edulis. Taxonomy (NCBI): domain Eukaryota; kingdom Metazoa; phylum Mollusca; class Bivalvia; order Mytilida; family Mytilidae; genus Mytilus; species Mytilus edulis. The sequence goes on from CM034350.1 coordinate 50,440,789, forward strand.
CAGTTAACATTCATACAAGCCACGAGAATCCACACTCGAAAATGTGTTTCTAGTGAGTCGAGAAATAGACACATCGTATCTTTATATTTTTGAATTAAATTAACTTAACAGAACTTAATCAAAGAAAAGTTCTGGTTCTATTTATACTGTCTTTAGAAGTATATAAAATGATGTTCATACCTTCAAAATCAATCACACCGTCTTTTTTAAGATCAGCTCCGTCTATCATCAGTTTAATTTCATCATCAGAACATTTTATACCAAGACCAGAAAAGACTTTTTGAAGATTATCACATGTAATTAATCCAGTGCTATCTACATCAAAAACGTTAAATGTTTCTAGAACAACATCATCTTCGTTTTCTCCATTGGTTAACACCTTGTCCTTCATCATTTCAACAAATTCGTCTATTTCAATTGTTCCGTTTCCTACAAAATAACCGACGTACTTATATTCAAATGTAGAAAAGTATGTCTGAAAATTCGCTGACTCTAAGGAAGCTGGAATACATATGAGGAAAGCATCTATATATTTAATATGGAGGGTTCACTATTCAATTGTTTTGCTTAACGTCAGTGTCCAGTATTCTATGTATATGCAGGACGAAGACAAATTATGGAACATATTGCTTTGCAGATCCAATATATAAGTTCTGCATAGTGGATCGACCGAGATGCATAGGAAAAGTTGGATTGGTAAAAATTTGTCTGGCAACAGGGCATCTACGGGTCTCTCAAAGAGCTGTAACAATGGTTTTTGACGTGTATAGTTGCTTGGCACTTTCCTTATAAATGCGATTCGTCGGATTTAACGTATTTCTGCGTATTTATACAACCCACACAGACAAACTGACACCCTCTTTATGTACCAAGGGTTGATATTTAAAGTTTCCTGGTAATTTCTAATGAGTAAAAACACAAAAATAGTAAAACTCCGCAGAAAATTCAAAAAAAGAAATTCCCTATTTAAATGAAAGTATTGTAAATATTACAGAAAAGAAAAATATGGGTAATAGAAGGGTACAATAAAAACCATATGTCAACGTTAACAGTATGGCCATGAGAATGAAGTACAAACGAATAATTTACGATCCATTTAGGAGATAACTTTATTGTATTTTAAGCTCAATTGGGGATTTGATGGTCGCAAATTAAGTTTACTGGCGACGCGTTAGCATTATATTTTCATATGTGTTTATTTTTGAATAACAAACCATCTTCATCAACTTCGTTTATCATATCCTGCAGTTCGGCCTCTGTTGGATTCTGTCCAAGTTGCCTTAAAACTGTACCTAGTTCTTTTGAAGTAATCGTTCCCGAATCATCGTCATCAAACAGTTTGAAAGCTTGTTTAAAATCTAAACAGTAATAAATAAAATCAATGTCAGATATTGGCAGCTTCTGTTTTGTACAAGAGATCATTATCGTAAACATGCATGTGCAACGATTATTATGAATTTATAAATCAATTTTTCGTTATGAAATTTACAAACATAAGCAGACCGCAATCAGTAATATCTGAGATCTTGTTTGGTTTCTGAATAAAATATTTCTCATAGATGTTATTTTACTTGATTTTGCCATGTGATTATGGACTTTCCGAATTTATTTTCCTCTAAGTTACGTATTTTTGTGATTTTACTTCTTTTTTTTTCAATAAAACAACAATTAACTTATATTTTCGAATTCTGAAGTTCGACCTCCGTATGATTCTGTCCAATGTGCATTAAAAATACCTAGTTCTTTTGTTCGATTTATTTTTAATTCATTGTTGTGTGGTGAAGTCCAGTGTCAAATGTTTCATGCTTTTTCAGAAAAAGAACTACAATTGACAAAACGATTAATATATATATAGTTAAAAACCGCAAAAGTGCGATGTAACTTAGACTGACATTTCAATAGGTGATAAGTTGCATACGAAAGAGGCAGAACATTTGCCGTTAAAAGACCAACTCAACTGCGGAAACACTAGAGTTTTTTGTTTTTGTTTCAAATAAACTCATCATAGATACCAGGACTAAATTTTGTATATACGCCAGACGCGCGTTTCGTCTACAAAAGACTCATCAGTGACGCTAGAATCCAAAAAAGTTAAAAAGGCCTAATAAAGTACGAAGTTGAAGAGCATTGACGACCAAATTCCTAAAAGTTTTGCCAAATACAGCTAAGGTAATCCATGCCTGAGGTAGAAAAGCAAAGGTTCTTTAAACTGCAAATGTGTGTTGCACTCCGTACACGAGGCATCTGATTAAACGTTCCTGGACATGACTGCTTGTTTATACATCCTATCTGAGACGTCTTTTTCTGCATAGATTTTCTGCCAGATCGGAGAAGGCCTGGGTGGACCATGTTTTTATAATTAAAAAAAATCATCAAAGATAACAGGCTTTTAATTTGTACGCCATGTGTTAAATTTGATAGAAAAAAAGTTTACCTGCCAAAATATCTGGTGGTATCTCAATTTCTTTAGGTGTTTCCGGTGTTTGCCGACGAGAAGCTCTGCTTGTACTTGTCTGAAATTAATTATCTTATGACCAAGGTAGTGTATATATAGTAAACTGTATAAGTTCAACATTTTCAAGTAAATTAAATGCAGATTTTGATGAAACCATGGAAGTTGACGATAAAGAAATTGATTCTCTGAAAGTATATCGATAGCAAATATCTTGTACAGACATAATGGCAAAAAGAGAGATAAAGTATCACACTAGGCTTGTCTATTTTAATGTTCATTCGAACTAGAACAATTACAAGATAGGCACATTGAGAAACTATAACATTTTATACTTCAAAATCCAGTTAACGATTTAAAATGATGTTATCCTAAATAGGACAGTTCTCTTGGGAAAATGCATCCCTAAATTTTGTACTATATCGGAAATATTAAGTTGTAAATTAAGATTAATAAACTTACCATTATTCCTTCAGGATTACGACAACAGTGACATCCATGTATTTGTGTGTTTGAGATCCGAAATCAATACTTGTGAATTAATACATTTAATAGATAACAATTTATATTTAAGCATTCTTTTATTTGATTTAATATTCTTTACAAAACAATAACTGTACATTTTAAATAATTTAAACCAGACAGTCAGATAAATAATGAAATAAATCAAGACAACTCATTGTGTGAAATTTAAACTGACTATTATAGTATATACACGTATTGGTAATATATGGTGCTTAAATAAAGTACTTCGTTGATAATATGACATTATATAGAATCCCGGATTTTGATTGGTTCATGGCTGGTGTTTTTTCCTTGCATCGTCTTTTATTAGATGAATATTGTTCATATTTCATTATATCCCCAGTATATGTTGCAGGATATATAAAAAAAAAAAAAAAAAAAAAAAACCTGCGCCATGAGCGCATCAAACGCCCGTCACTTTTTTTAAAGAATAAATAAAGTTCAAAACCCCATAACAAGTAAACGTGAAGTTTGAAAGGAGTAGGTCCGGTAAGACCCCTTTTTGGCCCCAAAATATAACAGTTTTACAAAATGTTAAAATGTAAACTTTTAGTTATTTATTGGACAGTTGAATACTTCTGCTACATAAATATGGGCTGTTTTTGACAATACAATGCACATTTATCGGATTGTAGCACCATTAGGTCATGCTAAATTACTGAAATCTTCAAAATTCTATCATTTTAGTTAAATTTTAGACGGTTTCCTTGTAAAACGAAAGTGGCCGCATTCGTGTTCATCCTTAATATTGAAATGTAAGTTGTATTTTATGATAATACATAACATATATAAAGGTTGTGGATGAACACGGATGCGGCCACTTTCATTTTTGACAAAAACCATCTGAAAAGTAACGTTTTTTGGCATATTTGAGAGATTTTTAAGGAGGCTCGAGGGTATAAAAATATCCGAAAAAAATTAAACATTTTTTTTTCATTACAAATTTTATTTATTACCTTTTGTAGTTGTTACTTTATCATATGGTACAAAAATCATTCAAAACAATCAATTCGTGTTGGTCCCAGATGACTTTTAAAATAAATACATCATTAAAAAAGTTCCAAATTATCTCCCTTTGGTGAAAAAATGCCATTTTTTGGCTTAAAAATTGAAATATATATTTTAACTCATCGGTGACCTATATTTTTTAATATAATTTCCATATAAGCTGTACTTAAACTAAATTATTGTAAAATTTTAGCGATTTCTGTAATAAATTTCTTTTTTTATTTCGATATTTACCTTTATTTCTCCTATTAGTTCAACAGAAAAAACATCTATACAAAAATGTATGCATCTTTCGAAGGCAGATTGTGAGCGCTAATGAACGGTGACCCCAATTTTTTATTTTATTTTTCTATTAACTATAAGATAAAGTTCATTTATAGAAAAATATAGAGAAATCCTATATAAATGATTTAGACCCGCGAACCCCCTTGTGGTCAAAATCTTTCGTCAGATGAAACTGAAATTTGAGGCCAAAATGAGTCCTTACCGGACCTACTCCTTTATAGAAATCGAAAGGCCATAGATATAAATAATTCACCAAAGTTTAAGCAAAACTTCTCAAAGCAATTTGGAGTTATTGTCCATGCAAAAACAGGAAAATCTGCCTTTTTGTAAATAATAAAACCCCATAACTCGGAAACGTAAAATCTATAATTTATAAATATCAAAAGGGAGCTCATATCAATATAGATGAAGTTTATCGCAAATTGGTGATTTCAAGTGTGTTTGAGTTATTGTTCGAAAACTGGAAAATCTCCCTTTCTGCAATGAATAAAACCACAAAACTCGGAAACTTCAAATACAAAATTCATAAAAAACGAAGGGGAGTTCACATCAATAGATATAAACAATTCACTTTAGTTTCATGCAAATTGGTAAAAGCGTTTTTTACTTAATGTCCGACACGTTGACGACAGACGAACAGATGGACAGACGGACAACGGTATACCATAATACGTCTCGTAAACGGGCGTATAAAATAAGGAATGTGGTATGAATGTCAATGAGACAACTATCCACCAAATTACAAATGAAATGGATGTCAACCTTTCAACAATGAGAAAGAAAACGTACCGTATAGTTCTCTATAATAGGCCCCTACAAAATAATATGAAACTTTAATAGTTCAATAGAAAAAACTAACGGCACAATTTTTAACAAAACAATTTACGAAAAACAAGCCTTATGGACTTTGCTCATTGTTGAAAGCCGTACGGTGATCTATAGCTGTTAATTTCTGTGTCATTTTGTCTCTTGTGGAGAGTTGTCTAATTGTCAATCATACCTCATCTTTTTTTATACTTTTTGCAATGGAATTTGCCATAACGTTACGGTGTATGCTCTACTTACCAGTCACGAAGATGCTTGATATGTGCTTTTTATCAATCATATCTTCTTTAATACCCCAGTCCCACTAGGCCACGATCGCACTACGATCTGTGAAAAAAATGCAAATTTTGATGATCGTAGTACGATCGTGTAGGTCGCAGTAATACCACAGTCCCACTAGGCCACGATCGCACTACGATCTGTGAAAAAAATGCAAATTTTGATGATCGTGGTACGATCGTGTAGGTCGCAGTAAGGTCGTACCACGATCGTGGTGAGGTCTTCAAGATCGTGAAGAGCGTGGCCAACTTTGAACATGTTCAAAACAATCGTGGTGCGGTCGTGGCGAAATTAGGTCGTAGTAGAAGCGTAGTGAGAGCGCACTAAGATCGTAGTATGATCGCAAAGGTCGCTGTACAATCGTAGCGAGAGCGTGATTCTATTCGGAGAGATTGCGCTACGATCTCACAGCGACGTTATTACGACCTTACTACGACCATCACGTTCTCACTGCGACCCAACTACGCTTTCACTACGACTTTACCACGCTGTTCACGACCATAGTACGAATTTATAGCACGCCCTTGCCGTCCCAATCACGCTCTTCTCACGACCTTACTACGTTCACACTACGACCATCATTTTTATTGTCATTTTCACATAAAATATATAAAAAAAACTCCCTAGATTTTGTTTGTCTGAATGTATTTATCCATTTGCTCTAACGGCTCAACCATGCCTCTCGTTTTTATAAAGATTAGACCGTTGGTTTTCCCGTTTAAATGGTTTAACATTAGTATTTTTTGGGGCCCTTTATAGCGTGCTGTTCGGTGTGAGCCAAGGCTCCGTATTGAAGGCCGTAACTTGGCCTATAATGGTTTACTTTTATAGATTTTTACGTTGATGGAGAGTTGTCTCATTGACACTCATACCACATCTTCCTATATATATTCACACATCTGTGTCATCTCTGCTATCGTTCACTAAAATATCGTCATTTGAGCTTTATGGACCAGCAATAGGTTGTAATTTAGATTTGATTGGTCGTTCCGACATCTCTTGATGACAAGTATTATACTACTTATGTGTATAGTATCAGTTTAATTGAAGTCTGGAGCTGGCATGTCTGTTAACTGCTAGTAGTTTGTTGTTATTTATGTATTATTGTCATTTTGTTTATTTTCTTTAGTCACATCTTCTGACTTCTGACATCAGACTCGGACTTCTCTTGAACTGAATTTTAATGTGCGTATTGTTATGCGTTTTATTTTCTTTATTGGCTAGAGGTATAGGGGGAGGGTTGAGATCTCACAAACATGTTTAAACCCACTATTTTTGCGCCTGTCCCAAGTCAGGAGCCTTTGTTAGTCTTGTACTATTTTTAATTTTAGTTTCTTGTGTACTATTTGAAGTTTAGTATGGCGTTCATACTTTGCTCCCTCTGCCTCTACATCAACCCCTACCACCACGCCCACGTGTTCTAGTAGATTTCGGTGGCATGACTGTATTGTTTCCGAGAAATCTTCGTTTTAATCAGAAATAGAAGGAATGGAACTATATTGATATGAAACACGATATTGACGGTATTGCTGAGAACGTAGTAAGATCGCGGTATAAAACGTAGTATACTGGTTATCGTGGTAAGAACGTGCTATAATCGCAGTAAGATCGTGTTGCAATCGGATAACTCGTGGTATGGTCGTAGTGAGAACGTGAAGAGCGTAGAAAGATCTTTATAAGCGTAGTGAGGTCGCAGAATAAGCGCGGTGAGAACGTGGTTTAGTCGTAGCGGGATCGTTGTAGAAGCGTTATTAGGACGAAGTAGTATCGTGAAAGCAACGAAAATTAACATTTTCATGCCGCTCATACCGCGACCTCACCAATATCTAAATTTATTTTAGATCGCGGTGAGCGTGGTGCGATCGTGGTCTAGTGGGACTGGGGCTTTACAGGTAACATTTTCAGGCTAGTTCAAAACACAGTATAGAACTGTTGTTATCTTATACCCTAGTCCCACTAGGCCACGATCGCACTACGATCTGTGAAAAAAATGCAAATTTTGATGATCGTAGTGCGATCGTGTAGATCGCAGTAAGGTCGTATCACGGTCGTGGTGAGGTCTGCAAGATCGTGAAGAGCGTGGCCAACTTTGAACATGTTCAAAACAATCGTGGTGCGGTCGTGGCGAAATCAGGTCGTAGTAGAAGCGTAGTGAGAGCGCACTAAGATCGTAGTAAGATCGCAAAGGTCGCTGTACAATCGTAGCGAGAGCGTAGCGAAAGCGTGATTCTATTCGGAGAGACTGCGCTACGATCGTACAGCGACGTTATCACGACCTCACTACGACCATCACGTTCTCACTGCGACCCAACTACGCTTCCACTACGACTATACCACGCTGTTCACGACCATAGTACGAGTCTAGCACGCCCTTGCCGTCCTCATCACGCTCTTCTTACGACCTGACTACGTTCACACTACGACCATCATTCTCATTGTCATTTTCACATAAAAATATATAAAAAAAGCTCCCTAGATTTTGTTTGTTTGAATGTAATTATCCATTTGCTCTAACGGCTCAACCATGCTTCTCGTTTTTATATAGATTAGACCGTTGGTTTTCCCGTTTAAATGGTTTAACACTAGTAATATTTTGGGTCCTTTATAACGTGCTGATTGATGTGAGCCAAGGCTCCGTGTTGAAGGCCGTACCTTGGCCTATAACGGTTTACTTTTATAAATTGTTACTTGGATGGAGAGTTGTCTCATTGGCACTCATTCCACATCTTCCTATATATATATATATATAGATACATCTATGTCATCTCTGCTATCGTTCACTTAAATATCGTCATTGAGCTTCATGGACCAGCAATAGGTTGTAATTTAGGTTGGATTGGTCGGTCCGACATCTCTGCTTGATCAGGATTCGTTACCTTGCTCCCTCTGCCTCTACATCAACTCCTACCACCATGCCCACGTGTTCTGGTAGATTTTGGTGGCATGACTATTGTTTCCGAGAAATCTACGATTTAATCAGAAATAGAAGGAATTGAACTGTATTGATATGGAACACGATGTTGATGTTATTGCTGAGAACGTAGTAAGATCGCGCTATGAACGTAGTATAATCGTGGTAAGAACGTGTAATAATCGCAGTAAGATCGTGTTGCAATCGGATAACTCGTGGTATGGTCGTAGTGAGAACGTGAAAGCGTAGAAAGATCTTAATAAGCGTAGCGAGGTCACAGAATAATCGCGGTGAGAACGTGGTATAATCGTAGCGGGGTCTTTGTAGAAGCGTAGAGAAAACGTAGTAGCATCGTGAAAGCAACGAAAATTTACATTTTCATGCCGCTCATACCGCGACCTCACCACGATCTAAATTTATTTTAGATCGCGGTGAGCGTGGTGCGATCGTGGTCTAGTGGGACTGGGGCTTAAAGTCTATATCGATAACGACAATATTAAATGACAAAATAAATTTGGCTTTGAGCTTTCCTGCTGAAGGTAAACAAGAATAGCGCTTCGGACATTTGACATTTATAAAGTGATGTACTAGTATTAGTTTTAGTGTTTTTGGAACGCTGTTTTCTTTTCCTCACGTACTACATGTGCCGTGTGTAGGATAAATATTCACGATACAATATCCCTTCAAATCATACAAACGATAATTGTAATGGGTATATGAAAACAATGACTGGATGAAAGATGACTGGCTATTGACACACATGCAGTGAGCAGAAGTGGTAAATCAATGACTGGATGAAAGATGCTATTGACACACATACAGTGAGCAGAAGTGGTAAACAATGACTGGATGAAAGATGACTGCCCATTGACTAACATACAGTAGCTGGATGAAAGATGACTGGCCATTGACACACATACAGTGACTGGATGAAAGATGACTGGCTATTGACACACATACAGTGAGCAGAAGTGGTAAATCAATGACTGGATGAAAGATGATATTGACACACATACAGTGAGCAGAAGTGGTAAACAATGACTGGATGAAAGATGACTGGCCATTGACACACATACAGTGACTGGGTGAAAGATGACTGGCCATTGACACACATACAGTGACTGGATGAAAGATGACTGGCTATTGACACGCATATAATGACTGGATGAAAGATGACTGGCTATTGACACACATACATTGACTGGATGAAAGATGACTGGCTATTGACACACAAACAGTGAGCAGAAGTGGTACACAATGACTGGATGAAAGATGACTGGCCATTGACACACATACAGTGACTGGATGAAAGATGACTGGCCATTGACACACATACTAGTACAGTGACATGATGAAAGATGACTGGCTATTGACACACATACAGTGACTGGATGAAAGATGACTGGATATTGACACACATACAATGACTGGATGAAAGATGACAAGCTTTTGACACACTTACAGTGAGCAGTAGAGGTAAAAAAAAAAGTCAACAATATTCGACTTTCCTAGGATTAAAGTAAAACAGCAAGTCAAACACACAAATAACCATACAAATATATTGAATTTAAGAATTTTCTTTGAACAATTGGCACAAAAAATAAATGGAAAAGCAAACAATTTAGGAATGTGTTCGAGTTTGCATGTTAGTTACGTAAGCGCGTCACTGTTTTTGATATCTTGTGGTGTTTATCGTTGATAGAATATTTTCGTTATTGTTCTGTGGTTTGCATGCTATGTCGACTATTATATTATTCAAGAATTGAATGCTTCTTTTTGTAACTTCATTGGGGTGTAAAAGCGTTGACCGAAGTACATTTTGTATGAAGAGCGGAAGCGCTTCATACTAAAAATGTGCGCACGGTCAACGCTTTTACAACCCTATGAAGTTACAAAAAGAAGCATTCAATACTTATAATTACATTTTTTAGCTATGATCATGAGAACACGAATTTTATAACTTGTTTATTTAATACACCTGTGCACTTTATTATGCGACCACGTGTTATCATGAATGAGAACTGTTTTATTGAGTGATGCAATTGCTTAATGAATAACACATGATGTGCAGTTAACCAATCAGAATAAAGTATTATAATGAAACATTACAACTAATGTAATTATTTGTTTGTGCGTTTCTCTGTTATGAATGTTCTTGTGTCTGTTTTGCTGAATTTCTGGCACGATGTTTAAAAATATCATTTAACATTGTCATGCCATTAAACCATGTTCAACCTACTATTTTTGCTTACAATGTCCTGTACCAAGTCAGGAATTCGTTAGCTGTTATCAAATAGTTCGTTTCTATGCGTGTTGGCGTTTGTTTTTGTTGCACTTCGGTGTTCATGTTGTTCCTTTGTTTCCTCCAATAGTTGATGTATTTCTCTCGGTTTTGGTTTGAAACACGTCGTATTTGTTTTTTTCTTAATCGTTTTATCACTTTTGAACACCGGTATAATACTGTTATATATATATTTCGCAGTAACATGAAGCTGGTTAAGATTTAAGTCTTATCGAGGAATACGTAAGGATGTTGTAGAAAACTAGGAACGTACAAGTAAAACAACTACCTTGTGCCCATGTCATCAATGAAAAAAGTCAACACATTAGTTTCATTGTGCAGCATATGTTTTGCAATCATTTATGTTTTAAAATCATTATTGTTATAATATCTTTATCCCACAGATAACTTATATTTAGACTCATCGAATATAACATCAAATACAAATATTGTTGAATACATAACACTGAAGTAAACAGCTCAAGTAAACATTTGATATTTCTTTTTTTCTTTTTTCCTATATTTCTTAACTGTCATGGTCATCGTCTTTTAGCATGGTCTCAAATTCTGAAATAAAAACAGCTTCATTATAAGTAATAAAACACTTAAACGGTTTTATTTACAATTATATGTTGATTTGTAAACTGGTGTGCTCTATTTGTACATTTGATAAAATTATAATCCGTTTTCGACATTGATAAGGGACGACATCAAAAGTTCAATGAAGGATAAAAAACTTAATTCAAATAGTTTTTTCACTGACCCCCTACCCCCCTATTAACTTAATTTGGGAAAAATTGATTGACCCATATGGATATATGTAAAAATCAATGTCAGATAACCAAATCTTGCAGCAGTTCAACCCCCACCCCAAACTATTTGAATTAAGTTTTTTATCTTACATTGATCTTTTGATGTCGTCCCTAACATATAACACAACCATGCACATAACTTGTTGCATTTGTTAAAACAAAAAGAAACTGGTAAAAGGTACAATCATAAACTTTATTATCACATACATTAAAAAATCAAAGTCACAAACAAAAGATCAAGTCTTCAGAATTGAAATTTAAGGTCCCAAAATTTCCAAGCTTAAAAGAATTAAACATCCATGAATCATGAATCAAGACGACGACTGGTTAACAAAATGAATAAACGAATAAAACACACTGATCGTATGTGGCTAGCTAGTTGGTTACCTATCATCATACTAACAGAAAATTTTAACCAAAGACCTTTTGGCTCGAAATTGTGTGCTTTATGTTATGTCTTTTTGCTTTTTAATGCATGATAAGTTGATACAATCCTTTTAACTTTGTGGTTGTGCCTTTGGATAGTTCTTAATTTTTTATTTGTTTTATTGCTATACAGATGATATCCTGTCACTAAATAATTCAAAGTTTGGTGACGCATCTATCCAATCGAACTTGAAATGAAGAATTCACCAGGTACAGTTGAGTCTGCCTCATATCTTGACTTGCAACTAGAAATTGACAATGAGGGTCGGTTGAAAACAAAACTTTTCGACAAAAGAGATGAATTCAGCTTCCCAATTGTGAATTGCATATGGAGCGTATATCTCCCAGTTGATACGATATTCCAGGGGTTGCATTGCCTTTCATGATTTTCTTGATTGAGAGTTGCTGCTCACAAGGAAGCTATCAAACTAAAAGTTCCAATGCATTTTTGGTGGGGTTCATGCTGTTCAGTTTTTCGTTTTCTATGTCGGGTTATGTTTGCAGTTATTTTTCTGTTGGTCTTTTTCTACGTTTTTTGCCATGGCGTTGTCAGTTTATTTTCGACTGCGTTTGAATGACCTTTCGAACATTTTTTGGCTGTGTAAATTAACATTACGAAATAAACGCTAAGATCCTTCCAGACTGAAGCTTACCTTCAAAACCTACTCTGTGGTCTCCATTTAAATCTGCACCAATCACCATTTGGTACACAACACTTGGTTTGACATCAAGACTTAAACATTCCATAGCGTCTTGTAGGTCAGAAATCGTAATGAAACCGTCGCAATCTTTGTCGAAATAGTTAAATGTTTCCCATAGCTCTTGTCTGTCCTCACCTAAATCCGAGTCAGCAAAATCTTCATGTTTCAGGATTTTTATTACATCACCTAAAGTACACTTTCCGTTGACTGAAATAGTTCAGTTGTTTTAATAAAGGAGTAGGTCCAGTAAGACCTCTTTTTGGCCCAAAAATATAGCAGTTTTACAAAATTGTTAAGATGTAAACTTTTAGTTATTTATTGGAAAGTAGAATGCTTCTGCTACATAAATATAGGTTGTTTTTGACAATACAATGAACATATATCGGGAGCGAACATCATTTAATCATGCTTAATTACTGAAATCTTCACAATTTTAGCATTTTAGTTAAATTTTAGACGGTTTCCGTCTTAAATGAAAGGGGCCGCATTCGTGTTCATGTTTATTATTGAAATTTAAGTTGTATTTGATGATAATACATAACATATATAAAGGTTGAGGATGAACACAGATGCGGACACTTTCATTTGACAATAACATCTGAAAAGTGACATTTTTTGGCTATTGATAGATTTTTCATTTAACTTGATCGAGCGTTTTTAATGACTAAATTAGTAAAAAATCTTTCACAGAAACTAATTGAATCAGCTGAAATGACACTTAAGTGTTTAAAAAGTGTTCAAAATCTTTCGTTTGATGAACTTGAAATTTTAGGCCAATTTCGGTCTTACCGGACTTTATTATATTTATATATTTGTTAATTTAATATTTTTATATTTGTTATTGTATTTTTATATTTTTATATTTGTTATGTTTAGTTATTAATAATTGTACGTTATTTGTTTAATTTCTTTGTCTAATTCCACCTTACTCTGTTTCACGCGTTAACCATCCAAAACACCTTGACTTGAACTTTTTCGAGTTGTCAGATCTCGCTTTTTTTTTAAAGATGATACCCTTTCTCAAATGCATGTTCCGAATTCATACTTAAATGCGATTATTAACCGAAACTTAATAAGACTAAAATCAATCTTAAACTAGGCTACAAGCATGGTGATAAAAAACAATAATCCAAGTGGTTTTTTTTAAATATGAAAAAAAGAAACAGCTTTAACATCAGACAGAAACATTTAATATATAAAACTTGTTGAACATGTGACCCTCATTTCATTTTCCGACCGGAAGTTTCAATCCTGCAAATGAAAGTTTTATAAATGACAATTTTTAAATTTTTAATGTAGCATTAAATTGGTTAAAACACGATAAAGATACATACAATACACGTCTTTTTTTACTCACTACCAGAATTCTTCAACAACATGCCGATTTCAGCTTCCGTTGTATTAAAGCCTAGCTGATTTATAACGATCTTGAGGTCTTTTGTTGACATGGTTTCTTCAGTTTCTGTTGTTTCATGTATGGTGTCTGTTTTTAAAAGTTGTGAAATATAACTGTCTGGCTTGATATCTTTTGATGATATCGATGCATTTGCACAGAGTTCGAAAACCTGTCTGTATACTAAAAGAAAAAAAACTGAATATTGCAATTTCTGAAGCCTACGCAAGCGTATTAGCGCCACATATTTTTTTATAATTTTTTCTTCCTATCTTTGCGTAAATAACGCAAACCTTTGCGAATATACGCAAACCTCTGCGTTTTAACGCAAACCTTTGCGTTAAACGCAAACATTTGTTTTATCTTATTTCTTATCTAAGATTAAAAGGAAACAGTAGTTATTAATTGAGGAGGCTGTATATATTAAAATTTATCATTGCAAAGTAAAATGCTTGAATGATTAGAACATATCATTGACTTATAATGAGCAAAATAATATAAGAAGATGTGGTATGAGTGCGAACCCTCATTGTCTTAGCTTTTTTTTTTTTTTTTATCTTTCTAGACATCAAAGCAACAATACATAAAAAAAGCGACTGCGAATATTTCTGATATTCTATTTACTCAGGGAGTTTCAGCTTACTATTCTTCTTGGTTAGTTGATTGTATAAATCGCAGTGAAAACCTGTAAATGTTCTTAATCCCGTCACGGCAGCGAATATGTTTTTCCTGTGTCGAGTTTGAATATACCTATTACATTTAATGTTATATAAAGACCAAATTATCATTATTTTGAAAGGGATAATCGTATTGGTTTGAAATTTTGCTTGTCTCAAAGGTGTGTTTTAAATGGTCTTTCAGTATGTTGATCTATTAGCTGGCGTGCTTAAATGTTTTAGATATCAGATTTGTTTAGACTCAAAATCAAACATTTGGAGTAATGTGCTCTTGATATAGTACAAGCTTGTACAAAATTGTGAAATCAAATTGAGATAGGAACTATTCCTTCTCTATTGAGGCACAGATTTATCGATAGATTGATTAATTGTTGGTTGCTTAACGTCCAGTGGCTAATATTTCTTGCATGTTCAGAACGAGAACAAATTAACCATAAATACAATAGGAAGGTCATGTAATAGAGGCCGTCCGGGATGAATGTCGAAAAATGTGGACGGCCATGGAAAAATTATAGTATAAGATTCATTAATACTTTTTATTTGTATATATGTTAATTTTTATTTGAAGATAGTAACAAAAATCTCGTTGCATTGAAGGCCTATTGGTGACCTTCTGTTGTTGTCTGTTCTGTGGTCGGGTTGTTGTCTCTTTGAAACATTCCACATTTCCATTCTCAATTTTATGTATTAAGTAAAAACTGAATTGCATGTTGAGAACTGATTATGATGAGCATGTAACGACTCTGTACCATTATTTGCTCGCTGTTTTAATTACATAGAACATTTGTCCAAAACATCCACTATTCTACAAAACAATCAACCACATGTGTATGGGCAAAAAGGGCTATGCCTGTCAGCTATTTTTTTTATATGATTCATCCTCTTTGATTTCAGCACTCAATCCATTTTTTTCATATACTAGTAATGTTCTCCACCATACTTGAGCTGGGGGTCTTCTAATATGATATTTAGGGAAAAGTATTGCAAAACTTATATTTGCCTGAAACCCCTCGTCTACTGTTTTAAGCTAAACATGTAAAGAACAAATTGTCAGAGCAAATTGCAAATAAAAACAACGTAAAAAACAGTAGATTTGTGTTAATAACTTCAGGTGCAGTGACAGACATTTCATGCATATTCAGGACTATGAATCAGTAAGCCAGCATAAACTACTGTTCTTGGTTTTAGTATTGTGAATACATGCGCGTAGCTACGTTTACGTCAAAACGCCCGGGCGTACACTTGAATTTGGTAAAAAAAAAAAATTCATCTAAATAAAAATGAAAGAATTGGTTAAAAGTACATCAACCTTCTACGTCTTTCTTCAATGGCTTGTAATTGCGAATAAAAGTGACGAAAATTAGTATCATATTATATATTTGTTCATTTTCTGTCAAAGTCTTAATCTACCGTGAATTCCTTCTTTTTTTTAAAAGCAATCCATTATGTGCTAAGATTTGATATCTGGTTTGAATTTTTGTCGAGTCATTGACATTTATGTCACGAAAGAGACATTTCGGTCCAAGCTTTCGTCGGCGGTGCCAATAATAAAACTATGTTCATGTAGGTTCATTACGTGGTTAAAGTTTGAAAGTAAAAATAACTTTAATTTGTCAAACCTTGTAAAATTTTACGGTAGCTGGACAAAAACTGTTTATGGTCAAACGAGTATGGAGAGCAAAGTGACGAAATTATATATGATGAGTTTTCCCGTATTTTATGAATAAAAGGAATTTCTTTTTGCATTTACAGGTTAAAGTTAAAATTTGTTACATTATCAATTACTTTTTTTCATGGTTAATTTCTGTAAGAAACATTTTGTTCGTTCATTTTTTAGTTTTATACCATCAGGCGGTCGTATTTTTGTGCAATTTAAATTAGACGATCTGGCCACCGTTTAATAACATTATAGCGCACAGGTAGGCAAGCTTTCAAATACTTTCTTTCATTGAAATTAGATTAGAGGGCATGGTATATTAACAACACTTGAAGACAAAAACAGCTGGATTAACAAAACGGAACTATCTGTCACATTGATATACGAGGGTCTGGATTGGGGGCAACAGGGAGTTTTTTTTTTGGGAGGGGGGGGGGAGTCATCATTTCTATATTTCTTTGTTCTTGCATTCTTTTGGTCATTCTTATCTATTCAGTTAGCAATATGCTTATTCTTTAAATTATGTGTCCCTTTTGAATTTGCCACTGTACTACACAAATGAAACCATTAATCAAATTTTATTAATATCTGATTGAAACCATGCAAACACGGAAAAATATAAATATTTCGATTTATTTATGATAAATTGAATATGAGGGATAACAATCAATAGATCAGCTGAAATTAGTTATGTCACCCTGATGGAGGTCGGGCAAGGCCGTAACTACCCTTGAGGCAAGTGAGGCAATTGCCTCACTAAAATTTCGACACTGATCATTTATTTTTTTATACATATATATAAATATAAGAGTCATTTGTTGTTCTGTCTCAACCTTAATTTCTATAACTTGTCATCATTTCTTTTAAACTATTTTTC
This sequence comes from Mytilus edulis, assembly GCA_019925275.1. Taxonomy (NCBI): domain Eukaryota; kingdom Metazoa; phylum Mollusca; class Bivalvia; order Mytilida; family Mytilidae; genus Mytilus; species Mytilus edulis. The sequence goes on from CM034350.1 coordinate 50,457,898, forward strand.
CTGGATATAACTCAGCATCTCAACTGGTGATGTTTCTCGATAACATTAACTTAGTGACGATAATCATCATGGATCTGTAGTAATAAAAACAGGCTCTTGCATTAAAAGGAAAAGTCACTGACGGTAAAGAAGGAATAATTCTAGTAAACTAGGTTTTTTTTTGTGAACAGAGTCTGAGTATTGCATATAACTTCATTAGAACAATCCAAAAACGATAAGTAGACAGACAAATCAAGTACTGGTCTTCGGAAGGGTGCAGTCCTGTCTGCGTATTCATTTCTCCGTTTCACCAACTTTTGACAAATCAAGTAATGGGCATCGCAAGGGGGCAGTCCTGTCTGCGTATTCATTTCACTAACTTTAATCTTTCTCTTTACAGATAAATAAAACATAAATAATATGAAACATGCATGGATTAGTTTTTATCCATGTTTCTTTAACCTTAAAAATTGAAAGAATATCCCATATTACAATTTGATATTATTGAGGAATGGTAGAACCTTTAACACAGGATTGTCTTTACTTATTCGGGACTACGGAATTTTGTTTCTTTATATTCGGGGTTTCGGAATCGGACACCCCCAACCCCTATATTTATAGATTCTGGAACTAAAATACCACCAACTATTTCCAGAAATAATTTGACATTACGGACCTACTGTCACAGTGGCGGATCCAGAACTTTTCCCAAGGAGGGGGGGGGGGGGGTGGCGCTGACTGACCTAAGGGGGGCCCCGCTCCAGTCATGCTTCAATGATTCCCTATATAATAAACCAAATTTTTCCCATGAAAAAGGAGGGCCTGGATCCGCCTATGCTACATGTAAACGTCAAAAACTCCATTCTAATTCCCCTGTACCCATATCATATATACTTACTCTATAGATATAATCATATACATGTATCTTATCTCATTATATCCCTAGTTTGTCTACTCTTTGTCAGCATAAAAGCAAGTTTAATATTTTGTAACTGCGACTGTATGATGGTGCTTACAGGAAAGCTTAATTCCCTTTTGCAAACAAAACTGTTACTACCGATGCTGATACCGAATTGCTGATGGAGAAGGAATTGGAAGGAGACATTGATCATTGTGTTGATGATAATGTTCTACCTTTAGAAACATAGACTGTCCTGAAACGACTGAAAACTTGGAAAAGGACATGCAGAAGTGGCGAGAGAGTGTGCGGTCTTGCCATGCTCCATGTTCATCGCGATAAGGATATCAGCAGACCAAATTATGATTCTGAAGCGATTTGACTGAACCGGCCATAGAAAAATTTGGCAAAGTCTACTGAATCGATGTTTGTTCTATTTTCTAGCAGCAGACTCAAATCAGTGATATTTAGATGATAATCTTACATATAAATTTAAATAAAGTTGTAAAAAAATTTGGTGTTAATAAAAGTCTAAAAATATGAAAAATTTATATAAAAAGTGTCCAAATTTAAAACATTATCAAACTCTCTAAAAATGCCTAGAATGCAGGATTTTGCACCATTCATTTCATACCCTCCAAAAAAAATTTCGCCTCGCTTCGCTCGGCTCAACTATTTTGCCTCACTAAAATAAGATGCCTAGTTACGGCCTTGCGGTCGGGTGCTATATTGTTATTGCACGATTCTTTTTTCCTTCAGGACCCTCATCGAGGTTCGGGCGTACACGTAAAAATGGCCTAGCTACGCCACTGGAATATTGTATACACCAAGGTATTAATTCTCTCTAATTAACTCTTATGTCAGCACTTTAATGCTCCCAAATAGGTTTCAGATGCTCGCTAAAATGTTCTGTTACTGGCTTAGACAAGCAATGATACTTCGATATTTCAGATTATGTTATGAGTTTTGCTTACACAAGCGTGTACCAACGTGATGTTTTGTTTTAATATCGTTTTATATAAGATGTAATTAGTTGTCGTTGCTGTGAACTGTCCTCCACAGTAAACCTTTTTCCACAGTAGGAGATTGAAAAGGGGGGGGGGGGGGGTTGAGTGCTATCATAAAACTTGTATTTTTTACTCCGCCATAATCTCATTTATCTGTCTAAAAAAAACATATAGTATATTGATATTTGACCGCTATGGAACTGTGTTCCCTAACGCAGCGCAACAGTACTTCATCAGTCAATATATGATCTGTAGTGTCTATAGTTTATCGTAACCTGTTAGTCCTAAAAGAGATTTGAGTTAATGGTAGATATTTGGTATTATGAATATCGTAATGATTTTTTGGCTCGGCACGATAAAGCCTTTAATGTGTTTAATAGAGTTCTTGTCTAGTGTTTAAGAGTTCCTTGGGTTGCTGTCTTATTGAAGCATTTCTTTTTATTAAAGATTAAACGCTATGTATTTAACAACCCTGTCAAAATTCTTGAATGCCGATTTCCTCTAGTTCTTAATGGAAAAACATGTTGGGTTTCAGTTTGTTTTGTAGGTTTTTCATTCAACCAAAGTATAGTTAGTTGCATGGAGATAATAACACTACCTTAAAACAAATATATATCTTTAATCATTTGAAGCAACTATTTAGATTTACAAGCACTTACACAGTATTTTTACATTCTCAAAAAGTACAAATTTCTTAAACAGATAAATAATGCAATAATAATACTTAACCAACAAATGTCAACTGGATAAGAGCACAATTGTAAAGACAGTTTAAACATTATATGAACATAATAAGAAATAACATTGAGTTCTTCAACTGTAATGCACTAAATGTTGGTGATGCACAGCATTGGCCATTATGTATTTACTACATACAGAACAGATCATGTCGGGTATCACTGTCCATGTGGTCTAAATCAGTTAGAGAGTGTGAGTGTGTCTGGGAAACAAAAAACTCATTGACACTGGTAAACTGGTGAATATCTATTCTGAAGTACACTGTCAACGTATCGTTGACGAGAACAGATGAATTCAGTCTTCTTTGGAAGAATCTATTAACTTGAACGACTGTATCTTCATGGAAAAGAGCAAATGGCGATGAACGTAGCGTCTTCTTGGTCATAATTTTCTCTAACCTACAGTTGATCAGCGATGATTCAACTGTGGAGTTGACCTGTGCATATTTAGAGCAGGATAACAACTTGGCGCTCAACTGGTAGTTTTTACTGTGCCCAGTCGTACCACTGGGTTTGATGATCACACACCATTGTATATCTTGTTGCATTGTACCAACTATAGTAGGACTATGTATCTCTTTACTAAGTTGACTTATGTTGTGTATAGTCCACATATAACCATCATCACAAGGTTTCAAAGTCTGAGTAGCCATGGCAGTATATATTTTAGGAGAATCGTGTTTGCTTTTTGCATATGAGCTAGTGCTATGTCAATACCGAATTTCCCTTCTCTTTATATAGGGCTCTCGGCTTGTACTCAAAATAAACAAATTCCTTAATTTTCATATCTAAGAGAAAACCGACCTTTATGTTTTATAATCACATTGCCTTTTAATTGGTGTTTGCACAATGAGTAGAATTTCTGGATTCATTTAATTAAGATAGATGAAATAAATTTAGAATTGTTTAGACTATCCACTTTTGATTGTTATAATGACAACTAGAAAAAAGGGAAAACTTTTTGATTAAACATTTAAATTCATAATAGGTGATAGCCATTTGATTGGGAATATATGCGCGTGTATTAATAAAGATCGAAAACAGAGTTAGAGAGGAGACTAATTTTCTAAATTTTAAATGTATTAATACATTTTTTTTTTCAAAGACATACGTTTACAAATTGAATGTAAACTATGGGAGATTTAAAAAAAAAATGATCGTAATGATTGTGTTTTTCTGACTAATACATAGTTTTGTATCAATTGATCTCTTGAATGAAAACAATACAAATTTCACTTTATTTTATCCTCTTCATTTTATCTAGATAATAATGAAGAATAAATTTAACTAACACGGTGTTAAAAACTTTTAACACCGTGTAATAATGCATTTCATTAAAAAAAGATTTGGGGGAAATGTCAATGAAAGAGCAGTTATCGGTCTTGAATTCATTTTCAAAGACGGACTCATTGCAAATACATAAAAGTTTTAATAAACGTCGTTTAAGTACCAGCATAAATATTTTCTGAATGTCCTTGGTTTTTTTTTAAGTTCCTCAACATAATTTGTTTGTTTCTCTTAATCAAACGACATGTTCATTTAATTTCATTAAAAATTATCATTTATACATTGTGTTGAGAATAAAACATCTTTGAAATTATGATAGATACATATATTTATACTTATTTACCTATGATAACTAATTATATAATATGGCCGATTTTTATGTCTTTGTACTGAGGTTTTGGGGCCTGTTATTTCAACTTCTCACTTGTATCTAGCTTTTTGGAACACATAATCTATAATAAAATCATGAATAAAGATGACACTTTTTATGGAAATAAAAAAATAAGGATTTGTGGTATAATTTGCTGTTGGATAACAATCGGACGAAGATGTGTACAACTATAGGGCCTTTAAGTTTTTCATACTTTTCTTATTGGCAAAAGCGGATCTGTCCGTGTATAGTCGAGGATTTGACATAGAAATTGAAATTCACATTGATATACACACCTTGAAGATCATACACTGCCTGCGAATATGTATCTGTTGTAATTGTAATAAGTTTGTTGCAAATCAGCATATAAAATAATGCTATAGCATCAACAACATATATAATAAAGTAATTAAGCGACATAATATCATAAATAAAAACAGAAAGCATAATAATAACAAAAAAAAACACATATTAAACAGATAGTACCATATAATCTACTTTATCAATTGTGACCGTAGATTCCAGTTTTCATTTAACAAACAACAAAGTTTTAATACCAAAGTTCTTTTACATGTTTGAATAAGTGATAAACATTTTGACATATTAGGCCAAGAACAATAATATTTAGGCAAAAATCTTAAACGCAAACGTCTATAGGCAGGACAAATCATTACAAAATTATTGTTGTTATTTTTACCTTCGTATTCCTTTTTGAAAATGTCTGTTTGCGGAGTTTCGTTTGTTCCATCTGAAACTGCAGAATATGGTGTCTGTCGCTTTGCAGAATTCTATAATAAAACGCACAAGTGCAATGTCAGTCCATCCACAAAATCCTTGAAGATTTCAGTTGAAATGTCTAAATTGCCTTAATTATAATAATTTATTTGGCTGCAATTTTATTTATTACCAATGTCAATGACAATGTCGCCAACTTACCATGAATGGATGAGACGTGGGATTCACCTCTGTAATATACAAAACCCAGCAGAGTAAGACAAAATGCAACCGAGAAATCAATATAGACAACCTGGTATCTGACAAAAATGTTTTCACAAAAAGAACCTTTTTATGTGTAATATACTGCCGAGTTTAACTTTATAGCACTTTTCATCAATCCGTGTGAAAAAATGATCGATTAAAGAAAAAATGTAATATGAATAAAATTAGTTGTAGACGTATCTCAAGGAAACAGCAAACCGCCAAACACCACCGTTGAATTTTATAAGACTCCCAAGAGGCCAACTGACACAGGTATTCAAATCATGCCACACTCACTTTAGAATATTCACCCTTGGATTCAAATCATGCCACACTCACTTTAGAATATTCACCCGTGGATTCAAATCATGCCACACTCACTTTAGATTATTCACCCTTGGATTCAAATCATGCCACACTCACTTTAGATTATTCACCCTTGGATTCAAATCATGCCACACTCACTTTAGATTATTCATCCGTAGATTCAAATCATGCCACACTCACTTTAGAATATTCACCCTTGGATTCAAATCATGCCACACTCACTTTAGAATATTCACCCTTGGATTCAAATCATGCCACACTCACTTTAGATTATTCACCCTTGGATTCAAATCATGCCACACTCACTTTAGAATATTCACCCTTGGATTCAAATCATGCCACACTCACTTTAGATTATTCACCCTTGGATTCAAATCATGCCACACTCACTTTAGATTATTCATCCTTGGATTCAAATCATGCCACACTCACTTTAGAATATTCACCCTTGGATTCAAATCATGCCACACTCACTTTAGAATATTCACCCTTGGATTCAAATCATGCCACGCTCACTTTAGATTATTCACCCTTGGATTCAAATCATGCCACACTCACTTTAGATTATTCACCCTTGGATTCAAATCATGCCACACTCACTTTAGATTATTCACCCTTGGATTCAAATCATGCCACACTCACTTTAGAATATTCACTTTTAGATGATACTGAATATTTTAGTTCCAAATTTGCTCTTTACTGTGAATTTCATTTCTATGTCACATTTCTATTACTGATTACTAAGCCTATGTATGCATGACAACCGTATCTTGAAATGAAGGCCAATAATAATAGTTTATTATCATGTTATTGTCACTGCAGGTGTAAGTACTGGACAAAAGTAAGCACATGGTATTAAATCATAAATTGTTTTGAATAAAGGGTGCATATTGCACCATATCAAAATTGTCTGAAACATACATACTGCAAATAAAATGCCGTTATAATAAAAAAAATAATTAACAAAATCTTACCGTCGAACTCATGTCGGACAATTCTTACAAGATTACCGGTATGTGCTTTTTGTATATTTTTTCATTTGTATATTTTTTCATTTGTATATTTATTCATATGTGAAGTTGGAAATATTTTGCATTGTGTACATTGTCTATACGAATAAAGAAGACGGTAAACGATATATATTTGGATGGGCTATCTTCAGAATCTATATACTACACCGTTAACATTTAAAAAACTGTTTTATCTTGTTTTCAAAACAGGCATTACATCAGTTACAGTATTTGTTCACGACAAACATTTAAAGACTTTTTCAGGTAATTTCTTTCTCTGTACGCATGTTAAATCAAGACATATTATGAAGTCTTCAATTTATTAAAATTGATTTTTTTTAATCGTCACCTTTTTTTTTTACAGAATGAGCTTTAATTTGGAGGTCGAAATATTTGACAATCATTTAAGCTGTTATTGCTTTGGTTGGTTTTTTTTAAGATTTTATGTTTTTATGTTATTATGTTTTGTGATGTTTCATAAGTTTTTGATGTTTTACCCTGCAACTTGAATTGCTGTGCCTCTGGCACGTTCTTCATTTTTGTGTTTTCCCGTATTTGGTAACATCTTTTGAAGAAAAGACTCGAATAAATATAGAGACAATCTGAAATTTCCCAAAATGAAATGTTCCCGTTCAACTGGGGAGAAAAATATATGTGTAGCAGTTATACTTAAAAAAATAACTAATCTAAAAAAAGTATAGAATGTTTACTTATGAAATATGCAGTACATTTTTACGTTCATTCTATACATTTACAAATCTATATCAATTCTATTTCACTTTATCTCCAAAAGTATAAATGCTAATGTATACATTTTTCGATATTCATACAGAGGCAATAAAAACAATTAAAACATATAACAGCAGAATACTATCGTCCATGTTTCTGAAATGAAACAGACACGAGCAAGTAGCAGAGTTCAACTTTTAATTCTATTAAGATTGCACATACGGTACTATGATCATTCCATAGCATATGTATGGGGGGGGGGGGGGGGGGGGGGGGGGGTGAGATATGTGTAGCAGTTTTTCGATATTCATACAGAGGCAATGAAAACAATTAAAACATATAACAGCAGAATACTATCGTCCATGTTTCTGAAATAAAACAGACACGAGCAAGTAGCAGATTTCAACTTTTTATTCAATTAAGATTGCACATACGGTACTATGATCATTCCATAGCATATGTATGGGGGGGGGGGGGGGGGGGGGGAGACATGTGTAGCAGTTATACTTAAAAAAAATAACTAATCTAAAAAAAAGTATAGAATGTTTACTTATAAATTATGCAGCACATTTTTACATTCATTCTATACATTTACAGATCTATATCAGTTTTATTTCACTGTATCTCCAAAAGTATAAATGCTAATGTATACATTTTTCGATATTCATACAGAGGCAATAAAAACAATTAAAACATAATACAGCGGAATACCATCGTCCATGTTTCTGAAATGAAACAGACACACGAGCAAGTAGCAGAGTTCAACTTTTTATTCAATTTAGATTGCACATATGGGGCGTGTTTTATTGGTCTCTTCTGTACATCACCAGAATGTCTTCTGGTGAAGAGTTCAAAAAAATGAATCTGGACCTCTTCTGGAGATATTCTACGGAAGATCAATAAAATAAAAAATTAAATTGCCGTCGAATACAGCAGGTTCTTGTTATGTTGGATGAATTGAATTAAGTTTACGATTTTTTTTTAGAAAATTAAGATACGTCCAGTAGACCATGTAGAGTAGAAGGACTGTAAAATTGTACTCTGTTCGTTACAATTTTCTTTATGCTTTTCTTCGATTCAATGTTGCTAAACAAATCAGGCTTTATCCCCCACTATTTGATTTTTAAGAATAATCTTATCCTGCACAAGAATTCGTTAATATTTGTCTGGAAAATGACTCGGATCAATTTACAAAAAGGACATCTTAGTCTATCTATTTATTTTTTAAAGTAACCGAACTGGATTATTTTTGTATAAAGCAAAGCTTTCAGAAAGTTCTCAAAATCATTTTTTTCTGGTGGTACCGGTCCTTGAAGAAAATCTTATCCGGTCCTAACTATTATTTCTAATGCAAAATTTCGATTGACAATACCTTCGGACTACCACTTTTCAAATGCTTTCATTATATATCGATCCATATGTTAGTATGCAACGTAAACCAGACGTTTCCTATACTTTTCTTTTTAATAAATTTTATCAGTTGGTTGTGTACTGATTGATACTTCAGTCTGGGAGAACAAGATTTATTTTAGAACTAGTTGCAACTAGCTTTGAACACTTCCAGTAATTGCAAATACTCTTAGTTTGATGTTTTGAGTCTATGGTCTTATGTTAGTTGGCCGGTTTCTTTTGAGTATCTCGTACCGACCTTTTCAGTTAATCAAATTGCAACTGATTTGCACAGGTTGTTCTTATATTGTACTGCTACACTACTGTTTCAGCTTCGAGGAGGATCGAGCTCTCACAAACTAGTTGTTGTACTGTTAAATCACTATCCCTGGTTACGAAATGGTTGGGATCCCGCTACTATGTTTAATCCCGCCACATTCTGTATGTATGTGCCTGTCCCAAGTTAGTAGCCTGTAAGTCAGTGACTTACAGGCTACTGACTTGGGACAGGAACTCGGTGGTTGCCGTTTGTTGCTGTGTTACTTCTTTGTTTTTCGTTCACTTTATTTTATACATTAATTAGGCCGTTAGTTTTCTCCTTTGAATTGTTTTACATTTGTGATTTCGGAGGCTTTTATAGCTCACTATGTTGTATTGGCTTTGCTTATTGTTAAAAGCCATATGGTCAGGTGACCTATGGCTGTTAATTTTTGTATCATTTGGTCTCTTGTGAAGAGTTGTCTCATTGGCAATCATACCACATCTTCGTTTTTATATGATCAACTTCTGCCATATTCTTTTATGAACCTGTCCCAAGTCAGGAGCATGTAGTTTAGTGTTTGTCGTTGGTTCATGTCTCAACTCATATTTGGTATTTTTTCAAATTGTTTTGTTTTGTATAATTAGACCATATTAGTTTTATCGTTTGAATTGTTTCACACTTTCATGGCGTTTTATAAACGGCTTTACAGTATCGGGTTTAATTTATTGTTGAAGGCCTTACGATTTCCTATTATTGCTTCCATCAACTACTTCATATTATGATAGTTGCGTCATCAGCAATCATATCACATCTCTTCGTTTTAATATTATATACCCGACTTTTTCTCTCGTGTTTTCCTGAACATGCATGAAATATTTGTCACTGGGCGTTAAAAATTAGCATCAATTTAAACTTGTGTTAGATAAGAAAAAAACATCTGATATTTATTTATTTGTTGGGATGGGGGACAGGAGATTTTCGTTTATGAATATGGTTGCCTGGTAAGAGCAAAACAAAAATAGGCATGATTAGCGACAAATTAAAATGAATAATGATGTCCTCTTTCCTTTTTCATTCCTCATCTATTGATTTAAAATGACTACTAGCCCAATCATGAGTATTGAAATTAGCGTTAATCACTAATGAAAATATAATAAAACAAGAATGTGTCCTCAGTACACGAATGCCCCACTCGCACTATCATTTTCTATGTTCAGTGGACCGTGAAATTGGGGTAAAATCTCTAATTTGGCATTAAAATTAGAAAGATCATATCATAGGGAACATGTGTACCAAGTTTGAAGTCGATTGGACTTCAACTTCATCAAAAACTACCTCGTCCAAAAACTTTAACCTGAAGCGGGACAGACGGACGGACGAACGGACAGACGGACGGACGAACGAACGGACAGACGGACGGACGGACGCACAGACCAGAAAACATAATGCCCCTCTACTATCGTAGGTGGGGCATAAAAAATGTAAAAAATTAAAAGTTCAAAAAAATTGTAAAGTTTAATAAATAAAAGAAAAATTAAAACAAACTAGCAACCTCAATCAGACATACGCCGGAAAGTAATCTTCAAAACGTTGATGGTTTTCTGTACCTAAAGAAGAATCAAAATTCCGTCTCTAGAATTTCAAATAGTTGTCCCTTAACTGTTACTGTCCGTGTAGTTCTTATATTCATCCAGCTTATCGTCCTACAGATATGTCCTACAAAGGCTGTCATACCATAAAAACGTTTATAACAAAGCTCACATTCTAGTATATCTTCATTCATTAATTTATGAATGTCATTTAGACTAAACGACGCCATGTTTGTTTTGTGCTTCTGCTGTCTAAACCACCTATTTAAAAAGAAGAGGTGGAAGAGAGCCAGAAGATCTTCCCAATGCAAAAAAATAGAAATGGACCTCTTCTGGCTCACTACCGAAGAACAAAAAAACACGCCCATGGTATGATCATTCCATAGCATATGTATGGTTGTTGCTGAAAGAGGTGCGACCAACCCCCTGAACTAATTTCACTCATAAAAAACACATTTTTAAATGTGTCGGATTCACTTAAATTCAGAAAAACACAGCTTTCGCCTTTGGATATATATGATATATACTTTGAGCCAGGTTCGAGCATATTGGTTACTTGTTCATAAATAGGATCAAATTAAAACTGTTGAAGATGTCTAAAATCTGCAGTTTTGAAAGACAGTAGAATGTTTTAAGTATTAACAAAAAAATAAATGACATAGATCAGACATGACACACACGCCGTAATTGTTTATTATTTGCAGGTGGTGGTATTCTGCTTTTCTGCTGTCATATGCATTTGAATGCTCATCTTCCATCATCTATGATTCTCTGTCGATCTCTGCCGGTGCTTTAATATCCTCAAATGGTTCCAATCTTCACAATATACTTTGTCCCTGTGCCATCACATCCTCTGGTTTTCGGGTCAGTAGAGGTGGCCAAACCTCTTCTCATCCGCACTCGTCTTCCAGATCAGATTATCTCTGCGATGCAATAACCAGCAAGATAAACTTCCTGCTGCTTTCCCAAGCTGTCTTACTGTTGTCTTCCTTACCGTACCAACTATTCCCATTGTCTTAAATTCATCCATACTGACTGTGCAGAAATCCTTTTCAGTCTAATTCTACTGGGAACAAACCAGGCATGCGCCGGAAAGTAATCATCAACCAGTTGATGTTTTTCTGTCATATAAAGAAGGAAGCCACGCTTTCCAACCTCTCTCACTCTACATGTTGTCATCGGCTCGCTATACGTCTCATGCCTTCTTCCGCTGGTATTCCTCTTCACGTTTCTCTTCCCAAAGAACTGTTAGTTCTACTGCTACTATTATCTTTGACTTTTGTTACCAAATTACAATGTCTGGACGTAGGCTGTTGTCAATACACAAGTTCAGGAAACACAAGGTTCTTGTCAATATTAGCCCTCATTTTCCATTTACTGCCCTTATTCCAGATTAAGTGATGTTGTAACTTTATTGCATGACCATAATCAGAGACATGATATGTATTATATTTCTCTGTCCGCTGCATAATTAAAACATACAATTAACAATAATAATATAGAATGAAAAAAATCCACACATGCCGAATGTGAGATTAACTACGTGCTCAGTTATAGAAATGTCACTGTGAAAAAAAACCCAAAAAACTTTGTAATACGACAGAAGCAAATATGCATATCAGTTACGAAAATGTATTACAGTTATGACTTTTACAGTTACTATATTTGCAGTGACCAAGGATTTGTTAACTGCAGAATCTGCTACGACTTGCAGTCGGACATTCTACGGGTTTAAAATGTTTTGTAAATATGAAAATAAACATTTAAAGCATTATTTTTTATATATATGTATATATATCTTTCATTATTTATGCCCCCTTGAAAACAACAATTAAAAAGTTTTATACAGGACATACAGTCCCGCACCGAGTCTGCCGATCGAAAAAGTACGTTGTTGTGTTGTTAAAATTACTTTTTTTTGTTGGTAATATGTCAGAATACCTAATTATCTCCCTTATCTATAAAAAAAAATGGTCGAGAAAAGTTTACAACTTCCGTGATAAAAAGTTTAGGGTTTAACGCCCATAAAAGGCGATTAAATGGCAGAGAGAAAATTTAGACAACATATTCTTAAAAGAGGGGACGCAGCAAAAATCCGAGATGAAGTTGCGCAGGAGATGCGAGAAAACATTATTCAAGTAAGTTGACAACAAATATTTTTACAAATGTCAAAAATAATATTGACAGTAGAAATTATACACAATACAGTAGACTGGTTCAGTAAATTTTCAGTTTGAACAAAAATATCAGTTGATTAAAAGCTCGATCCAATTGGAGATTGAAAGATTATATCCTGTGGTAATCTTTTAAATGGAATTTCAGTTTTTAATTTTTATGGGAAGTATACATGTATGATTTTGATAGCAGATATCCCTTGAATTATGAATTTTCCTGCTATTTAGAATGCTTGTGATGTCACATTATTCCCATTGCAAAAAGCCTGCATAGTACAAATACATATGATGAATGATGTACAAACACATTTGATTTTACAATATAAAAATATTTTTCAAAAGAAACCATGTTTCCATTCAGGGGTGTAGCTAGAAAGAAACGATGTGGAAGCAACTACTGCCGAGCGGAGCGAGGCGAAAAAAATTTGGGACCCTATCATGCAGAATTTTTTTTTTTTTCGGTTGTCGGTCATAGGACGGTTAAAAGAGAAGCTATATGTAGATTAAAATTTATGGATGTAAAACTATCAATAAATCTTCTGAATATAGTAATACATAGACTAAACAACACATATTTGTGATACAGAATTTACACAAAATTGTCCAAAATCTGCTCTTCGGGTCTGGGCAGAAACAAACTTCTCTATTACTTTGTCAACATTCACACTGAAATCCCGATGAACATGCAGTAATCATGGTGATGCTATGTAACTTTCGTTGTTCATTGTTGATCGTACATTTGTTTTCAATTACATACGTAGTACCGTGACTGATAGATCTCAGGGCCATCATGGCATGGTAGCACTTGCGAGATGTTATAAACCAGCGTACGTGTTCGGCATCGAGCGACCTCCCAATTGAATTCGTCAAAATTACATGCTAGGTCAGTTTCGTATGTTTCAATCAATATTGAGATTTGTTCGTTTGTGATATTTCCTACAACACGATGAAGCCGTGAGATACAGCACAAAGAAGCGATTTTCTGATAACTTGACGCAACTCCACTCTCCAGTTGCCTTATCATATGGTCTATGAACACAAAAAATAATGAGGCTTTCCAATACTGTTTTGGCGTGGTTGCAGGGTGATTGGCTTCGGTAGTCTGTCACTGAACCACATCCGCCTCGGCATGTTTTCAACGATATTGAAGGGATCTGATAATTCTAATGCCGATTGGTACATCTCATTCCAAACTGATGAACTGTACACTGTAAAATGTGCTCCAAAACTACATATCTTAGAATAGACTAGTACTGAGTATTACAAATTCAAAAGTAAAAATCTTGTAAAAGATACAAGTAACCTTCCGATTTTGTCATAATCTCAAAAAAAAAAAAAAATGTCGTTATATAATGATATTTCATCAATTCAATTAAAAAAAGTGACAAGATAGGTGTTTCCTTTAACATTCAATTTATAAATTTTTATTTTGCCATTTCTTTTTTTGCTTGCCGAATCAATGTGCACGTGACGCAACTTCGGAGCTACGATCTTTTTCTGAATGAACAGCTTCATCAACACTTGTAACTAGGTTGTCAAACTAATATCCGGGATAGACGGAAAAGACACCAACAGTCTCCGATTCCGAATGACCAACTCATCTCTCTCTCTCTTCTGCTTTTTTTTTTTTTTTTTTTTTTTTGTGAAAACGATGTGGATGCACGTGCTGTCGTGCCTCCGGGTAGCTACGCCCCTGCCATTGGTGTATTCATTTGGGCCCCCTCTTTCGTTGCCCAAGAAAATTGGTTGATTATATAGGGAATCCCTGAAGTAAGACTTGAGGGCCCCTCCCTTAGGTAAGTCAGTGGGCCCCCATACCAAAAGTTCAGGATCTGCCAATGTTTTCTCAGCTACAATTTCATTGAAAAACAATAGAACCCAAGTAGTAGTTGCAGAAGGCGAAACATCAGACAAAGTGAAAGTAGAATCTGAAGAACCTCAAGGATCAGTCCTACGACCCTCGCCAGTCTCTTTCTGTTTTACATAAACAACCTATCAGAAGGCCTACAATGTCATCAGTGAGACTCTACGGATGATGCTGTTGTCTATTTGACCATTTCCTGAGACAAAGATTGCTACAAACTCCAAGAAGACCTGGGCAAACTGTCAAAATGGGAAAAATTTGGAAAATGGAGTTCCACCTTGAAAGATGCAGCGTCCTCAGTGAAAAAAATCAAATGGGTTTACACACCCCACGGCCTTACTCTAGAGCATGAAACATCAACTAAATACCTAGGCTGTCCCTTTGCAAATGATCTAGATTGGGGAGAATATCACAGGAAAAGCCAGCCGAAGCCTCAGCTTCTTACATCCAAACCTCCACATCAGCTCAAAATTGTTCAAAGAGCATGCCTATAAATATTAGTAAGACCGCAAATGGAATATGCTAGGACTGTATATGGGACCTGTACCATCAAAACCACATAGAAAAAAATTGAAAAAGAGCAGAGATGAAAAGAACCTAGACTCATCATGAGCTACAAGAGCTCAAGTAAATACCTACAAAAACTATTTTGAAAACTATTAAGAAGCTCTAGCTGGACAGGACATCATACATTGTACTAACCTTTTACAGCCAGCCAACCTAGATTGTAGGAAATGGTTCTTCTTTGTGAACACTGTTAAGAATTGGAACAAACTGCCTCCAGATATTGCTATATCAATGTTGCTTGAGATATATATTTAGCACATACTTACAACTTCTCGTCCAATCAAATTGCTTGAATTTGCCTTCTAATTTTCATAGTACATACTTTTTCCGTGTACTAAGTAACTACGCATGAATGATCACAAGGGTAAGATTTCATTGTATTGTAATCAAGATATTAGAACAAAAATTGCTACTGGCTATTTTGAAATAAATGATGTGTTCCAAATTAACTAAATAAATAGTTTGTAATTAGTTTTCAAAAAGATTTTTAACATCCTACTAATCAACCTTTTGATCTAAATTTTGTTTTAACAATTAAAAAAGTTTCCTTCATTTAAATAAAGAGTAATAATGATGGTGCTTTATACCTTGATTAAAATACAACTCAATCTAAAATGTGTAATCCTTTATCTTCCATGTAATTACTTTGTACACAAAAAGAGTCAACCATGAATCTTTTGAAGGGAAATTATTAAGAAAGCAATTTGATATATTTAGTCATAAATTGGTCGATAATTGGTTGCCTAATGTCCAGTGACAAATATTTCATGCATATAAACTATCCACTAGACTACCTATGGGTACATACCAGGGGCAGATCCAGCCATTTTTAAAAGGTGTTTCAACCAAAGATGTGGGAGGGGGATCCAACTGTTTGTATTACGATAGTTTTAGGTTTTATGTGAAATTAAAAAAATGTTTTCAAGAATGTAAAGCTTTCACTGCAATTTAAGAATTGTCTGCTCTTGGTCAATTCATTTTGTCATCTTACCATGTAAATAAGTACATGTATAGTAAAACAACGCTTCGTTCATATCAATAAACATACTTACACCAGCAGCTACTTTCTTTACATTCTAAAGTCAAGGGTCTTTGAAATCCCATTTTTACAATGATATCATAGTGAGTAGATTTACAAAACTACGTAAATGAGCTACATCCAGTCAGCCAAAACATATCAATAGACTAATTACAGGATTACTGAAGTTGTAAATATGTGCTAAATTGGATATTGTATAGAAAGGTATATACTATGAAAATAAGAGCTTGGGGCAAAGCCCCTCGCTCTAATTTTCATAGTATATACCTTTCTATACAATAACCGAGACTCAAGTCTCAAGTGACCAAAACTTCTACCTAAATCGATCAACAATTTGTTTTTAACCAGTTTTTAATCATGCACACTTTCCAAAATATTTATCATGTTGAATGTGGGCAGTATTTTGAAGAAGAAGAATAATACATGCTGGTTTCTAGGCAACTTTAATGAACATTACTTTTGATATTTACATACATGTAGCTGAATTTTGTCAAGGATTTATTGAATGACCTTAAATCTATCTCTGAATAAACCTCTGCCTTCAAACAACAATCACTTTTGAATTATGAGGTCAAATTTTATAGGAACTTGCGTGATATTAAGAACCAAATCTGTCAGTTATGTCAAAGAAGTTTACTACTACATGTGCATTTTATACATGTATCTGTACAACATATTTGTTTTGTCTCCTTACAGCTGGTACTAGCAGCATCAGGGCTTCAGTAAGGGTTTTGAAAAATAAATATTTGGCCATAAAAGCAATCTTCAGAAAAAATGTATTATGATATCAAGATAAAAAAGTAACAAAATCAAAAGAAGATTTTAGTACCTATAAAACTTAACTCATGCAATCTTAATGCATTTCTTGATTCATATTTCAAAAACTTAATTGATGAGTCCTAGCTGATTTTCATTAGTTTATCACTCATGGACTCACCAGTTCACAAAATGATAAATGCTTCCTACATGTACTATGCAAATTCTTGTGAAACTTTGAATTACAATGTATTATTATACATGTTATATGTACTACATGTATAATGATCAACTCTTGTACTGACTTTTCTACCAAGTCTACAACCTTTGACTAAAACATATAAGAGCTTTGTTTTTCAAGTCAATTGATTCATTTGGAAAGCTTTATATACAGATTGTTCATACTGCAAACAAATAAATATATCAGATTTCAAAATGCTAATTCTTATTATTACATTACTTGCCTAGTTGCATTTCTTGACAATAATACAAAACCATGCAATAATTTCTGAAATCTATAGAATTTATGTGTAAATTATAACTTGTACATGTCCATATCACAGCATACTTTTTTCAATGCATAAAAGATCAGTGGAACATTACAAAAAGTTGAAATAGACAAGGATTATTAGGAATTTGAATGTTATTACTGACAGGCACACTGTTATATATATATGTTACAGCTTTCATTTTACTCAACTAATATGTATTGTTAGAATTTTTACATTTTTTGTTTCAGCCATGTCAGCTGATCATGATAAAAAAAAATGTTTTGACTTTTTCATTTTATTCAGTAACAAATACAAATAGTTTCAATCTGTTTAACCAGGATATTTGTCAATTAATGTGTGAATTGAAGGACAGAATTACAATCACATTTGTTTGAAAGAATTCATTGAAAACAAAAATCTAATCATTAAATTTGTTGTGTTCAGCAGAATGTCTGGACATGACTTTCATCAATTTGATTGTACATGTATACAGTTCGTACAGTAACACATATACAAAATAACATGTGTGTATTTCATTAATTTCAGTAAAATTGTCTACATTTTCTCTCCTTCTGGAAAGAGAATTTGAGATTTTTGAACCATACTGACTAATATGTAATAAAGAATATTTTGAAGGATGTTACATAATATTTATGTTTGCTTTTTTTTTTAAAGTGGCAACAAGAATAAATTATTTTACTTTTAAAAAGACTTTTATTACATGTAGATACTATCTTAGGTTTAGTTTTTCAGACATTAATAACTTTGCCAAATGTTCATAGACTTATATGAAACATACATTGTATAAAGCGATAATGGAAAAAAGAAAATATGATATTCAATTGACAACGAAGAGAAACAGTACACTTGTATATTAAACTAACACTTAATTACAATGACTGAAGTTATACATGTAGGAGTAAACATTTGAAGGAGTTAACTTTGAAAAATATGATAAGGACTGGACATGTAAAAATGTAGGATGTCTATGTAATATACTACTGTTTAGAAATTATGCATTATAAGGTACCACTTTTTTATGCTAAAATTGAACAGGATAAACCACATTCATAGCCTCCAATAGCTGCAGGCATGATACAATATAAAATGTATAAAGTAATGTAAATATTCAACTTCTAAAATATCAATTTGCTCTTTATCTTTAAAATATTTTGCATTGTTAATTGATTGAAAACGCAGGTTAAAAGTTTAAATGCAAAATCACTTACTGGTTGATCTTATCAGAAGGTGTATCAAAATGCAAAGACCTTAAGGATAAAATGATTCATGAATGTCTCATTATTTTGGAAATATATAACTACAATAAAGTTGCCCTAAATCTTGCAAAGTAGAGTGAAATAAATACATGAACATATCATATGAAATTTTCATGACATCAGACAAATTATTTCATGATATTCTAATCGGATTAAGATACTGGTACCTGACCAATGCATTAACTTGTGGTCCTTCCTTAGAAGTCTGTGGTCTATTTACTTTCCCTCCTTGAAATACATGTACATGTACTTGAACAATACAATTCAAACTCAGCTGGAATAATATATGATCCTCCTTTTACCAGTCCCCATAACTGACTGATGGAAGTCATTGTTGAATTGTCCAACTCTGGTAGACATTGTGTCTGTCTTGATATTAATATTGATATAGTGATAACATAATTGAAGCATTGACATAGCTAAAAGATGATATCAGATTGTTCTATGAACTCAAGTGATCTTACATTGTACATGTCCATTATCTCTAAATAGACTTCCTTGTTTTTTGAATATTGCATGGTTGGACACTAGGTATACACTTTAAGTTTTTGGCTGATCTGCAAGGTTTAGGTGTGTGTTACTAAGTATAAAGGATGTACAAAAAGAAATAGAAAAGATGATTTTCTTTGATTAAAAAGGTCAAATACAAGGTTGGCAAAAAAGTGGTCAATACTGGTAATGACCATGCCGGCGGTAAATACCGGTAAATACTGGCAAATACTGGCAAATCTGGTCAATTGAAATTTGATAGGACTTTACTATAGAAACTAGTCCCTACATCAGTTTAATTACTTGGTAAATGGATAGATA
Organism: Mytilus edulis; assembly: GCA_019925275.1. Taxonomy (NCBI): domain Eukaryota; kingdom Metazoa; phylum Mollusca; class Bivalvia; order Mytilida; family Mytilidae; genus Mytilus; species Mytilus edulis. Next base: position 50,477,438 of record CM034350.1, read on the forward strand.
TAGTCACAAGACCGAAAGTCACTTATTTACTAAATTGTACTAGGACAAAAAGTCACAATTAATTAGTTCATGAACATGGTTCAATGAAGATTTATCAAATATTAATCATACAACAGATATAGTTATTAACACCATGAACTCAGTCACTTAAAAGAAACTGCATTGTTTATAACATCTGGTTTTCTTCACTTATTTTGACAGATGCAATTAAAAAATAATAAAAAAATGTTTTATATATATATGGTATATATTTATAAAAAAATATTTCCTGAATTTTAAAAGATTTTTATCATGCAGTTGAATAGTCAGGAATTAATTCATTGTTTCAAACAATTTTCAGAAATCACTTTCATGCAAAAGAAAGATTTCTTGGCACCATGAAGCCATTTAAGTGCAAAGCCACTTTGACATTTTGTTTTTTTTAACGCCTCCGGGTGCGGGAATTTCTCGCTACATTGAAGACCTGTTGGTGACCCTCTGCTGTTGTTTTTTATTTGGTCGGGTTGTTGTCTCTTTGACACATTCCCCATTTCCATTCTCAATTTTATTTGATCATCTTTGATATTTTTTTGATAAATTTTGTTTACAAAGTTGGTTTATATACATTAGTTCAAGAAAAATGCAAAAATATTTTGTAGAATAAAGCGTTTTTTATTCAACATGTTCAAAGAAAATAATCAGAAAAAATGAATTGTGACTTTTCGTCCTGTGACTTTTTGTCCGTGACTTTTTGTCTGTGACTTTTTGTCCTGTGATTTTCTGTCCTACATTATAGGTAGATAAGTCAGTAAAAAGGAGCATGAAAATTTCAATTGACCAGTATTTGCCAGTATTGACCACTTGGGAAGTATTGTCCGGGGCGGTAAATACCGATAAATACCACTGGAAAATACCAGGGGCGGTAAATACCGCCCAACCTTGGTCAAATACCATTTGTAATAAAAATAGCATCATGTGATTGCATCAGGACCTAAGCGAATAAATAAATCATTGTAAAGCATTTCTTTTCTAAAGGAGTACACATTGCTCAAATAATTATTTGACATTTCAGAGCATTATGCTTGTCCAATGTTAGAACTGTTACAAAACCGTGATCCAGAGACCAAATTTACATTTCATTTGTTGATGCATACATTTTTGTACATAAGTAATTGTCATTAAAACATCTTGATTCATTACTGACTTCAGTTTGAAAAGTTTTTCGGAGGTTAAACATGTTCCCTTTTAACAGAATTGTATGCTCATAGAAATGCACATACCCTTGTTATTGTAAATAGATTCCCCTCTGTCGAATTCAGGAAACTGTTGCTCAGCTCATTAGTCGTTACAGTAGTTCATGTCATGTTTGAACTACCTTAATAGCCCTTATTTTAGGTTTTCAGTATCAGGTTGAAATCTGCATGTAAAAGGAAGGTATTTTTTTTTTAATCATTTTTCCTGTTGAACTTTTAAACTTCATTGGATCATTTAAGTGATTTTTTGGTTGAAACAATATTTTATTTGTTATTTAAATAAAAGGTTTAAAATAACAACAAGGAAGAAGAGCGTACTAAAAACATCTATTATTTGTACATCTATATGATTACTGACATTTAGTGTTACCAAAAAATCACTGACCTTTACTGAACTGTGTTTACAAGTTACATGCAGTTATGTAAATGATAAAAAAATCACAGTTGATAGGACTTCCAGATTTTACAGGAATTTTGATTTGTTATTAATGGATGGAAGAAATGGCTTTGTCTCATCTAACTAGTGTAGTGAATACATGTATTTTGGATCCTATTTTTAAGGTGAATTGATTTCATAATTTCCAACATTTTGAATTTGAATTGTAATAACAGAAAAGTATTGTACAAGTAAATAATGTAGATCATTGTTATACATTTGTAGAAATTCCACTAGAAGTACACAAATGTATTCATAAGTTTTGAAAGGTCAAAATTTTATAAAAGTAGGAATGCTTGTATAGATTTGATTAACCTTAGGATAAAAAGTAAACTTATTTTCTTAGTAATTTTATACATGTGTATGCAGAACCAGTACCTTTTTGTGGTTTTTTGTCGAGCCTTCGACTTTAGTCGAAAAAGCTAGACATAGCGATCCTACATTCCTGGATTTTTTCCAAACTTGGATAGAAGCTTCATATCAATTATTTTTTGACATCTCTAATGTTACAAACAGCAATCAAAAAATAGTGTCAACAGGAATATTTTTATTGAGTTTTTCCTGACTTTTTGTTGAGCCTGTGATAAACAGTAAAAGTAGGTGAAACACTGGGTTCCGTGGAACCCTTACAAATTTTTAAACTATAAATGTAAAATGTACATGTTTACTGTCCTATTACTCAACATTGCTAAAATTGTATAAAATTAAAGCATGTACTAGCTAGTGATAAGACCTCTAGATCTTAAAACAAGAACTTACAGAAATGATATTTAGAATGCAGTATGTTATTTAATGCAGAATTACATTTTTGTAGCTTTAGTCTTGTTATTAGTTCATGGTCAGTTGACTTTTTGAAACTAAATACAATTATCAATTATGATATAAGGAACTTTGATTAGGACTTTTTACCAGGGAAGTATAATTACCATGTAAGAAATTTATATTATGATTGTTTACCAGGGAAGTATATTACAATTTGTTATGAATTTAGATTCAAACTGTTTACCAGGGAAGCATGATTACATTGAAGTTATGTAATTATGATAATTCATTCAAAACAGAAAATGTTACTTAGCTAATTATATTATTAACTGATATTATTAACTTAGTAATTTTTTTGTTCAATTGAATGTCCATGTCTGATGACTTTTAAAGCTGACTGTACAATGTGGGTTTTGCTCATTGATGAAGGTCACCATACCTGACCTATTGTTTCTTACATAAATTTACATCATTTGGTCAACAGTGGATAGTTGTCTCATTTTCATTCATACCACATATCTTATTTTTACATTTAATTTTATCATCTATTCATGATTTTTTTGAATTTTCAGGCACGTCCAAAAGCTGTTGAACCTGTGGATTACGAAACCTATGTGTCAAAAAATAAAACAATTCTACACAATGATCCTCAGAGAGAAATGCTCACATTCCCATATGATGACATTGTTATTCCAGTAAGTCAAGTTAACATTTAGTTGTACTGTATAATATACATGTACTAATGTTACTTAATATTTATATTACCATTAGGTTGTGTAATTCACTCATTGTAAAATTTGGTATCCAAAATAAAACATGCTCATAACAAAGTTAATAGAAGAATACCAAAACATCTCAAAGAAACAGTTATTATTGAAAAAACAGCTGATTTTGTTTCAAATCAATTATTTTTTGACATTTCTAATGTTACAAACAGCAGTAATGCACATAGGAATAAAAATAAACAAATGTGCCATTTAATTCCAGTTGTCACATAGTTATATGTATGTTTTATTTTCCTTGATAGGATCAATATAATGACTAATAGAATAAATGGGTTTGTAATCTGAATTAGAAACATACAACTCATGAAAACAAATGACAATGATACAGATGTACTTCACACACATATATATACATGTATGAAGTGCATTGTAACTTGTGATTCAGTCACTTATATGTATAGTGAAATCTTCCGAAATATAAACCTTATTGGTATCTGAAGATCTTGTCCAGATTAGAGAGGTGTTTCCTTTACACAGGATAAATTACTACATTGTTTTCACTGTACTTATATGTAGAACTAGATATAAGTGTTTAGTTTAGGCATGAGTCCAGTTTCTGCAGGTCTCACCAAGTTAGACAGATTTCACCGTATTTTTTTCACATTTAAATGTTGCAAGTAGCTATTTTGTGGATATAGATTTTCCTGCTGCCTTGAAGTAATTGGTATAATTCTCCACTGTAGATTGTTATAGCATAGATTTTCTACAAGTTAATGTCAAACAAATCATAGAATATTAGATTGGTTCTTCAGCATATAAAACAATATAACCCCATTATATGATGCAAGATAATTCACAGGAATATAGATTGGTTTGAAAGTTGTGTCCACAAATACTCCAATTTACAGATTTGTTCATTATTTTCAATGAACATAAGTGACATGTTATTTTAAAGTTATTGAAATAGACAATTATTGTACATGTTGTATAAGAACAAGTTTCACATTTAGCTAAATAAGGCCTTTGATTTCAATTTTATAATAAAACATCAGAAAGTTCATAATTTGGTACTATTAAAAGGATTGATCTATTTAAAAAGCCTTCATGTTTTCTTCATAACAGTGCTTTGTAGGCTCCAAGGTTAGCACATTTTGGATACTTGTCAAAATATGATAATTTTGTATATTTTATGATCTAAAAGCTTCAGGAAAACCTTGGCAGCAACCTACTATCCAAAAAATTGTTTAACCAAACAGGAACCAATCATTATATTGCATCTCATAACCCTGGGTACAAACATTTACTGGATAAAAAATTGCAGCCAAAGTAAATAATGCTGAAAACTGTAACTACCAGTACATTTGTATATATATTATAGAGAAATTGGACTAGAACTGATATAACAACACAAATTTTGCATAATTGAGGTGTCATTACTTTAAATGTGATGTACTAAAAAGAAATTATTTTATGATAATAGATATATCACTGAAATTAATTATTTGTAGTATTTTGTCCTGTTTTATAAAACATTTAAAAAATATAAGGGTAAATTTTAAACCTTCACAAACCTAGCTACATCTCTGTGACACAGTATCTCCCATTCAAGTAGTGCGTTATGTTTTCCCTCAAATACAGATAATGCACCCATTTTCATTCTCATTTTTATTGAAATGTGAAGTGTTTAGTAAGTTTGTTTCATGAGAATGAAAGTTTACAAGGAGGTATATTACATTCGTATTTAAAATAAAACCATCCTTGTTTACTGATTTTGTTTGAACAAAAGGAGAAAGATGTAGGTTATATGTCAATGAGACAGCATTGAGCAACCCAACAATGTAATAACCAATTATAACATCTCTATTTCATCAGTCTCCTGCTAGAGACGTGTGCATAATTCCACATAATGCACATGTTTAGCTCTAAATTGCTTTGATTCTAAAAAAAATTTGCATGTTTTTTTTTTTTTTTTTTAAAGTTTTGATTGATTGATTGATTGTTGGTGGCAAATATTTCATGCATGTCCCTGACAATTTTTAAAGTTTTGAGGTGATGTTCAAATAAAGAAGTCTAAAAATGGATATATATATGTTAGTGAAATGACATCTGTTGGATCTTAAACAATAATGAAAGCATACAGGATACATTTTAGTTTGTCATTATATACTTTGGATTCATTTATTTTCATGGCTATCAGTTTTCATAGATATTTAATTTTGTGGTTTTGCCAAAGTCTGCGTACAAACCAAAAGAAAATTTGGAAATCCTTGAACATTCAAATTTATGATTAACCCACGAAATCCATGAAAATTTGTATCCCACGAAAATAAATGACCTCTACTTTCAGGATTTATTTATTTGAATATAATGACATTTTATAGTCATTCTAATATTTTTCTATTTAGCCACCCACCCCACCAAAGAAGATGCGAACATTACATTCAACAGTACCACCTACAGCCACACAGGAAGCCACTAACCTGTTGGTACGAGAATGTATAAAGTCGTACACAGATAGCTGTCATGTTGTCAAGTATAAATATGAACAGTACTCAGGAGGATACCAGAAACTGCTAAAGTAAGAATATAGTATACAACTCTATACAATGTGGATGGATGTCTGATATATGACAGATAATCTATTTTTTTTTATTGATAGACATCTGACAATAAAGTAGCCATGTTAAAATGGATGAATTGAACTTATTCTTACTCCATATCACTAGTATTTTGAATAACAAAAAAAAAATCATTTGATTCGTACATGTACTTAGTTTTGATCTTTGAGTAGGGTGAGTGCAATTCAATAGAATGCAATAAGAAATAAAAATTTTGCACAGTTAACATTTTCATGAAGTGTTTTTGTCATTAAAAATTATGAGGCATCTTTGGTTTTACGTAAGGTTGGAGTGGTTATGTCTGCAAGGAAAACTGAAAATAAATTCTCTTACCTTGTCAGGTTCAGTTGTAAAACATAAAATTCTTTCACTGTTTGTGGATCCCATTCAGTTTAATTATTACAGACTGGTGTAAAAATTGTACCTTATAGTTACATTTATGTATGTTGTCTATAACTATGTAATTGTAGTTTTATGAAAAATAAGTATTCGTAGTATATATTTGGTGGATATTAATGATAATTTAACAACATACAAACTAGCTTCCCATAAAAACAAAACAAAATATTTATATCCTAGACATACATACATAATGATTGCTTCATTAATTTACAGACATAAGGTTTAGGCATAAAAAACTGCAAAAGATTGAAACACATTGATATACAATATATTGTTATATGATAAAATCTAATTTTATCTATTAAAATGATTTTCTCCAGATTAAAGACACCTGAAACCTTACCTGAACATGTGTTTGAAATTGATGCAGAGGTAGAAGAGAAAGAAAAGGATGAGGTATATAAACTGACAGTTTTTGTTTCACACTTATTGTTTATAATCTATTATTTTAGGCTTTTGTTATTTGAAACCTCAATTTCCATTTGATGACATCAAAATTGTTAGAGGATAAAATTCATGATCTTTATAATGGAAAATTAACCATAACCACAGAAATCCTTTTTGCTGGTATGCAATTTAGTTAAACTGACAAATTTCAGTTTTTGAGATTGATTAATTGTATTCTATTTGAGTATTGACAATAATAATCATTTTATCAATTTCTAATCCTTGAGTTATAGTAACCTTCAAAATTCTGTGTTTTCCAATTACTCATCAACTTCTTGTTTATTACCGAATAGTTATCAATTCTTTCTTACACATTATGGCCATAAAGGAAATTTCAAGGCAATTCCAGTAGCAACAAATCAGAGCTTCCTTAAATTTGGTAGTAAACTGTACCAAATGATATGCTATCACATTCATGACATTTATGAAGTTTTCATCAAATTTTTCTCAGTTACTAGCAATCAACAAATTTCATATCACCATGTATGTCAGCATACTTAACTTTGTGTGCTTTTATATACATTGATCTTCAAATTCATGTTTTGGCAGCCTTGGTGGCCGGTCTAAGTAGTTACTACTGTAATCACTAGCCAGTCAACACTGAGGTTGTGAATTCAACCCCTATCGTGCGGGTGCACTCAACTCCAATCTTAATTGACTAGGATTGTCAGTTTTCCTATAGAGGGTCTGCAGATTTCTCCAGGCACTCTGGCTTCCTCCACCAATAAAAACTGGCCGCCACAAAATAGCAAAAGTGAAAAACACAAAAAATTCTAACTAAAATCATGTTTGCCAAATACTTGTTGCATGGATATCATTACTGCTCACAGTTTGACTTCTTTGAATTAGATATGACAAAAATGATGTTTTGTGTATCCTTTATTAAGTAAGACGCTATGTAATTGCCAGTCTAAACTACAAGTATATAGCCTGATAAGATTGTGCAAAAAAAAAACCACCATACATTGTTATTGATCTCTGTAAATGGTTTTAAATCAAAGAAAGAGATCTTTAACCTCTTTACACCATTTCTCCACCCTTGATGGTTTATTTTCTCAGTATAGAAAATGGTATTTGAAATACATGCAGTAATGGAAAATGTAAAAAGATTTTTTAAAAAGTGTTTATTTAATGTCTTTTTTTGTAGGACACAATTAGCCGACAAATGGGAGATGTTGTTACTAAAGAAGGTTGGTTATACAAAGGTCCTGAAAGTGGAAAAGAAAACGTCATCAGTTTTACCAGGGTATGTCCAGATTTTTATTAACCGTTCTCAAAGAGGGGGTAAAAAGTAATGTGCATGTAGGTTCATTTGTTGGTCACAAGTATGGGTTCAAGATGATAAGGTCTGATAAGGTACCACTTAACAAAAATAATATCTAAATTTGCATATCTAACCTAAAAACTATTGGTTTTTGGAAATGATATTTGAGTTAAACTTTTAGGGCCAAATGAAGGCCCTTGTTTTGATGGGTTTGACATTAACTGTTTTAAAGAGTTATGCCTCTAAGTTACCTATAACTTTAGAAATTTTTGAAGCATGGGAAGTTTTACAATTCCTTTAGAAACAGTACACTAATCAACTTCTCGATGAAATGTTTTGCTCAATCTAGATATATTATAAGCAGTAAAAAGTGTATTAAAAATAAAATACTCCATATTTGGAATGCTTGAGTTGTTTCCCTTATTTGGATGATAATTTGTGTTATTTAAGAATATCTTTTTAATATGATTTATTTGGCCAACAAAATGTTTAAAGTAAATATAATGCATGACTAACATAGATTTTTAGATCAATTTAATAGATGGATTCAAAAATTTAAATTAATGCAAGAAAATAATCACGTATTTGAATTTTCTAATGTTTGAGCCTGGACAGATTTGTTGCCATAACTATGTAAGTCTAGATATGAAGCAGGATTTTTAGTATGTAGCTATTGCTTATTGCATTAGTCAAAAAAATATTACAAAAGTGGAGTATGTACTTCTATTATATGAAATTAAACAGATCATATGCAACCAGTCTATTAGTTATAAAAAGGAACATGTTATCCTATCATAAATGAGGCATACTAATTCACTTCACCCACTGCAGTATTGATTGAAAACATATTTGAAGAAATAAGGAGATAAATTATTTTTGCAGGAATTTCTGTCAAGGTATACTAATGATTTTCATAGATCTTGAGCTGGTACATGTAGCACTTTCTGTTTTTCTTCTAGGGAAATTAAAAAAATAAAACAGGATGTTTAAATTCACAGTAGAAAACTCTTTTTTTTTTTTTTTTTTTTAAATAGAACTGCATTTGATTTACAATAGCTATTAAATCTTGATTATGTTTGACTTATACTTCTGAAAGGGATTCTTAATGATAGAAGAAAGAAGAAAGGTAGCACTTCAATTAAGATTTCAGTAAAAATGATGTCGTTAAACTAAAATTAGTTTCATTATAAATCTGGGGGATGAAGCTCAATCTTGCAATTTCAGATTTTTTTTATTTCTAGAATTTTTGTCAGATTTATAAAAATTGTATATAGAATTTTTGTTTCTTTTGTTTCTTTATACATACATCTTATGATAAGGATGTGAAGCTTTAATTGTGCTAGCATTGAATTAGAGAAGGAGTAGAAGTCCTTTCACAGAGATTCTTTAGAAATGATTATTACTTATGATTAACTTTAATTGGAAGATGTTTGTTTTACAAAACATTTTCTGTACAATTTATATTCAGTTTTTGTTCTAAAAGTTATTTGCTTTAATCTTTTTTTTTCTACATTTATACAGCAATTCAAGAAAAGATATTTTGTGTTAAAACAACAAGCAGACATGACCTATATACTTGAGTTCTTTAAAGATGAGAAAATGATAGAGGCCAAAGGATCAATATTTTTGGAGCTGGCAGAAGAAGCAGTTAAAGTAAGTATTATATTTTAAAATACTTCAAAATTGTAGAAAAGAATATGGTAGGTCAAGGTTAATAAGAAATATAAGACAATACAAAATTTAAGTTGAGAATCCAGTCCAAGTCTTCAACTAATTCCTTTTAATAATTAAAAGATGCAAATTGCAATTTAGTTCAAATTGGTCCATATCTTCTGCAATTACTAGTAGGATTAAATGTTGAATCTTAATATTTGAATAAAAGATTGGATTTTTACTCTTAAATGAAATATTTACTTTCTTATTAATTGGTAGAACAGCTGGAACGATATTTAAACTGAGTAAAATTACAAAATAACACAAAATTATGACTGTTTTATATTAATCATGTGCAATTAAAATCATACTTGTCCAAAAAGATTTTAATATAGAAAGTGTATTGTTTATTTATCTGAAGTATCTTGCTTTATGATAGAATCCAAAGAAAGGGAAATATTCATTTGAAATAAAGATGCAAGGAAGAGGACCATATGTGTTGTCAGCAGAATCTGAGTCTGAGGCTTCTGATTGGATAAGGACAATAAATAGAATCATTAATCTAGCTGAGACAGCATCACAAATATCAATGGAGCAAGCCAAAGGTAAATATTGAAATCTTATACTGACCTAACATTTAGAAAAATATTTGTTATTCAAAGTTAATAATTTCTTTTGAATTTTTTTTTTTTAAAGATACTTGAATTAAGCATACCTAAGGCTGTCATAATTAGACTGTTCCATTTTCAAACGGGTGTTCAAATAGATTGTTGAGCTCACATTCTGCTTTGATATATGTATTGGCCTCTTGTTATTTTATTACAATTCAGAATAGTTCATTACTTGATTAATATACATTTGGTAATTTCAGAAGAACCTACTCTTGACAAGGCAGCTAAAGTAGAAAACAGTATGCACCCAGAATTACAAAAGGTTTGTCATAAATATAAGAATAAATGAAAAGGAGAAAATATGATAAGAGGCATTGGTGGCCAATGAAATTCAAAAATTGATATAAACTTTTTTTCAAAATTATATATGCCAATAGATCTTATGAAAAGGATGATATCATTTGAACACAAGATTAGAAATGCAGTGTTCATACCTCTATGACATCATAAAAATACCTTACCTGACATATTAGATCTAACATGGTCATTTTACACAGGTTTATTTTTTGCAAATTTAAACAAAGCGAAAGCATTTATCAAAAAGATATTTTACTCACATTAATGTCTTTTATAGGATCCTGACATGCCTTATCTTATATCTCATGTTATTGACAAATTCTCAAAATGAAGCTATTTTGGAAGTTTATTCAGTCAAAAATGTGAAGCAAAATTCCAGAGTACAAATACTGATATCTGACAGGCTAATATGTTATGAGGATTTGAAGGTTGTTGTTTGATAGATTCATAATTACTTTTTTATTTTTAAACTCAAAGGCCAAAAACGTAACCATTTACCTTCTCTTTGGATTAAGTTTTATTTAAAAAGAAACAGTATGATAATTTCTATCATCGCTATTTTCCTTTGATCTTACTGACTGATAATTTACTTTCTCAGCACAGTAGAGTGATATAAAATATTATTGCTAGAAACTAAAGGCGCACGTGCCGTTGTCAATAACATAAACAACAGTGTCATAGGTAAAATAGCTTCAAACAGATTATCATTGGTCATCTCAACTTGATTGCTTTTCTCACTTTCGCAGTACTGGCTCAAGCAAGAAAATCAATCGCCATGAGATGACCAAAGATAATCTATAAGTATTTTACAATTGATCCACTAAGTGAGTTGATGATGGATTGTTTAGTGGAGAAATGTTGAAAATTCTGCAAAGGGGACACATTTTGAATCGGTACAAATTAAAATCAATATAAAACGAAAAAAATCTTGCTAGTAAGCATCTTGTTCTGTTGTTAAATATATAATTAAGACTATATTAAAGTGATATTTTTCAGTATTCCAGAGAAACAGAATCAATGGTTACATCAGCAAGAGCAAAAGACAGACAAAATCTTTTCAAGGTTTATCCTAATTTGAATGTGAGTATATATTGTCCAAAGCCGTAAGGTTCGACTTGTTCGGAACATATTATTGCAATTTCATGAATCATAATAAACAAATATAAAATACAATATGATCGAAATAACTTAACACAAAATCTAAGATCATACGTATTGGAATACTACAAGATTATTGTGTACTTCAATAATCAGAAATCAAGCTCTGCTGATAAAGTGTCAAAACAGATCAAACAAAAAATGACAAAAATCTATCTAAAAACATGATATAAAAAAAGAGAAAGAAAGAACTAATTTGGATAAACAATTTATTAATTTTATGAAACAGACAATTATGACTTAATATTATCTATGAATGACAAGTCAGTAAACATAATTGAGACAACCTGCACTATTTAACTTCGGAGTATAATCGGGGCTAAATCAGTAAGATTTCAAAGATTGAAACCTGCCATGTTTTCATACCAACGTTTTATTAGATGTTGTTTATTTCAGAGACATTGTTTGACAGAAGATACTGATTCAGAAGATGATGAAGACATAGATGTGTTTCCTAGAGAATTTGGTGAACGTTTCCTCCTGGGCTTGTTGGATTTTAGGACTAAATTACAAATAAATCAGCTGGATGAAAACATTGGTAAACAAAGTAAAAGTTCAAATGTAAGTTTTTCTCTAAATGATAGTTGTAAGACTTTTGAAAAGATTTTTATACGACCCCAAAAAAAATTTGGGTTCGTATAATGGTATGATGTCGTCATCTGCGTCATCGTCGTCCGAAGACACTTTGGTTTCTGGATAATAACTTTAGTTTAAGTGAATAGATCTTAATGAAATTTTTTTCAGAAGGTTCAATACCACAAAAGGAAGGTTGGGATTTATTTTGGGGATGATGGTCCGAACCGTTTAGGAATTAGGGGCCCAAAAGGGGCCAAAACAAGCATTTTTCTAGTTTCAGGATATTAACTTATTTACCAGTATTTCAATTGCTCTGAAAGTATACTGCAATGTTTAAAATCACAAGTAGAAGGTTTGGATTCATTTAAGGGGTTATGGGGCCAAAGTTTAGGAATAAAGGGCCAAAAAGGGGCCAAAAAAAGCATGTTTCTTGTTTCCATACAATACCTTGTGTGTAATTGCATGGATCTCTCTGAAATTGTACCACAATGTACCATATAACAAAGGGGAGACTGGGATTAAGTTTTGAGGTAATTGCCTAAAATATGTAGGAATTAAGGGCCAAAAAAGGGCCAAAAAGAAGCATGTTTCTAGTTTCCAAACAATCATGACAATAACTTGTGTTTAAGTGTATGGATCTCTCGGAAATCATACTGCAAGGTTCAATATTACAAAGGAAAGCATGGGATTGAGTTTAAGGGTTATTGCTCCAAGGAGGGGGTTTCAATAAACTGGGGGAGGGGGGGGGATCTCAGTTTACCATTTTTTTTAAGGGATTTTTTTTTTTTTTTCAACATTTTTCAAATTTCAAATTTTGAAAAGTTTCAATAAAAAATATTCAATTGCACAGTATTGTGCAATAGATGTGTTAGATCTTGAACCACATTAATTTTGTGGCAAAAACCTATATTTTGTCAAAAATTTGATCACAATCAAAATTCAGACGGTATGAAGCTTGAATATTGTGACCAAATTTGCCCCAACTGTTCTGGGTTCGACCAATGGGGTCGTATAAAGCTGCGCCCTGCGGAGCATTTGGTTTATTCTATGGAGGAAAATATACTTATTTTTATGTAGAAACTTAAAAACTATTGTTCATATGATAAACTCTACATAATGAGGGAACAATTTTTAAGTGTAATAATTTTTCTTTAAAAAATGATCTCAAATGATAAGAAATATAATGTTAAAACAAATTAATCTGTGTTGGTTTATGAAAACATATTTAGTTGGCTTTTGTATTGGAATGACCAGTGTTGGAAATTTGCATTTAATTAAAATTTAAGTCAGGAGAATCCAAATATAAAAAGAGGGTATAAAAAATCTCTCACTTAGGCCATCAGTTCACCAAACAACTTGTAAAGCATATACAAATATAATGAGTTGTGATCCCATATATTGTCATCAGATGCAGATGGTTCGATACACTATGGATAATTCGCTCCAGAAAACATTAATTTTCCATCAGCTATTAAACTTACTGCAATTTTTTTTTTTTTAGAAACATGTTTTATCTATATATAATGGTCTTAACAAGTATTCCTAATAGTTATTCTGATTTCCTGAAATAAGAGTATTTATAAAACAGACAGATAACAATGAAATTCTACTTTCAGCCTGAACCTTTCTTTTTGACTTTTGCACTTTATGATGCCAAAGATGGAAGGAAGATATCTGAAGATTTCCATATTGATCCAAACGATCCAGAAATTCTTGGAATGATTCCACCTGAAGTCCTTCTGGCAGCAGACAAGCTACAAAGTGTTGAAGGAAAGAAAACATCACCACCACTTAATGGTCTGGATGAGAACTGGTTGAAGTCAAAGAAAAGACAGGTTTGTCAGACTTATTTCATACACACAAAAAAATTTCACAAAGTTTAAAATAATTTTTTTAAGAGTGGTGACCTCTAGAATAAGGTTTCACATTGAAAGTTTTATCACACATCAGTCTGTAAATGTATTGCTGCTTTAAATTGAGATGTACAATAAGATAATAATGTGACCATGAGACATTTGCAATGCTTAATGAGAATCCTGTATTACATATACATTAGTATAACTGGTTTATTAATGAAATCTGCGACAGCATAAAGAATTTAGAAAAAGAAAAAGAAAACAAGGGCTGGGACAAAATGAACATTAGATGAAGGTGGCCTCTGATATAAGGTAACTTTTTGGACAGGTCTAACTGTATTTATGATTTAACTAATCTACAAATAAGATGTTTTCTAATATATTTCAGGGCATATTTTCTGTTGTCAGTTGTCATTCGGAAGTGTATCTCGTTATTACGGTAGAGAAGGTCTTACAGGGACCTATAGGGCCAGCTATAGAAACCTACATAAAGGCTTTGGAAGGCAAAAACGGTACAAAACAATATAAACAGATGAAGCAATTCTGTTCACATATAGGTCATCACAGAATGCCATTTGCATGGGCAGCTTGGTAAATATAATCATATGTTTATTTTTTTCATGGAAAAAAGTTTTGAACAAAAATTCCCACATATTGCAAGAAATTTTAGAGTGAATACTATAACACTTATACAGTATAATTTACTCTAAATAAGTATAAAATCAGAGATGTATTAAGGAAAGGGAAGACTTACGAAGCAACATATATGATTAATGCATAGACTTTTCTACATGTGCCACTATAACATTGCCTAGTTTGAGCCTGTTTTTTTCAAAAAAAAGCATATGCAAATGATTTCTGACTGTTACATTTTAATGCAATGTCTGATTTATCTGCAAGTGATTTGATGAAAAAAGATGTTAGAATTAGAATTAGTTCAATCTGCTTTTTTTCATTTTATCTCAATGATATTTTAATCAGTTCCTGTAAACTTCTTTTTATGATAAAGACACATTTTAATCGGAATTGAATCATCGCAGATATAGAATGTGTATTTAATGTCATTCTTTGACGTTTGACATATAAGTTGTTATCTATATTTCCTTCCTAGTCAAGTATTATCTAGAGAATATGGACCAAGAAGCTTATCTCTGTACAGATATGATGGAAACAAGATTTCTGAGGATGACCTCATTAAACATTTACAAGATTTTAGAAAGTAAGTATTAGAACTTCTTAAAGATCTACTAGAACTGGTATAAAATAAAAAAAAATTAAAAAAAGAAGACAGGTTTGGCAAACCTATTTCAGAGTTTAAAATTAATGCTTTCATGACTGTTGACCTCTAGGATAAGGTTCTTAATTCAAACTTAGTCAGACTATAAAAAATTACATAAAAAAAAATTCAAGTTTTAACCCAAATCATTGGGCAGATGTATGCCTGCTTGGAATTGAGACATTACATTTAAAATTTACTAAAACATGTCCCATCTTTTTAAGCACTTTATGATAAAGTCAGAAACATTTGATTTAAATAATACATAATAATGAATAAAAATCAAAATCAAGTGTTTTAGTTTGACTTAATAATGACCTTATACCATGGAAAACTACATTACAAATACTTCAATACAAATTTACTTCCAATTTTTATACAACATTTGAAGACCAGAAAAGCAGTCAAAATTACAAGAAATACCTGGCAGTATAAAGATATCACTGAAAATGCTGAAAGCAGAGGAGATGTTACAGAGTAAGTCGTCAATCATAGCTCATATATTGCTTTTACTTAATTCTTAAATATTTACATTTATTATTTAATGCTTAAGACTTTATTATTGGTTAAAGAAACTTATTTTTGATACAATTACTTTTCAACAGTGTTGTGCATTTAACAACATGTTTTTCTCTGTAAATATTGCAAGCCAAAAGAAACTTATATTAAGCATTTTTATGTAAACGACATTTAATAAAACTGCATCAAAAGTGCACCCCATTCAGAACTTAGTGCTAAATAGATCTTTAACTGCTAAAATTAATTGCTACAGGTTAACTTTATATTTAAAATTACAAATAAACATTAGACTTGTGCAGATGATGTTTGGCAGAGAACAGTGTTTGCTAGTGATGCCCTAATTACCAATTACAGGTAAAGCAGAAGAAAGTTTGACTAACTTAGAACTGACCAATCATCTAATGTGTGGAGGTTCACTGTTGTCAAATCAAAACAACACACAATAATGAAAAAAAATCATAACATCATGCTTTATTTACCCTTTTCAGAGAAGTGGTTTTCAGGAACAGGTATATTTTGGTTTGCCCTGCAGTGCACTGCGTTCTCTGAATAACAAACCGGTTTTACTTGCATTATATCTCACCTCAACCGTTTAAATTTCAGGGTGCTATTTATATATTTATTCCTGTCACAAACAATATTTTTCATGAATATTTTTTTTCTATGCAAGTTTCCAATTTCATGTTCAAAAAAGTTTTTTTAAACTTTTAAAATGTTTTTAAAGGCAATGCATACATTTTATCTAGTGAATTCAGACAGAAAAGCTGTGTTAGTATGTTCCTTTCTTAATATGAATTGATAATTTATTTGTCAGCAGATTTATAATTTATTATTATTTTAGAACAACTTTTGTTATTCTTTCCCATCTTTTTCACAGATGAAATTATACATTTATTTAACCTATTTTTTTTAAACATTTTTCAATTGGAGCATATGATAAATAGAAATTTCTCGATTGCAATAGGTATGACAATCTTTTTGAAAAGGCAGTTATATATGCTGACTAGAAAGTAATTTAAAGGTTTTTTTTCAGAGCTTTTTTTTAAAAGTACATGTATAACAAATAGTTTAGTATTTCTTTAATTTTGTTGTAGTTTTTATTATCTCCCCTTGGTAATGGTCAAACATTTATATATTTTTCTCACAATGTCTTTCCATTTAGTTAGAACTTCAATCTGAAATTCAGAACATATAATTCATAAATGCGCAACAAATTAACAGAGGCTTATGTTAGGTTGCTTGTTAAATTTGTCCAAATAAAGGAATTATCATACATATTTTTTTTCAAATTGGAAATTATTTTAAAAAAATCAAATGTCATGAAAAGGGTTACTCTTTTGCTAAAATTTGTTAATGAGGTAGATGTGATTAATACGATCACAACATAATTTATTTCTAGAAAAGCATATTCAAAACTATAGCTATTTTTGTTCTTGTAAAATACATTATATTAAAGTCAAAATTTATTGATAACATCACAAGAAAGGCAATAAATGTGTTTATCAATGTTTGCAGAGAGTGTTTGGTTACTAACATTTTAAAGGATGAACTAGAAAGAAATAAAAAGAACTAATTTGTAAACAGTAATGATTAAGTGATACTTTTTATTACAGGTACATTAACTTCATCCTTCATTCCCATAAAACCATTCCCTAATCCCCCTGTAGAGCCTCCAGCTTTTGAAGTAGATGAGTTTGTTCCAGAGAGAGCCTCTTTATGTGACACATATGATTCCTACATCAACAATCTATATGTTTACCCATGTAGCCTCAAGTTTGAACATCAGAAATCTTTTACAAAGGTAATAACTCTCATCAATTGAATATAGTGTATAATAGTTTATTTCCATTTCCTACCATACTTTAAGCCTCTGAAAGACATGTTTCATTTCCCAAAAGTGTACATAAAAATTACTGATACATGTATTAGGATAAATATAAAGTTGCGAGGATTTGGTCTGATTGCCAATGAGGCAACTATCCGGAAAGCTCAAAGGACACAGATGTTAACAATTACAAGTTTCCATACAGCCTTCAACAATGAGCAAAGCCCATAGAAGGCTAAACATGGCCTGGTATTATGAAATGTTGAAACACAACCATTTAACTTATACTACAATAATGAATAAAAAAATAATCTTGTAGACAGCAATCAGCACCAATCACTGGATTACAGGTTGTTGTCTTTGGACAGGCACAAAGAATGTTGCATGGTTTTACAAGTTTGAACTGTCATGTATTGAAGATCATTCAGCTGCATCTAAAATAAGGCTTGATGTTGACTTACTTGTTTTGGTTGTCTTTATCTTAATTGATGGTTATACATGCATTTAAATGCTGATAAGTGTCATGAATAATAATTCAAAAACAATTGTGTTGCATGTCTAAACATAGAAGAAGATATGTAAGATTAACAGAAATTTGTAAACTGAATCAATTGAGTTTTAAAGATGTATGTAATACGTCAGCCTGGTTTCTTGAAGTTTATACTGAAAACAAAACTTCAGTTTTATAAAATTGCTTTTACAACCCTACTTTATTTTTTCTCAGAACTCTTATGACCCTTAGTAAGTGAATTGGTGTAATTGTTGGTCAAGAAGATCTTTTTTTTTAAAGTAATTTTACCTGTTTTAACACCATATGTATAATGTTTATTTTTGTGTATTTTTGTAGGCAAGAAATATTGCCTGCTGCATGGAACTGAGAGACAGTGATTCTGATAGTGCAGTCGCCTTAAAGGTAATTTTAACCCTTTCAACGCTATACACGGCATATGCCGCGATGACATACGCCGTCCGCCACTGCTATTCGCGGCATATGCCGCGATGACAACGGATTTTTCATAAGGACTCTTAAACCATTCGGTTTTCATTCGGGTCCTCTCTAATTTTTCCTTGTATGAATCGAGGATATGCAAGGTCTCATTTGCGCTTGAAATCCCAGCAATTTTTATTGTAAAATCATGCAGTAGAAGGAAAATTGAAGGAAAATAAAAACAAATATTTTGACAAATGCAAATGGCGGAAATCGGAAACGAAGCTGTAAATATGGAAATATTTCAGCATTTCTATGGCGAAACTGATGACGAGGGTTAGTTAAAAGGTTTCTTGTTATCTCAATGTGTTTATTACATTCAATTCGTGTGGGAAATATGATTTAATCAATCATTACGAGACGTAGAAAAAGGGGGGAAAACGGAGGTTGACTGAAAATTTTGAGGAAGGAGCCACTGATTTGTGCCATGATTACATAATATGTTGTGTATGGTGCAATACGCTACGGAATCGAGCAATTGGTGTCTTCTTTATTATATGGCAGATAAAAAAACAAAATAGATGAAGACGAAAAGTAGTTTTTATTCAAAATTCAACACAAATGTAACAAATTACACCTTTTACCTGTTAATTACCTGAAAATACAGGTAACCTGATAAAAATTTTACTGAAATAACTGCCTAACATTACAGTTCATACTCTCCTGAGCATTTTTCATGCAATAACTTTTTCTGTATCTCTTACAATAAAAAAGATACAGCAGTCTGAAAAGGAATATACTGTTCTAATGAATGAACACAAAAAAAATGCAGCAGCAGCAGCCATTTTTCTATTTTTCTGTGTAGCGTTGAAAGGGTTAAGATATTTTGTATTATATTTTGGGGCTAAATCAGAGGTTAAAGCTAATATCTGATTGTAACAAAGAACAATATATTTGAGGCAAAAGGTGAAAATGCAAATAATTTTTTTAACAAATAAATTAACATGAAATACCATTAGTTCCTTATTGAAAATTAGAAACTATTTTGTAAAAACAGTGGGAATTTTTTTGTTAATACATTTAGTTATACAGTAAAACCTGTATAAACCGGCCGGCTACGGGACTATGAAAAAGGGCCGGTTTGGACAGTGAGCCGGTTTATTCAGGTTTCCGTTTTGACCGGAAGTTAATGACTTGTGACGTCCGACATTTTGCATGTAAAAGTTCTCTCTGATTGTAAATTATATCTGATTTAAATTAAAATACTTTCACTTCGTTTTTCATTGTTTGCATTTGCATCATAATGCTCGCGGTTTTTTTTTTTATTGTAAGACGAGAGTTTCGATTTACTCCTATGATCTTTATTTGAAATGTTGGAATGGCCGATTAAAAAGCCAGAATATTTTCAAACGTAATTTCATCACTTTCGAAACGTTGTCGTACAGTGAACAATATCCATTGATTGTTGTCATCCGAATGTTTTTCATTATCAAGGTCATTTGTTTAGGGGTTCACAACAGGGAACCCAGGATTTCGAAATCACGATGTGAATTTCTTACTCCGCGATTTTAATTTGTTTATCCAAGTTAACGCGTAAGTTCAATCCGAGATATATTCGGTGTGTCTTTTTGTTTAATTGACACGTTTATAATGTTTTAATAAATAATACAGCTCACTACTGTACGATTGTAGGTTCACAGTTTGACACCTGACTAATTGATTATCACGAAAAGCCATATATTGTATAAACAAATATGTTTTGATTGCATATCGATCATTGAAATTAATTAGACAAACCGGTTTTGACAGGTAATAATTAATGTAATTAAGAGTATTGGGACTTCATAATTAGACCAGAATTCGGAATACACAGGGTCCGGTTTACAAAGGGTATTTTAACAAAGATTTTGAATGGAAAAATATGGGACTTTAATTTTCGGCCGGAATGGACAGGAAACCGGTTTATTCAGGGTCCGGTTTAATCAGGTTTGACTGTAGTTGTTTCAACTTATAGATATACAATTTGATGTCACAATTGTTTTTAATTTCAATCAATTTATAAATTATATTAATTAATTTGTACACAAACAACATTCTTTCAGCAACTTACTCTACATAGATATATTTTGTAATTTCAGTACATATATGGCAGACCAGAAGTAGGAATATTTACATCAGTCTCTAGTACTACAGTCATTCATCATAGTACATCACCGGATTTTAATGAAGAGGTTAATATTTATGTTGATATATATCCATTCATAAAGAAGAAAAAAATAGAGAGTTAGTCTACAGAAGATGATACAGTTATATGAATATTTTCAAAGGACTGTGTCTTCAATTCATGGTGTTTGGGGCAAACTAATACAAAGGATGAAATTAGACGATGAATTTCAGTAAGATAAATGGGAAATGTATAAATTGGATTCAAATTAATCTTTTATTGAAATTTGAAATCTGAAAATACAAAAATGAACTCAACAGAATATAGATTTTGTAATAAGGAAAAACAAAATTTAAGTTTTTTTGTTTTTGTTTTACTAATTTTTTGTTTTTTTATTAGACTAGATTTGATTGAATCATGATAAATACATAAGATGATGTTTTGTAGGTAAAGATTATATTACCAATTCAAATCCATGACAGACACCATATATTGTTCAAGTTTTATCATGTTAGTTGTGAGGGGTCAAAGTCCGGTGTGAGGAGTTCCACGTCAGGAAAGAAACGGGATAACATAGAGAGTGCGGTAGGAACGACTTGGTTACCTCTGTTACACCAAGGAAAGTAAGTTAGCCTTATTGACATCTATTCATTTATATTTGAAAATTTTAATCAACAGCAAAAAAAGTTAAACTTATTTGATTTAATTTCAAATACTTACTATTTTCAGTATGTTAAAAGAGAGTGGTTGTCAAATTGCTCATTTAAATATTTTCATTATTGTGAAGAAAAAAACATTTTCAAACATTTTGATCACTCCAGTTTTCCTGTTCATATGTTATCTTGAATATGCCTGACCTATTTGCCACTGGACATAAAGCTAATTACAATTGGTCAATCCTATTTTTCTCTCAATGACAGTTACTCAGTTGTGGCTTAATCAAAATACTTTGAAATGGTGTAATATTTGTAATTTTGTCAATGTAACAGTATGACCCTTTTTAATTTTATTTCAAAGATCAGACTGAAAT
Source organism: Mytilus edulis (assembly GCA_019925275.1). Taxonomy (NCBI): domain Eukaryota; kingdom Metazoa; phylum Mollusca; class Bivalvia; order Mytilida; family Mytilidae; genus Mytilus; species Mytilus edulis. The sequence continues at coordinate 50,499,277 of CM034350.1, forward strand.
TAATTTAACAACTTTATCACTGCAAATCATCTGTAAAACACTATTTCTATTAGATTTGTAAAAGGTGGATGGTATATCAAATAGAAAATAAGCAAAACTGAAAAACTGAAAAAGCTAGTGTGCACAGTGTATACAAAATTGCTCTAACACCATAATTAGGTTACGTTTTTTCTTTTTTGAAATTTAATTCTAACACAAGAATTTAAATCATTTACAATACATTTGTTGTGTAAGTATAATTAAAATCAGAAATTACTGTCTTATTTTTTAGAGTTGTGAATGGAGAAATGAGTATTCCAGTGGCTTCCAATCTTCCACCTGGTTACCTTTCTTACAAAATACTGGAACCAGGCAGGGTAAGTTATTTGTCAGCAATGTACAAAAAGAAATATACAAATATATGTGATTATTAAATATTGAACAATATGAACTAGACTGCCAAACTGATATGTTATTTAAGTCTGTATATAAGGCATATTTAACTTTATTATTGCAGGGATCTGTACCAGATATAAAATGGGTTGATGGTGCTAAGCAAATTTTTAAAGTCAAAGTTCATGTCAGATCAACTGTGTATACAACGGTAAGAGAATGAAATAACTATATCTAGAATTTGTACAATTTTCTGAAATATATTTTGCCAAATAAATAGATGACAGGAATTTATGTTATTATATAAGTTTAACTTCCTACAGTATAACATGCATGTTGTGCTTTGTAGTTGTCACAGACTGGTTTCTGTAGAAGTATTTATTGTTTTGTATGATTTATTTGAAGGGTTGATTTCTCATGATCACCCATTGTAATTCCAATTTTTCCAATTAGAATTCAAATCAAAAGACTTAAAAAATTAAGTATTAAGTTTTAAATATGTCATTTGAATTTAAATTGATTTTTTATTAACTTTTGCTTGCTTGTAATTTATTATTTTTATAAAATACTTTTTATTTGCTTTTCTTTATAGGATCAACATCTACATAACTTCTTCTTCCACTGTCAGAAGTTAGAGAATTCTGATTCAGGTGCTGACTCAGAGATAGTCAATAAGTTAAAGGTAAGTTTATTTCTAATTGTGATACCCCTACTTTAGGGGAGTTGTGTGTAATGGTATACCTCTCCAATTTGCTTTTCTGTCCATAACACATTTTTCTGTTGCATTTTTGGCAGAAACTAAAGGTTATAATGTGTTGATTAATACTTCAAACTTCTTATTTGCTAAAAATGTACATCTATTAAATGTCATTCACATAAATTTATTGTTTGACATGTCTTAAATGGTTGAATAGAAGAAAACAGAATTTCAAATGTAAATTATAAAATTGAGTGATCATTGAAATTTTGTTAATATTGACATTATCATTCCTCCAGAAATATTTATGTTTAAAAATAGGACACTGTATAAAAATTGCAGTTTTAGTATTACATAAACATGTTCATCCAATCTCTCTGTTTAAATGAGTTATAGATCTGTTGAAGTCTCAGAATTGTATTTAGAGTTAATTTCCCAATGCTTGTAGAGTTAGACTTTGTTGACTTGCTTGTTTTGTTTGAATAGATATTTCCTCAAACATTTTAATTAAGATTGACATATGCAAAAGATAAAAATAGACTGGCCAGTGGGTATATATTTAGATTCTTAACTGCCAGGATAAAATCAAAAAAAAATTAAGTATAATGAATACAGTTTTAACTACACCTATTTATAAGTCTCACTCTACAAGCATAAGGAAATAAGTTCTAAGAACTATGGCCTATGCAAAAGGGGGTGGGATTAAAGTTAAGGGAATAAATAATGTACAAAATAGAAAATCCACTGTTGTATTCCAGGAAGAATTAGGTAGTCCATTGTGGGATTTAGAACAGGTCTACTTGAAAAATTCTATCAAGGTATTATAGGTACCCTGTTAATGAATTTTAATTGTCAGAGACATTTTAGTGGTGATGGTCCTTTATGTAATTAGATGGAATAAATGAATGATATCTAATTGAGACTTCATAGCATGTTCATAAAGGAGAAAATGGAAGATTACTTATTGCTAGACTATGTGTATATCCTTGTTATACAGAAATATATGCTCATAAGAATATTAATCAGACATGTGTTAACACTTTTCAGAATAACGGATAAATATATAATTATACTGGAGTAATTGGCTTTTATACAATTAATTTCTAGAAGTCTTATTTCATCAAATTTACTTACTAAAAAAATATAAATAAATCTGACAAATTGCATGAAATATATATGACTGTTTTAGACTTGTTTACTGTTCAGGCAGTCTTCTTTTTTAAATGCTTTTAATCAAAACAATAACATGTACCGGTCAGCAGATTATTGTATTATTGACATGCATTGATATTTATGAAATGTATGCATTATTCATGTTGTTGATTTTTTTCTTTTAGGAACAGTGCAATTTGAAAGCGTTGATTATTTATGTTAATTTCGTAATCTTATATCTTTATGCATGTATGTGATTTCAAACTTATAAGCCATTTGATGTAGGAAATTGCTGTGACACAATATGCTATAATTCTGAGCTCATTGATACAAGTCCTTTCTGATAACATAAGGATCAGAAGAGCTACAGCGTCACAGCTAATTCCATACTGTAGATATAAGAATTGTATAACAAGTTACTGACTTGAATGTATAATATTTTTCAGTCCCTTCATGCCATAGACTGTAGTGTGTATGTCAAGTTCTTGCCGACATTGTTGAATCAGCTGTTTAATCTACTGTCTAAGTCACTTGGGGAAGACATTTCTTTCAATACTGTCAAGTAAGTTATTTATTTTGTTGTGCTGTGGATTCATTATTAAGGGTTGGATACACAATTTTGTTGATTTCGTGGGTATAGGTGAACAACAAAATTTAAAGTTCAATGAATTGACAAAGTTCATATAGGCTTGTAAACAGACATCAGCTAAACCACGAAAATTGAATATCAACATACATACAAGTTTTCCTTAATCCATGAAAATATGTAACCACCAAAATAAATGACCTCACAGTACAATATAGAGAAGCAATTTATGAAAAATACAATTTACTCAGGTATTTAGCAAATACTAGTTATTAGTTATTTGAGCCACTATGATTATAGACTAATGCAATACAAATCATTTCTACATTTTTATTGTGCTCATTTAGGGTAATACTGAAATTACTGAAAATAATCACCAATGTTTTGTTTGCATTTTAAAGAATGTAAGGGAAGTAATAATAAATTCCATATTTTCTTTCAGGGTATTGATTCACATTGTATCTGAAGTACATGATGCTGACAAGTCTGATGCTTTGAAGAATTATGTCAAGGTATGTTTATGATCAGAAAATTTCAAAAATTGAAAAAAGTAGGATTGTGTTGTCTATCTATAAATAGTTTGGAATAGATCGCAAAATGAATAGTCTAGGAATATGAAAAAGCAAAAATATTGAATATTAATACTACATATACAATGGAACTTTTTAAATCACCAATAACAAAAACCCATTTGATAAGGAAAACACTTTTTACCATCTTTCTAAAGTAATTTTTTAGTTCGGGAATACTTTATAAGTTCAACAACATAGATTTACATAACACACCAGTGTAATTTAGTTGCTGTTGAATTTTTAGTTGAAAAGATCCAAATTGTCCAGGTGTTTGAGACAGCTTGGTGATGCTGTACTACAGATACATGAAAATAGACTTCTCAAGCTTCTTCAGTGTCTTTTATATGTAAATTTATTGAAAAAGAACATTTTGAAAGATACCACGATTAGGCATTATCAGAAAAGACTACAGTAATCCTATTTAGATATAAAAAAGATACTTAATGTTGAAATTGTATTACATGCAGTGGTCCTTAATAAATCTTACTCTATTTAATTACAGTATGTATTCAAACCAGACCCTGTAAGAAAAGGAACAAAGCAAAAGGCAGTTCATGAAGAATTATCACAATTCTTGACAAGTTTACTTAGGCCTGGAACAGGGGATCATGTAGTTACTACAAAATTTCTCAAACATTCCTGGTTTTTCTTTCAAATTTTAGTGAAAAGTATGACAATTTATCTGATAGATTCTGATCGTGTCAAAATGCCAAGGAATGAAAGATTTACTAGTGATTATCAGTTCAGGATACAAACATTACTACAAACAGTTACCCCTCATATCATTCAAAAACAAAAGGAAAGGGATACAAAATTGGCTAATCAGAGTATAGCAAGCTTTCTAAAGGTAAGGTTACTTTATTTGGGAGTGTCCTGATAAAATCTCAAGCTTAATTAGCTACACAGAAAATTCAGAAATTATCGCAATGTTTTTATTATTGCGAAAAAATGCGACATGGTTATAATCGCAAACATTTAAACTCTCATTTTGATTTTTTTTATATGAATCTATGTCTTAGTTTAAATTATACATTTTGTTATAGACTACAATTTGGTCAGAATACCATTTTAAATTGAATTGTTTTATTGACATTTCAGATGTGTTTTACTTTGATGGACAGAGGATTTGTGTTTGATATGATATCTAAATATATACAAAACTTTGGTCCTGGAGATGCTAAGGTAATAAATAGTACAGATTTATAGTAATTTTGGTAATTATTTTGTGTGTTATACTTCTCAGCTGAGCCTGAAGGTCATAATGTGGAATCACTTATTTTCATGGTTGCCAATTTTTGTGGATCAAGGAAACCTTACATGTTGAAGGATATTTATTTTTAAATCGTATAATATAATCAAAATGAGGATGTTAATTTGATGTGTGCCTTTTTGTGCTTCTTCGTTACATTTGTTGTTTTTATAGTGATTAAGATGATAACACAATGTTGACTGTTGTACCCCTATTTTTGACATTTTTAACTATTGTGTCTGTTTGTTTTGTTCAAGCATCAGTAACAATATAATGGAATGTGATACGACTGTCATACAAGTGAGAGGTTTAGCTAGCTATAAAACCAGGTTCAATCCACCATTTTCTACATTTGAAAATGCCTGTATCAAGTCAGGAATATGACAGTTCTTGTCCATTCGTTTTTGATGCGTTTTGTTATTTGATTTTGCCATGTGATTATGGACTTTCCGAATTGATTTCCCTCTGAGTTCAGTATTTTTGTGATTTTACTTTTTTCATGGTTTTAATGTAGGATTATATTTAATTTGTTATAAGTTGAATATTTGATTTTGTGGTTCACCTGTACCCACAATATCCACAAAAAACTGGTGTCTAACGAACTATAATGAATCCACAGTATACTAAATTCTGCATAAGTCTAGGTATACACAGTAAACATTGATAATAATATTAATATTTAATTAAGATGAATTCTTCTATGGAGGAGCTTGTGTGTTCGATATAATAATTATTTGTTCTTCTTTTTCAGACTTTATTTGAATTTAAATATGAGTTCTTGACAAGAGTTTGCTCCCATGAACACTACATTCCTCTCTCATTACCAATGATGAGGAAGGGCATGATCAAAACATTTAAAGGTGGGTATTATATTGTAGAAAATTGCTTGATATATGGCATCGTGGGAAAATTTATACTTAAGAATGTTTATATAATCTAAGAATGGTAGACAATTGGATGAGTCAAATGAAGGGGTCACAAATATTTTCTAACATGAAGGACCAACACATATATATCATTTGATTTGTACTGATATAGCAAAAATAATCATTGTTTTAAACTACTAGATTTGATCAATAATAATGAGTGTTGAGTATAAGGATACAAATTTAAACTCTTAACAAGAGAATAAATATAATCTTACCTTATGCAAGTACCTGTTTAATTTGTTTGCTATCTTTTTCATTAAGCTATAAATTTCTTTTATTAATTTGTTTTTAAATTATTTTATGTTGCTGTTCATGCTGTTAAATCTTGTTTGCAGTTTAAACCCAAATTCTAAGTAAAGATTTCATATAGCATTTCAGGAAAAAAATCTTTTGAATGTTTATTTCTTATTTAGATAAGGGTTCTGTTTGAGATATTAAAATTGTTCAATTATTCTTTTTATTCAATTCTTAAATTTCAATTTTCAAATATAATTGGAAAAAATGGGTTTCTTTCAACCATTTAGATTCAGTGATATTAAGGGCTGTTCAAAAATTGATTTTTTTCGTGAGGAAATGGGAGGCACTCAAATTGAATAGTTGTGTGTTTGTTGCATTTTCATTAGAATTTTATGAAAATTTGGTATAATGGGTGGTTGGGGATTTAAATAGTGCCTTCTATGTCCCCATGCATTAAATTCTTGAACAGCTCTTATTATCTTTGATCTCATTTCCCATATTACAATACATATATGCATATATTATTATGAACACTTTGTTCTGTCACAGAAATAAAAATGGAAGGTAATGTTCACTATTGTCTGAGTAATCCTGCTTTATAATTAATTACTTGTCTATATGCAGCATCAGCCTCTATTGTCATGGCTACAAACTTGGCCTATATCTAGAAATAGTTTTTGTTAAGCATTAGTTTTATCTATATTTAGCATTGATCTTTGTTGTCATGGCTATGCAGTTTTCTACATTTTGCCTGTTAGAAATAAGATTGTCAGTATTTAGCATTGACCTATGTTGTAATAACTATAGAATGTTTGTGTGTAATATATATTTAAGTCTTTCTTGTCCTAGACTGTAGGTTTATTAATAAGAATTTTTTTTAACACTGGCTTAAATGTTAATGCAGAACTGTAGATTTTGAATTCAACCCTTTTTCAGGTATTAATTGGGATTTATTTCTAGAAGTATTAGAATGCTTACAATTTTTTTAGTGCGATTTCTATTTGTATACCTGCATGCAATATGCAAAGCATAACTCATTTAAATCTACTCTAGAATTTGGTCTTAGCATTTTACCCTAGAACTTTATTCAGAGTTGATTTGCTTTTTATACGACCGCAAAATTTGAAAAAAATTTCGTCGTATATTGCTATCACGTTGGCGTCGTCGTCGTCGTCGTCGTCGTCCGAATACTTTTAGTTTTTGCACTCTAACTTTAGTAAAAGTGAATAGAAATCTATGAAATTTTAACACAAGGTTTATGACCACAAAAGGAAGGTTGGTATTGATTTTGGGAGTTTTTGGTCCCAACATTTTAGGAATTAGGGGCCAAAAAGGGCCCAAATAAGCATTTTCTTGGTTTTCGCACTATAACTTTAGTTTATGTTAATAGAAATCTATGAAATTTTGACACAAGGTTTATGACCACAAAAGAAAGGTTGGGATTGATTTTGGGAGTTTTGGTTTCAACAGTTTAGGAATTAAGGGCCAAAAAAGGGCCCAAATAAGCATTATTCTTGGTTTTCGCACAATAACTTTAGTTTAAGTAAAAAGAAATCAATGAAATTTAAACACAATGTTTATGACCACAAAAGGAAGGTTGGTATTGGTTTTGGGAGTTAAGGACCCAACAGTTTAGGAATTAGGGGCCAAAAAGGGACCCAAATAAGCATTTTTCTTGGTTTTCGCACCATAACGTTAGTATAAGTAAATAGAAATCTATGAAATTTAAACACAAGGTTTATGACCATAAAAGGAAGGTTGGTATTGATTTTGGGAGTTTTGGTCCCAACAGTTTAGGAATAAGGGGCCCAAAGGGTCCAAAATTAAACTTTGTTTGATTTCATCAAAATTGAATAATCGGGGTTCTTTGATATGCCGAACCTAACTGTGTATGTAGATTCTTAACTTTTGGTCCCGTTTTCTTATTGGTCTACATTAAGGTCCAAAGGGTCCAAAATTAAACTTAGTTTGATTTTGACAAAAAATGAATTGGTTGGGTTCTTTGATATGCTGAATCTAAAAATGTACTTAGATTCTTGATTATTGGCCCAGTTTTCAAGTTGGTCCAAATCGGGGTCCAAATTAAACTTTGTTTGATTTCATCAAAAATTGAATAAATGGGGTTCTTTGATATGCCAAATCTAACTGTGTATGTAGATTCTTCATTTTTGGTCCTGTTTTCAAATTGGTCTACATTAAAGTCCAAAGGGTCCAAAATTAAACTTAGTTTGATTTTAACAAAAATTGAAATCTTGGGGTTCTTTGATATGCTGAATCCAAACATGTACTTAGATTTTTGATTATGGGCCCATTTTTCAAGTTGGTCCAAATCAGGATCTAAAATTATTATATTAAGTATTGTGCAATAGCAAGTCTTTTCAATTGCAAAGTATTGCACAATGGCAAGAAATATCTAATTGCACAATATTGTGGAATAGCAATATTTTTTTTTAATTAGAGTTATCTTTCTTTGTCCAGAATAGTAAGCAAGAAATATCTAATTGCAAAATATTGTGCAATAGCAAGATTGTTTTTTAATTGGAGTTATCTTTCTTTGTCCAGAATCAACTTAAATCTTTGTTATATACAATATACAATGTATGTTCACTTTTTACTACCAACTGATAAATTAAAATAATCTTTACCATTCAGTGATAACAAGCATTTTTTTTACATCTTAATATTTTATGATGTATTTAAATGAGTAGTTATTGTTGCAAACTCCATTAGAAATTTTAATTGAGATTAGTTTTGGAATAAGGGAAAGGGGGATGTGATTAAAAAAATTGGGTTCAATTTTTCTCATTTGAAATTTTATAAATAAAAAGAAAATTTCTTCAAACATTTTTTTTTGAGAGGATTAATATTCAACAGCATAGTGAATTGCTCTAAGAGAAAACAAAAATTTTAAGTTCATTAGAACACATTCATTCTGTGTCAGAAACCTATGCTGTGTCAACTATTTAATCACAATCCAAATTTAGAGCTGAATCCAGCTTGAATGTTGTGTCCATACTTGCCCCAACCGTTCAGGGTTCAACCTCTGCGGTCGTATAAAGCTACGCCCTGCGGAGCATCTGGTTAGAGTTTACTGACTCCAGTTGAATTTTATTCCCATTCTCCAGTCTTTTCTATGTTGCATGAATTTCAGCTTGTCTCACGACACTTCTTCCTTTTTGTAGATACTCTGAATTTTAAAATATGTTTTTTAAGAAGTTGATATGTTTTTCACACATTTCTCCAGTACCACAGAACAAAATGACTTCGTACTTGGTTAGCAGTTTAACAGTGATGAATTCTGTCAGATACATGCTTTGTGTTTTCCAATACTTTGAATAACAAGTATGTAACGTTAAGCAACTTCTTGTTATCAATAGTCCTTTATGACCCTATCTAGCAAGTATTTCAGAAAGCACATTTGTGTGGCTGTAGTATGTATTTGCCAATAAAATGCACTTTTGTTATTTTATTGCCATCTTGATATGTAGCTCTCATAGTCCTTAAGTTCCTATTCTGTATTGTCCTATTCTGAAGACTATTCAAAAGTTTTCTTTTGAAGGATAAGTAAAAGAGTTTTTTTTAAAAAGTGAAAAGTTAACATGTTTGCCTAAAATATTTTAGAATGTTAATTAATTTAAGTAAATTTCAATTTCAAAACGATTGTCTCCTTTTTAATGTATGCTAGATAACAAATACATTTGAATATATATATAAGTTATAAGTATACTCAACTTTTGACATTATGGTATGTTTACAAAAAAAAATGGTGGATGGATGCTTGCTATCATGTTTTACCCTACCATATTCACTTTGTGTTTATCCCAAGTCAGGAACTTGTAATTCAGTGGTTGTCGTTTGTTAATATATGACTTTGGTATAATTAATGCTTTTCTAAGACAGTTACGTATATACATCCATTTTGCATCTCGCTTTCAACCACAGCTATTTTAATTTTTGATTGATCCAGTAAAAGAGATTTTGCTATCTAACATGGTAATAAGGTTTTAAAAAAAGTTAAAATTTCAGTACATGTTTCAGTTTCAGCTTAACAAAAAGTCATATGTTTTAAATGGATTTTACACAGTTACAAAGTATTTGTGAATATAGATGCAGTTGTACAATCAATGAATTGCTATTGTTGAAATAAAGAAACTTTTTTTACAATTTATCAACAATATTCTTTTACACTGTTAAAATATAATACTTTTCAGGAACATTTGTAGTTGAATGTAAATATATTGATGTTTACAAATGAACTTTCAGAAACATCACTTTTTGATAGTAAGATATTTTCTTTTGGTTGTATTAACAATAGCAAATTTTACTTTTTAAGTTGATATTTGAAATAATGTTTATATAACATTTATAGTTTTTTGCTTAACATATTACCAGATCCCAAAATTCAATTTTCTGAAAGCTCATGTTTTAATAATTTTGTTGAGTTTAAAGAGAAGAGCTTTTTCATAACAAAATGGTTGGTGCTACTTTTGTTAAGTGTTATTAAAGTTTTGTTTGTATTTGTTTATGAGGGATGCATGATTTATGCATGTATTTATTTCTTGATAATTAACAGTAATCCAACATTATCTGTTGCTGTTAAATTGTATGATTGTCACATTAAATTAAATATATTGGTAAGGTTATATATAGTAAAAAAATATATAATTTGACATAAATTCATTAATTCTAAGCTACAAGTGCATATAATATGGAATAAGGAGCTCTAGAATAGCTTGAGCGCTGAATGCATGATTTTGGTTAAGATTTTACATATAGACAGAAAATCTCAGTGGTGTTAAATTGGTCCAATGGATTAAATTTAACCAATCTTTATATAGGTCAAATTGGCCTATAACTGTACTGATCACCCAAATCACTAAAATCAAACATTCTATTTTGTGCAAAATTGACTTCAGATTCAGTCTAAATTAAGGATATAGATTTGAAATGAAGGATAACACAAAAGTATAACTGCATCTTTATTTAGGAAATTTATCTGAAATTATGAATCTAATTTATTGTTTCCAGGAATGACAATAATAAGTTGTTGATTATTGAAAAAATAATAAATTGAACAAAGAAATGAACAGGAAATATTTTGTACTATATTATAATACTTTTAGTTAAAATAATTTTCTTTCATTTTTTAATGAAACATATGCACAAGTCAAAATCAGGTTTTTAAAAGTTTCAGAAAATAAAAGCTCTGTTAACATATATTTTGTAATCATATGCAAATCTTATTAATATGACATTGAAATTGATTTTAGATTTGAAGTGTGATTACACCCTATCAGATGAATATAGGAAAAACCATTACTTAGCCGGACTTTTGTTGCATGAGCTTAAGATGGCACTGAATGAACCAAGAGACATACGAAGAATTGCCATATTGATGTTAAGGAACCAGTTAGCAAAACATGCATTTGATGACAGATATACCTCCAAGGTAAATATTTTGTGATACTATATGGTAAGCATTATAGCTTAACAAATTTATTGTATTACTGTCATGAGCTTATGTCATGGTTTGCTTAGGGACATGGTTTTTCATTTTCTTTAATTTGCCATTTTAAAAAGCTTTATGTTGTATGTTGAATTTTATTTCAGTCACAGCAAGGGAGAATAGCAGCACTATATCTACCAATCATATCCATCCTTATGGAACATAAGCGACACCTGGTGGATGAACCTGGCAATCCTAAAGTAGTAGCTCCACCTCCTCCTCAGCCCATTCACATGATGAATGGTGATTTGCCAGTACAGAGACGTGAGAACAGTCGTCCTGGGACACCACAGACATCACACAAATCAGTGACCTTTGACAACAACACACCGATCAGAGACTCCAAAGTTTTTGCTCTGATTGCTGGAAGTACAGGAAGTAAGAAACATCTTTTTCTGTTTATTATTTGGTTGACATGGAAAAAACTACATAACTGAGTAATATAATAACAGCAGTTTTATGAACTGGAACTAAAGGAATTAAAACAAGATGTGCATCATTGTATTTAAGGGAAATTATGTACTACTGAAGAGTCATTATAATTCGTAGGATATCAGTTTTAATGGATTTCGTGTATACAGCATCACAATTTAAATATATAAAAAAGTACACATCTTCTATTGGCTTGTATGCACACTTTTGTTCAAACATTGAAAGAAAAAGAAAAAATGGTTTTTCTTCAATCCATGAAAAATTGGTACGACTAAAAATAAATGAATCCGCAATATTCAGAAATGAGATTACATAGTCAATTTTAAAATTGAAATTTAGATAACTTGACAAACAACTTTACATTTCCTTGTTTTATTTTAGCACCAACACTCAGTCTCCCAGATGGACAAGGTTTAAATGGAAGCACAGGTTCACTGACCAGAAGTGGAACATCGTCTGATGAAGACACTGGAAAAGACAAGAAACATAAAAGGTACAAAACTTTTAAGAAAATAAATTCATAAATTGAATTAAGTGGATCTCTTATTTCTGCTATTGTGGTCTTGTTGTATCATGGTCTTCGCAAGTCTAAAATGTTGTGAGTGATTCTTAGCCATGACAGATACAAATTTTCAGAGTTATATTTGCTACTGTATCTGTCAAACATACACAGTTACAATATAAGATAGATTGGCTCATATTTAGAAAATCAATTGTCATTACTTTGACTTAACTGTTAGTGTTTTTCTCCACCTTTATGCAGTTTTATGACATTTTAACGAACTGCTGTTGAGTCAAGTAGAGACAGTTCAAGGATATGAAATAAAGCATACTTACAATCTTTAAGACTTCAATTCCACTTTATAGATATAATGAAAACCATTCTTAAAATACGTTGGTTTTTTTTTGCTGTTTCCTTTCTTTGTAAATTTTTATGGACATAAGGTAGTCATTTATTTGGAAAAAAAAATATATATACTTTAGTATTACTGAGTGTAGAATATCCCTTTATGAGTTTACTTTCACTTCTAGTTTTATTTGGTATGATCTTAAACAGTAAAAATAATCATAGATTAAGCAGCAGTTTTCCAATCTCTTAAAATACTCTCAAAAACTTTGTAATGGTATTTTTTGTAACACTATGTTAAGCTTTTTTTCGTTTTACTTTAATTTGAATAGTTTAATACATTATAAATATGTCTATTTTATAATTAGTGATGAGGAGTTTAAAAAACGATACAATTCTATCAGGTAACAGTGCAATATATATGTGTATGTGTTGTTTTCCCCTCACCCACAAGAATTTGTAACACATTGGTGGAAGACATTCAGTTGTTGGAGTAAGGGAGATAATCCATAATCTAGAGAATAATCAATGGCGAAAGTGGTGATATCAGCGTCATATATCAAGTAGCATATGAACCACATTGTAAATATGTGTCTGGTACACAAAATCAAAGTTAATTTAAAAATGTTAAGGAACTTTCAGTCACAAGTTAAACAGTTGAATTTAATTACTTCAGATGTTTTATATCATTTGATAACTTTTGTTCCTTTATAATATATAGTTAAAAGGGTGGAAATGTTTCTCTTGTACCTAAGTTATATTTGTTATTGTTATGCATATATTTAGATTAAATTTTCTTTACCATTTAAAGAATATGAAATATAAAATATAACAAAAAGCCAATGATAAATCACAGATAATTGTTTTTTATTCATGTTTATGTTGTGTTGCTTTCTTCTATAGCAAAATATGCACCACTACACAGCTAAGTATGTTTCCCTTTTATAATGCTGTGACTTTATAAGCCTGCATTTTTGCTGTTGTTAATTTTATGGCAGCTTCTGTCCCTAAGTATACACTAGCAGATTTATGTACATAGAATTATGAATCTACTAAGGATATTAAGAGCTGAATTTAGATTTCCACACACATGGTCCCATTTTTGAAAATTAACAGTGATAAACGAATGAGTCGTTGTTGAAATTTTTTTATTCACTTCAATTTTGTTTAAATTTAAACATTTGGTTTAACAGTATATGAATTGTCTTCAAGTAGCCATTTAAAAGTGATAAACATGTTGGCCAAAATCGGTAAATAAACCTGCTGTAATGAGGTTTTTGCAGTCTTTTATGATAAATTGATTACTTGTAAAAAAAAAGACAATTAAAAAATGTGTAAAAATATGCATGTATGCGCTTAGAATTTAATATATAACTATAGTTTTAAAAAGATGAATTGAGTCTGAATTGTTTGATGTATTTCAGATCTCCATCCAGTTCCAATGTATCTAATACAGGAGCAGCCATACCAACAGGCTATTTATATAAATACCAGAAGTTAGACATCGTGGAAATCAAGGATTTATTATTATGTTTTATTTCTGTTATAAAACACCTACCTGAAGGTAAAGTAAATATATATCATTTACCTGTAGGTAACATATCTCGTCTACTAAGATAAGAGGTCCAATTTGTAAACTAGCATGATGTAAAAACCTCAAATCAAAGACTTCATCTTTATATATAACTAATATAGGACAATATATAATATCGATAAAATATTACACCATGCCAGGCCCTTTCGTTTTCCACATAATTAATATTACCAATAATTTACAATTCAAGGTCAAATCCAATACCATACAATGTATCAATAGTACTTGTTGCTTGTTACCAAATCTGTATGTTCAGCCTCTGTATTTGGGATTTGATGATTACACAGGTCATAATCACATGAGTAATACTAAAACAGTTAAAATATTTTTTTTCTATTGCAGATATTCTTCTTGGCTGGTTCAACAATTCATCTGAATTTGACATCATTGACTTCTTTGGCATTTTAGAGTAAGCATTTTATAATAATTATAACTTTGAAGAAATATGTTAGAAATGTTGAGTAAATGTCAATGAGATAGTCATCTTACAACTATCTTACAACAATTGGTAAAAAGTCATGAACAAACAACTTTTGAGTTACAAGGAAACATATAAAAAAGAACGAAATTTTCATTGACTGATAAGGGTTTAAAATTGATAGTTAGGGACTTAGGCCGAAGGTATAATTTCTTCATTTACATCTTAAAAACTATCATTTTATCAAATGCACATGTTAGATTAAATTTTCAACGTTTAAATTGAAATGAAAAGGGAATATGTAAAAGTGCAGAAATTAGCTCAAGGCGTCTGATGGGTCTTCAACACAGTAATAAATCCTGTACCCAGAGAAAATGTATTGTCAAGCTTGGCTTGAAAATTATAAAGTTTTCATGTCTTTTCTGACATCTAAAATTAAAGTAAGATATTGAAATTGTGTGATGATAGATGATAATGCTTCTTACTTTTCAAAGATTTGTGCTAAAATAAGATTCGTTTAATAAGGCTCTTTTGCTTTTTTTACAGGACATGTTTACATCACTTCAAGTATCAGGGTAGAAAGAAAATACACGATCTCAGGTATATAAATATCACTTACTTACATACAAGTATCAGGGTAGAAAGAAAATACACAATCTCAGGTATATAAATAACACTTTTAATAAGGCCACAATTAAAAATATTTCAGTTTGCCCAAACCCGACCCATGATGACTGGGTGTGGGTAGGTAGGTAGGCAAATTCTTTTTTTTTTTTTTTTTTTATCGGAATTTGCATGAAAATATTAAAAGATCTTATAACAGTATATCTTTATTTTCCCGTCAAACCTTTGTAGAGACAACCAAAGGCCATGAATTTAAAACCTCTATAAAAAAAAATAGTCTAAATATGATTTGTATCCTGAGATGTTTATAATCCTGACAATTGCTAACTGTGTGAAAGGGCTGGTGGATTTATGAAGTGATTTCAACAGTTCCATCAACACGATGTTTGTGTAAAAAAAATATCAGCTGATTTAATATATAATGATTAAATTTGTTTGCAGTTTTTAAATCCTATTTCTATTAAAATAGATTAAATGTCCTAAAATATTTATATGAATTATTATCTATCATCCTTAGTGTCTTTTTTATGTTTTGAAAAAAAAAATATTTTACATTATCACACAGGTAAACTAATTTGGCTATAAATAGATCAAAGCATGTTCTGTAGAATCTCCAAACTAAAAACGTATTTGTTATAATTTTATTTCTTTAAATAATCAAGTTTAATTTTTGAAACTAATCATTGTTGATAAAATATAATTACAAAAAGTTAACGTTTTCTGAAGACTATTTATTTTTAGGTCATGGTTCTAGAGGCTTCCTCACAAATTTGTATAAAAATCCAATATGGCGTCAATAACATGTTTTTACTTTTGCACATGTGAAAAAAATATTTCTGACAAAAGTCAGATTTCTCTTGTCAAAAAGGATTTATATTTATATTGCAATAAATTATTCAGAAGGAGTTACATTCAGTTAAGATTATATTTCTGATTCTGTGAGCAATTATAGTTTTATCAAATTCTCCCAAACAGCAACGTACTGATCTTGTCTAATGAGACTTGTAAATTTGAACTATTTGAATAAAAGGGCATCTAATTTACATGATAAAGGAAGATTATAGTTAAAGACAACAATTTATCAAGAAATAATTCCTTTTTATTCAGTAAAAACAAAATCTTCTTGCAAGATTGTAAATTCGCAACTTCCGGATCCATTTCCTGTCAGAATAACATTGAAAATATTCGATTGCACATGGTTTTGAACAAATCTACCTGAATATTCTAATCAGATATTCGATAACACGATGAAATTAACATTGAGCATATAGGTAAGGGTTTGGTAGTACAGACAACTACAGCGTAAAAAAAACTGTGCCACTTCACATGTTTTACTTCTTTACGTTCTTTAAATCAGAAGATAAAAACAGAGAACATCGAATATCGATTAACTGCGTCTCTTATACGCTTTCTTTTAATCTTATTCACAGTTACTTTCAAACGCAAAGACGACAAACATTAAGTTTTGTACGATGACGGAGCGGACCCCAAAAAAATCCGAAAAAAAAAAAAAATTCTTCAAAAAAACGTCAAAAAAGAATTTGAGTCGGCGGGTTTATTTTGGGTCCGTCGCGTTTGGGCAAACATACAATCTTTTTATTTTGGCCTAAAATTACATACAAAAACATTTGGAATACATTTCCTTATTCCAGTAAAGAAGAAGGAGACCTACCTAAACTGGAACTGATGGATAAGAAGAGTGATATTATGTGGCTTTTCTAATAATATAGCTGCTCTTTGAAACTGCTGTACACAATTAAAAAGGAGGGGTCAGATCTTTCATCAGTGAATTGGTATTTCTGGCTGTTCTGTCCCAATATTTTGACACTACTTCTCCTGATCTGTTCAAAAGAATTTTGTAAAAAATTTTATGCCTCATTCATGGGCATTATGTTTTCTGGTCTGTGGGTCTGTTCGTCCGTCTGTCTGTTTGTACGTTCATCCCGCTTTAGGTTAAAGTTTTTGGTCGAGGTAGTTTTTGAAGTTGAAGTTCAATCAAAAACTTAGTTTACATGTTCGCTATGATGTGATCTTTCTAATTTCAATGCCAAATTAGAGATTTTCCCCCCATTTTCAAGGTCCACTGAACATTGAAAATGATAGTGTGGATGGGGCATCCGTGTACTGGGACACATTCTTGTTGGGGTTTACTATAGCATGAAATGGAAGTTGTCTGATAAGAACACTGAAATACACATTTGGAACCCCATCTCATCCTATACTCTTAATCAAAACTTAATGAAACTTTCTTAGAATTTTCATCACATAATGCCATTGTGTGCCTCATATTTTTATTTTTTTTATCAGAATAATTTTGGCAAATCATGCATTTTGAAAGAGCAGGTGGTTGATATCAATATGTGAGCTTTTCTGGCAGTACCACTAGTTATAAATTTCAGTTGATCCTGTACAACTTATAGTACATTTTGATAACTTTATTTTCCAGCATTATAGGTGACAGCAGAAAAGCTTTGACCATGCCTGCAAGTAGACGATCTATGCCTACTTTAATACCAGGAAGTGGGAGTATGAATGCAAGGACATACAGCCAGTATAGTGATCTAAATTCTGAGTCTGGTACTTTACCCTCACATGGTCAGTATAAATTGTTCAGGTCTTACATTTCCCTTTGCCTTTGTTGTACATTTGTATTATCTTTAGATATGCAATTTATATACTTATAAAAGGAAAGTCCTCTTATAATTATCTGGCCAATCATCAAAACTTTCTTTAGACAAAGGATTTCTGTATTTTGTTTAAGAAAATATTTGCCAACTATAAACACATAACTTATTTATGAATTGCTATAACAGTAAAATGGTTATATATATGTCAAACGAACACAAAAAATGAGGAAGATACAATCACCTAGCGGTTTACATTGTGTTCAATTACAGTCTTTACATCATTGATTTATTGTTAATAATTTGGTATGGCTTGCCAATGAGACAAGTACCACAATAGACATTAGAGTATTATTGTATCTTTATTTTGTCATGGATATTTTTTTTGTAAATAGACAACTTATGAATATTGTTTATGCTTTGTAGTACCATCACAAACCTCCTCATCAGAAGCAGATGCATTAGTCAAGGCTTTACAGGAGGCTAACATGTCAACAGAAGTTGGACTCGCAGTCTTAGATATACTTAGTCTATACTGTAACTTTTTCAAGGTAAGTTGATGATTCCTAATACAATTGGGCATATTCAATAAAAAAAAGAAAATGTGGTATGATTGCCAATGAGAAAACTCATCACAAGAGACCAAAATGAATCAAAAATTAACAGCTATATGTTACGTACGGCTTTCCACAATAAGCAAATAAAATTGAGAATGGAAATGGGGAATGTGCCAAAGAGACAATAACCCGACCATAGAAAAAAACAACAGCAGAAGGTCACCAACAGGTCTTCAATGTAGCGAGAAATTCCCGCACCCGGAAAGCCCTTATGCTGCATAGTCATCTATAAAAGCTCCAAAATAACAAATGTAAAACAATTAAAAATGAGAAAACTAGTTGTCTTCATGTTAGTTTGTAGAATGCAAAGTTGAGCTTTTACACTCTTCCAAAGATGAATAATTTTGATGGTGAATTTATAAGTGGCCTAAAAGTTTGTCAAAATAATTCATTCCTTTGAGTAGACAAAGAAAGATAACATTAGATCAGATGGATAAAGTGTTAAAATTTGGTTTTTGTTTAATGTATAACTTCAAAACAGCTTGTGTAAATTAATTAGTCAAAGGCATAATAAAATAACTTATCATTGAAGAAACTTCCAATTGAAAACACCATTAAGATAATCTCTTGTGGTATGGTCTTTTCATATGTAAAGAAAGGTCTTACTTGTATGTTGATAAAAAAAAAATGTATTTTGGACATGTAACTATGGTGAACCAGTTTATTTCCTTAAGAATTCAGCTAGAGATTTTTTTTCACCTTTTGTTAAAGGCTTTACATAATTAATTGTTTTCGTATGACGTAATAATTTCTTCTTCGGCCAAACAAACACAAATGATTGATAGATTTTTCGCTTTTTCAGAAAAATTTAGAGTACAAAGATGGTGACAACAGCTTGATGCAGAGAGTATTTGATCTCCATCTGTACTTCTTACAGCATAGCCAGTCAGAAACATTACAGAAACATGTGTTTGCTGCACTCAGGCAGTTCATCAGAAAGGTATGTAAAAAAAAATACTTGTCTGTAAGACATAAAATGTGACAGGGGATTACTGGCTGTTGTTTTTGTGGTGCAGCATTTGAATTATCAACTGCTGCAGAGACTTTTGTTTATGAAATTAATCACATTTATTATTCACATAAAACAAATGTAGGAAACTTTCATGGTAAAGTAAAAATAATGACGTTGAATCCTTAAATTTTTGATGTTGTCCTAATTTTTTTTTTCTTGTTGATATAATGTTGCAAAATTTATCGAAAAACTGTTATTTAAAAAATATATACTTTTAGTTTGAGAATGTTCTTTATCGTGGCAATGCAAAACTTTGTGGAGACCTGTGTTATGAAATACTGCGTAGCTGTAACTCCAAGCTTTACTCCACAAGGAAAGAGGCATGTGCTTTACTCTATTTACTGATGAGGCAGAACTTTGAACATACTAAAAAGAAAAGCGTTATTCGAGTCCATTTACAGGTAAGTAATGGAGCATATAGATATTTATTCATAGAAAGCATTAACATTGAGTTTGAAGAAAACATTTTTTCATGCAATGATGGATTTAAACTTGAAAAAAAATATACATTTTGCTAGACTTATTGGTAAAAGCTGAAAACTAAAATTTGGTCATTTTATTGCTATTTACAACAACACTTTTTATGTATAATTACAGTTTGTACTTTGATTTAATTGCTACTGTCAGAATCATACAGACACTGCATTTTGAACTACATTAAAAACTCTAATAATATCAATAACCTATTGATCTTTTGCTGTTCCACAACAGTTTGATTTCTTACAATTGAAATATGTTAGTTTGATAAAACAAACTTCATTTTGGTAAGATTTTTATTAGAATTAAAAGAAGGGGAAAAAACGAAAAATAGTTACAGAATGTCTATAATGAAATATTTCGCATCATGCCTTGTGGTAAAGATCTTCATTTAGCTAAATTAGTGCAATTTAGCAGTGATCTAATGTTTTTCTTGGCAGGTTATAATATCTGTGAATAAACTTATTGGTAATGTTGTTGGACTAAGTAATTCACATCTACAAGAGAGTTTGGCTATGATCAACAGTTATGCTTCCAGTGACAGACAAATGCAGGTAAATATCTATTATGCTTGTTTTTATTTGTGTGTGTTTCATAATTGAGTGATTAAACTATCTTTTAAAGTATCGTTTTCTTGAAGTGACTTTAATCTTTTCAAACATAGTTTCAGCCATGTTATGAAGTAAAAATTTTAGATTAGATTTTAATGAGAAATCTGATGGCAATCATTAGTTAAGTCATTTGCCTAGTGAGGTTAAATGTTATCAGTGATTTGCAAATAATAGGAATTTAACTTGAGGAAATAAGAAATTTCAAATAATTCATGCTAGAAATGTAGAAATCCGTTTTATTATATTGTGTACATTTTATTTATTTCCACAAATCACAATCTCACAACATCTTAAAATAGTATTGATAAGAGAAGATTACAATTTTAGATGTTTGGACCATTTGTTGAATTTATGTCAGGAGTCGCTAGAAATCGTCGGGAGGTATCAATAGATCTTAAATTGTTTAATTTTCATTATGGTATCTGTGAATGACCTTATTATGTAAATTTATATATATGATTGGTTTGCAAAGCTTCAATATTAAGTTCTGTTATCACTCTGATTTATTTGTATATATTTATTTTGAATGCATTCTACATATCTTCACTTCTGAAACAATCCTGCTATTTCTTTTTTGTTTCTGTCTCTATATTTTCTTCCATTTCTGCAATGTGGATGAGGGACTAATGTGTTGTATCGATGGGTAGACATTTTGTAGTTAATGAGTGTCAGTCATTAATTGAATAGGTTAAACCAGGGAGTATTTGGTACATATAAGTTTTATTGTCCTTTCTACCTCACGCTATGATGCCAGGGTATATAGTTTTTGACCTTGTCTGAAATCATAACAGAAAGTACATATAAATAAAGATATATCTGAGAAAAGATTTTAAATTGCCGACTTTAGATGCTATATAACAAACGAATGCCATGACATTACAAATAATTTACCTCAAAGTAAGAAGTTATAAGTTGTTCTTATTTTCCTTTCCTAGGTATATGTGACTTAGACTAGAACTTTCTAGTATTATATAATTGTTGTTTTCAGAGGCGTAATAAACAAAAGGTAGAGAAAGCGTCACACAGTTATATCATTGGCTCAGGGCTTCATATAGCTAGATTTATTAACAGTGAAACCTTAATGAACCAAACCCTAAAACTTACCATACTTTACAAATATTTATATTGCACTGGATTCAAAAGTATTTTGTTCACATAAAACATAGAAGACCCAGTTTTCAAATTTTGATGCCTGTTTTAGTACTACGTTTATTAGGAAGTTACTACTTTATCAATCTTTGTAGATCCCTAAAATTATTTTTTTCATAATTAGGTTTCAGATAGATTTCACTGTAGAATTAGACCAGAGATGCTTTTAAAAGTAATAATCAAGAAAAGGCATTTATACCAAACTTCAAGAAACTTATTTAATCATATTGAAGTATTTTAAATTTGCTTGATCTATTATCCTCTTTGGCAACGATTTCCATCTTTTACAAATTGAGAAATGTTCTTATTTGCAGTGTAAGGCTGATAGTAAACTTGCTTTAAGAGTATTTGCTTTCAGATGTGCTGTGTAATTTATCAGCCAATAAATAAATCATTAAAAATGGGGAGGTAACTCTATATTTATAATCTACAGACACAACTTGTGTTTTGCAAGAACAAATCTCTTGGACTTCATGCTGAACGGAGGGTAGGATATATACAGCTTACTCTCAGTATTATACATGTATACTGGGTTTTGGGGCATGAAAATTTAGAATTAATTGAGATTTTGGGTTTTTTAGTTTATACAAGAACAAAACAATGATAAAACGAATATTTTTTGCTTCTTTTATTGGAGTTTTGATGTCCCAGAAATGCATGCCATCTTTCCAGGTTTTTAACCATACAGATATCGTATTTATCAGTACAAAATTAACTAAGGCAATATTTCTTCATACAGATTTGTTGTCTAATGAACAACAAAATTAGTGCATGCATTTTATTATTTCAATAGTCCCTAATTTTAATACTGTCAAATATTCATATTGCTTGTACTTTTTCTACTATGCAAAAAACACATTTTTGCTTGTTCCTTTTTTAAACATATTTTTATTATGCATTATAAATACGCCTGATATTTTTACCATGCATAATACACCTCATATTTTTACCATGCATAATACACCTCATATTTTTATTATGCATATACACCTCATATTTTTCTCTTTCCTCATATCTTTCTCTGTTGATATAAAATTACCAAAATATAAGTGTACTACTAACCAATCATAAATGTACAATATCAGCATGCCATATTATACTGTATAATTTTATCAGATCGACAGAAAATCAAAGAAAAAGAAAGTTAAAAGTGAGGTAAAGTGCATGAATTGACCTCAACCCAATATCTAAGCATTGCACTAAACAACTAACACAAACAAAAGTTTCTTCACTTTTCATTTAATATCACAATTATCTAAAATAACGGAAAAAGTAATTTTTAAATGTTTGTTTTCTTGCTTCTAGGCTAAATTCTTTATAAAAATAATCATTGCCAATTTTAAGTCACTTATATTCTAATGTGTCTTCAAATTAGTTTTAACTTTTTAAAGATATAAATAAGCCATTAAGCCATAGTTCAAGGTAATGAATTTTTATAGGCACAATTATTTCTTCGACTATTCTATCACAGGATGTATGATATACATTAGGAGCAGTGGTAACAGCTTTAACAATTGCAAATTTCTTTATCTGTTGCTCTGTCTCCCGAATAAATCAGAATATTTATAAAGATTATTTAAAATGAGCCCTTGTTCAAATGCTGCAGTAAATGATAGTAAGATCTTGTGAGCGACTCATTGAGCCTGAATTTGATCTAATATCAGTGCTGTAGTTGCAAAAGGAAAGTTTATTAGACCTTGTCAGCCTCTTAGTGACCTCATTTCAGTAAAATGAATAATTATTTTTACCTTGTCATTGTTACCTGATCATGATCTGATTTCAATGCTTTGGTGACCAAGTTAAAACTTTTTTGGATGAACTATGTTTTTTTCTTTGACTAAGATCTTAAGTCATAGTAACAATTTTTGATAGTTCAGCAGTATTTCATATGATACTTTATTTTAATTAGTATATAAGTCCTTTAAGATATGTCATTTAGTCTTAACTACATTTTCAAATTTAAGTGGTCGTGTGAAGGTGTCTGAATTATGTCTTTTCATCAGCAACTGTGCATGACATAAGTGACAAGCCAGTAATAGTCACCTGAACTGTGATTTTAGTGCTATAATGTCATAGTATTCAGATTTGGGTTTTTTTTCTGGAATAATACGTGGTAGGTCTCCTTTATTTGGTATGTTTGCTTATTTTACTACTTATACTTTCCTGCAAAACGTTTTACAAAAACTAGTTCATAAACTGGGGTTTTACTTTAAAAAAAAAAAGGTAAAAGTATTTGATATTGCCTTGACCTAATTTTCATGCTCCTATATATGAGTAAAGTTTTATGGATGTTATCAGTTTCTAAGAAGTATTCAAGACATTTCAACAATATTTGGTATTTACCCCAGTGAAATATGTGATTGCCTTGACCTTTTAACCTTTTGTAATATTATTTGAATTGACATAATTAAAAAAAATAGATGCATTGGGTAAATGGATCAGATTGACCCTAGATCCTGTCATTGTAATTTCCTCTTCTAAACATTCTCCTTTTCATATCAAGTATATATGGTAGCAGGCAACACTGTTTGGGTATTTGATTTGTATATTTCTCTACATATCTATAACCACTGTAAAGAATCTACAGAAAGTAGATCATTATATTACTTACAGTCAGATGGTTTTCTAATAATAAAGGACTCAAATTCATTTCATCATATTTTAGTGAATTACCTAAATTTGAATTGCTGATGCATGGAATTAATTAGCCATTGTTAATTATAAAAATAATAAATCCAGCATGTTGCAGTTAATGAATTAGACATGAAACACTAATGATATCAAAATTGTCCACCATAAATTTGAGATTTTAAAATTTTGTGTTCGAACAAATTTTTAACTGAATTTTGGGAAATTTTGGACTATTGCCTGTTAACAGTAGCCAGGGATTATCGTCACACAGTTGACAGAGCAAAAAGATAGCTTCAACAAGTCATCAGTTTTAAATACAAACAGAATAAAATGTTAAATGTTATAAACAAAAACTGTTTTGCATATGATGAAGTCTGCCTAGTAAATAGTGCAGTAGATAATTATTACTTAAAGTGTTGCTGACAGCATTTAAAAAAAATAACATGGTTTTTTGTTGTTGTTGGTAGAAGTATCTAGCAAAAAGCATTGTCAAATGGATGGTTGTCTATCAAATTATTGTAGTCTGCATTATGTCTGAAAGTTAATTTGATACTAAAAAACAAAGACCTTTCGTAAAAAGTAACCTAACCAAGTCCATTGGAATTAGAGTAATATTTCTATAACTTATCTAATAATTTGAATGTAGAAAAATATTCAACTGTGACCAACACATCAATTCATGGATGCTCAGTGTTGCAGTGGCAAAAGTTTAATATTTACTATAAACTTGTATAAAGTTTCATAAATTTTAAATCCATCTCGGAGATAAGATTGAATAAACATTGAAAAATAATGCATGCATTCTGATTTTAAATGGAAGCAATTACCAATAACTAAGTAAATCCAGGTAATCTATTGTATGGATAAAATTGCTTAGCATAACAATAAATATTGTTGAAGATGAATTGTCCTTTACACAATTAATTGTATTTTATTAAAAAAACAAATCTGCTTTTCATGTATTAACTTGTTATGTCTGTATTTTTGTTTCATACATTCCTATGTCTGTTTCTCTTATTGTGAAAAACCAAACTTTTTTACCTTGATTGTTTTGAAAAGTGCATGTAATGTTCAAATATAGTAAATGTGCTATTTAATGATAAATGTGTCAAATATTTTGCATTTTTGTATTCAGAATTATGACTTGTTTTAAAGCTGATGAGAGATTCTTTTCAAAATTGGAAAAAAAATGAACACAGTTTACCCTTTATTTATAGAAAAGTGGATTTCCAGCTGAGGTGAAAGATTTAACTAAAAAAATAAGAACTGTGTTAATGGCCACAGCTCAGATGAAGGAGCATGAAAAAGATCCAGAAATGTTGATAGATTTACAGTATAGCTTGGCAAAATCCTACGATAGCACCCCAGAATTACGTAAAACATGGCTGGACTCTATGGCAAAAATTCACTTAAAACATGGCAATTATTCTGAAGTAAGTGTATTAAGTAATTGAAAAGGCTGTAAAATAAATGTATGATGAATACATTGTCACTTAACAGTGATCAGATATAAATTCTCATTTGTTTTACTGCAAAATGGTCATTGCATTTCAAAAGAAAAACTGTATTTTCAAAGTAGTATATTTTCAATTAATGTTGTTAGATATGCTGCATGAAGGTTGTGGTTCTCACTTCGTAATTAAACTTCCTCCGCAAATAAAAATGACCACCATGAGTTAGCCAATAGGGCTGACACTTCCAAAAAGAATGTTACTGACCAAATGATAATGCTGTAAGTCCCAACTACATAGAAAAGTGTACAAATGTACTTTAAAATTTTAGCTGTGAGTGCCAGACATCCTAGAAGGTTGTATTTTTAGTTAACTTGTACTGCACAATTACACTGAATAAACAGCATTTCAAACCAGACAGAACACATTATAAAGTATGAAAGAACTTTATTATTTTTTTTAGGAAGCACATTGTTTTATTCATATAGCAGCATTGATAGCAGAATATTTAAAGAGAAGAGGTAAGACTTTAATCAATCTATGAATTATGAATAAGAATTGTTCTAGAAAAAACTTATTTTGAATACAACAAAAGGCACACAAAAAATCACCAACTTTTTTTTAGTCTCCATTTTTAAATAATCATCATTGTGTCCGTTTGTTTGTCTGAACATAATTTTGGCTGATAGCCTTACAATAATGTGGAAATTGGTTGTCAGAGTTATTTTATAGGAAAATTACATTCAAGAAAATGCAGATTGAGAAAAGTCCTACACTAGACCTGAAGATATTTTTTTTCAATCTATAATGTATATATTGTATATTGTAAATTTTCCACCTATGTTAGTATTGAAAAACTACAGATTAATTATAAGGCTTTGAAATACAAATGGTTTACAGGTCCATTTTGCTTACATGCTAAGTAAAACAACACAGCAGAGTTAGGGGGAAATGTATTACAAACATGCTAAAAAAATGAAATAATTTAAAAAACAAATTGGTGGATATTTTATCTAGATGATTATGAAGGTATGTTTAATCAACTTCAAAAATATATGAAACTCAGGCATATATAAATTCTTTCAATCTTTACCTGACTGCAAAAACTAAGTATTGACCAGTATTATAAATATTTTTCTACCTAGAAAACCTTTGTAAAGATCTTAGATAGGGCTTGATTATAATCAAATGCAGTTAAAGTCGTCCCGTAAGCTCTTTTATGCTTTGAAATGCTGCATGCAAGCATGCTCTACATTTTCATTGCTCTGGAAAGGAAAATGTACCACTAATTTACTGGTTCCATTTGTCTTTATGCTTTTGATTGGTCTGAGGAATGTCCTGGATAGTGACATACATTTGTATACCAAAAAGTGTCACCTCATCCTTCATGCATGAATTATTTGAATGAAGTATTAACTTAACTAAGGGTACTGATATATGCAGTTTACAGTCTTGGAGGGGTATATTTTTCTTGATATTTAAATATTTGAAATTTGAGGCTTGAGAAACACAAATTTTGACGCATTGAAACAAAGTAATAAAAAAATTTGTCAGTGACACATTCAATAGTCATAAAGATTTATACAAAATTTTATCCTCTTTTTAAGCCACATACAAATTTAACTACAAATATCACCAGGTAGGGTTGAGATTAAAAGTTTGAAAACCAAATATGGAAGCATTAAAGTATTTGGTTACCAAACTGTCTGTCTTTATCACTATGAAATACAGCACTAATAATTTTACTGCAGGAAAGTTAAAGTCCAGTAAGTTGGCATGCTATCTGTTCATGTTGTAATGTTTTTTGTATTTTAGTAAATTTTTACCTTCATAAAACATTTTTGACTTGTTGTTAATTGATTTGTTTTGTCAATATTTTATCATCACCAAATTTTTGTTGTTAAGTTTTTTTGTTCGCTTGAATGTTTCATGGAAGTTGGCATGTTTTCATGCATTTGTCTAAGTTTCATCTGTGTTGCTTTTCACCTTGTAAAAAATATATTTTGTAAGATTGCGTCACCAGTAAAATGAATTCAAGTTTATAGCCATCATTATTTGTTGTTAACCTTTTGCATCTCAACTTTTTATATCTGTTGTCGTTTTTTTGTGTGTATGATTTGTCATTTCGGGGAAGGTTGATTTATATTTTTATGGATTTTTATACAATTTTAAAAGTAGGCTTCATTTTTGCAATTTTGTTCAGGAGCTGGTCATCCTTTAAAGATTTGCTTCTGCTTGAATTGTTTATATACCAGATTGTATTTGTGTTATAAAAAATTTTAAAGATATAAAATGAAAGAAAATATAAAGGTGACCATCTACATGAAAAAAAAAGCTCAGAGAAACAGTATTTGATGCTTACAGGAACGACAGATACAATTGCTGATATTCATCTTGAAGGTTGTGATAAGCCCATTATGAAATTTTGAGCTAAGTTGTGGGTTTATGTATATATTATTCTTTGTTGTTTAAACCACTATTTGATTTATGCCAGTCACATTTATATATTCTAACTAATTATTTTGTTAGTCTTTACAGGTATTTGCTGTACAATTAAAAATTATAAAGTGAATTGAAAAGTGACTTTAAGAGAGTATTAAACTATGGATATGGAACTTTTATAACTGTTATACATATTTGTTTTATCATGTTTATTACAATTGTACAAGTGTTTAACAGGTCGGGACCACTACCTTATATGGAAATGCATAAATTAGCATACTTATGTTCTCGCACATGTAATTGTTTATTTACATGTGACGCAATTTATTCTTACCTAGGTTTTTGACCAATCCACTGAATGAGTCACAATGCATGATGGACTACTACGTGTTTACAATCAAACAAGAACGCGTGTTATTTACTGAAATACAACACATTTTTTCGTGCAATGCGGGATTCACAATTTCGCTTAGTTTTTCATTTTGTGTATCCTCATTTGTAATTCGTGATATAAGGTATTACTTCCATGCTCAGATTAACGAAGAGTTGTTTCTATGCGAAGAAAAAAGGGTTTGAATTACCCGATATATAGCCATTAACATGTTTGATGATGGCACAGATATTTCATGTATTTGTCCACCACACAGCAACGAAACAACAGCGAAAAAACACAATTACCCACGAGACAAACTTACTAGTGTAAAGTAAGCCGTCGATAACAGTCGGTGCTGATATTCACGAGTACATCAATTTTCGTATAGATAATTAAAGGCAAATGTGTGATCCTTGAATTTTTGTGTTCGTAAAAAAGGCGAAGAAATATTTACATACATGACAGTGTAAACAAAATCTATAAGACTTAGTATTTATTTTTGTCACACTTCAGTATATTGGACTTCCAAACTGTTCCCTTTGTATTGAAGGTAGTGAAGTCAGCAACTGTAGTTTCATTTTGTTCGTTTTCTAACGGGCTCTGACATTTGCCAAACTGAATAAAATCATTACAGCTGATTTCTTATACCTGCAAAGTAAAACTTTGGTTGACTTGCTTGCTTTGTTTGTAAAGTTGTTTATACAAGCTTTGAAAATAAGATTGACATCTTTAAACAATATATATATAGGCATAGTTTAACTTGTATATTTTATATTTTGCACAATATACAATCAAAGCAAGCAAGCTAACCAAAGTTTTGCTCTACATGCATTAGGAAATAAGCTGTAATGATGTTATCCATATGTATGTGCGACAAGATGGAAAATTTGATATGTTTTGTGAAAATTGCAGCGTTGGATCTATAATAAAAAAAGAAGATGTGGTATGATTGCCAATGAGACAGCTGTCCACAAGAGACCAAAATGACACAGAAATTAACATTTATAGATCACTGTGCGGCCTTCAACAATGAGCAAAGCCCATACCGCATAGTCAGCTATACAAGACCCCTATATGACAATGTAAAACAATTAATTATATAAAAAAAAATTAACGAAAAACAAATATGTAACAAATAAACAAACGACAACCACTGAAATACAGGCTCCTATACAATATATTTTTTGTTATGGAATAGATTTCTTCTCCTTTTATATATTTAATTGGGCGTTTTCTTTTTTTTTTTTTTTTTTTTTTTTTTTTTTTTGCACAAGTAATGTTTGGGTCATTTATAGCTTACTTTTCAGCATTGAACCTTTGACTGCTTACTTTACTAAATTATGTCTTTGTTGAAAAGATGTCTCATCTTCTTAAAAAATAGGTAATATGGCACCCACTATGATCCAGAGACTTTTAATATTGGAGATATTTTATACTAGTATATGTCAACAGGACAGCAGCCGAACGATAAAAAACCTCTGAGGTATATTTTGTGATAAAATTAGCAACAAACGGATATTATCGATGGATGAAACTATAAAAAAAAATGTATTGAGCTATATACCGTACCCGCTCAGTGGCGGATCCAGGGGGGCGGGGGTTCCGGGGGATGGACCCCCTTTTTTTGGGCGATCAGTGCATTTGGATGGGGACATGTAGTTGGAACCCACTCCCCTTTTGTCCAGTGTTAGGACCCCCTTTTTAAAATGACTGGATCCGCCCCTGTCGCTTTCATAACACTTATTTTTAGCATACTGAATATTATGATGTTCTTACTTTTAGTTCAGGTCCTGATAAAAAAATTTACACATTCAGTACAGAAAGAAGAGTTTCAATGATAGTATTCGTGTTTTTCTAGGCAGAAATGATTTTGGAATGACATTATACCGGTTTAAAAGAGCTCAAATGATTTTCTTATTGGACAGTGGTCACTTCATTGGATATTTCACTGTTTCATGTCGTGAATTTAATGCAGGTTCAATTCATAACAATGCACAAAACCGGTTCAACTACTATTGCAAGGCAAAAAAAAAGTCGAATCGTGAAGCCAGTAAACAATATTTTTTTAATCTGAGCATGCAAATTGAAGATTACGTTATATATTTTACATTAAATATATTTGCAGAATAAAAACATTGAAAATTAGAGTCCCAGAAAATATATTAGTTGACTGTTTTCCCACTAATTCCACGTGTTTTAAGTAGTAGTTTACTCGTAGTAGCCCACAATGCATTGTAGTTCATTGAGTCGATTGGTCAGTTTTTCAAGGCCATATTGGCCTTGTGTTTTGGAAATTACTATGCAAATATATTCTGACGTCAGAAAATCTAGAGTTCTCGACCTGTTTAAGAGTATTATGTTATATATAAACAGGATGTTTCCCTCAAGGTTGTGCTGCCTTCAAACTGATATCTCCAAATGTAGAGAAGGAAGAAAGTGGCATTAAAGATGATTCAGGGATGCAAGATGTTCAGTATACAGAGGTAAAAATATACACTATAGCTGCTTTATAAAGTGGAAGGAAATGTCTTTTTTAAAATGCATAAAGATTACATTAACTTATTTTCTTCGCTGCCATAGTGAATTAAGAACATTTGGGACCTAGTGATGTCCTGTTTTGTCTTTGGGTTTCTGTTGTTTTGCTGACTCATTGACATTTAATCCTATTTCTCTTCTGATTGCTCTTATTGTTTCAATAACATCTCCACATAGATCAGGGATAACCACTTTGGGGAACCATCATATATTATGTGTATGCTAAAGGGCAACAAGACACATATTACCTCAGGTAGTTTCCAAATTACTGAAAGATGAAAAAAATTAAAATTGCAATATCCTTTTGATTAAACTTTCATTGACTATGTTATAAATATTTTCACATGCTTTAGATATAATAGATAAACTTCCATATTTCTTTTTCGTTTCAGGAGACCATGGTAGAATATTTAGAGAAGGCTTCCAGATCATTAGAGTTTGCAGAAAGATACGAGATGTTAGGAGAAATATACAAATTAGTTATACCTATCTATGAATTCAATAGAGATTATGAGGTTTGTTCTATTTAGAAATATGGAATCAGTGTAGTGTTGTAGATACATTCAAAATAACTAAGCTCAGAATTCAAGAGGAGTATTAAAATATTCTGGATTATCATTTTCATGTGTGTGTATTAAACAAGTAGTAAAGAGGAGAATAGTTTATACCAATGACAAGAAAATGAATCAAAATTAAACTGTGATGAATAAGCTTGCATAGTTATTTGGTGATAGATATGAAAGTAGATAAGAAAAGCATGGACAACAAAAGTATTTAGAAACATAATTTACAAACACATGAGGAGTTATATTTATTCCCATGCAATTGAAGTCGCACAAGCTATGAATTAACCAGCTTAAGAGTTTTCAATTCACTGTTTAGCATATTACCAGTAGTCCTTACATAATTATACTGACATAATTTGTCACAGTGTAGAAAATAGCATTTATTTTAAATCCTTGTGTTACAGAGACTATCATCCTGTTACACTAGTTTATCCCAAGCCTATACAAAGGCAGGTGATGTTGTACAATCTGGTAAAAGATTACTAGGCAAATACTTCAGAGTGGGATTTTATGGGGTAAGTATATTAACTTTTATTTTTAAATTCTATTGGAAAAATGCAATGTGTCTTGCATGTATGACCTAGTTTAAATGCTAATTTCAATTTTATACCTGGATCTCTTAATCTAATGTAGAGCGTTGTATCCTATGAATGCCAATTTATATAGTACAATGTATATAGTAATATGCAGGTATTGCAGAGTTTACATCATGCTATATAGGTTCTTCCATTTAAAGAAAAAAAGTAAGTAATAAATGAATGTATGTTATTACTTGATTATACTTTGTAGTCATACTTTGATGATGAAGACCAAAAAGAATATATCTACAAAGAACCAAAAGTCACCAGTTTACCAGAGATATGTGAAAGAATTAGTAATATCTATGGTGAAAAGTATGGCAAAGAAATTATTAAACTTATTCAGGATTCAAAAAAGGTAATTAATGTGCAGTTTAAAAGATTAAAAAATCATGATTGATAAAAAAAAAAAGTAAAACTGCTGCTTTCTGTTAACATAAACTAATGATTGATTTTGTTCAATTCAATTTTTCAACTTAGCAATATAGGGGGAGATAACTTTTATAGTAAAATTTTTATAAATGAATGTTTATGAAATACCTTTTGTGACATGTAGCAGAAAACAAATTCGGGACACCAATTTGGCATAATAAAAACCTATCTAAGCAAATAATTGATTTTACATTTAAAATATGGGCTGAAGATATTTTTTTTTTATTGTTGACCTACTTTTTCCTAACAGGTTGATCCAAATCAATTAGATGGCAGATACTGTCACATACAAGTCACACATGTCACACCATACTTTGATGAACGAGAACTTCAGAGAAGACTTACAGATTACGAAAGGAATAATAACGTTAGAAAATTTATGTTTGAAACACCGTTCACAAAGGATGGCAAGGCACATGGAGAAATTGATAAACAATATAAAAGAAGAACAGTATTAACAAGTATGTAAATATTATACAACTATGGATCAGAGTACAATTACATTTTGTATCACTCTTCTTTAATAGCTGACTATGCAGTATGGGTTTTGCACAAATTGAGAGACAAATATCTGACTGAAAGTAAAAAAGGTTATGTACATTGTTTAGATGTTACAAATCTTATTCTAAATATTTGTGAAAATTCATCACAGACTTAAAAAAAACTTACCATCAGACATTATTTTTTTCTCTACTTTGTCATTTCAGCCACCCATAGTTTTCCTTATGTTAAAAAGAGAATAGACATTATTGAAAGGAAAGATTTGGAACTAAGTCCCATTGAAGTAGCTATTGATCAAATGCAGACTAAAGTTGCAGAAATGAGGGAGGTTGTCAACATGTCACATCCAGATCTTAAAAGGCTACAACTTAAGTTACAGGGCAGTGTCAGTGCACAGGTAAGAATGTAAACTGATTTAGTGCCAATATGGCTAAAGTTACAATCTTTATATTGTAAGATGGGGATGGTTCAGTGGTAAAGGTTTATTTTTCCTGAGAAGGTCAGTTTCTCAGATAGTATCAACAATAGTTAAACTTCAGGTGGTGTAAAGAATGATTGTTAAGTGTACATATTTATCTGGCAAAGTTCATATGACCTTGACCCAGAGCTCCAGATAAGAATTCACAAATTGGGTTTTTTACCCACCATTTTCTTATACAATTGGGTGATAAAGTTTTTTAATTGCATTATCAATTCATATTCACCCCTCATGTAAATATCAAATTGGGTTTTTCACCACCAAGCTCCTTAATGTATTGGGTTTTTTCATCAACACAATATTGAATATTTAGGGAATATCAACCCCAGATTTGTTTCCATCTTAAATATGTTTCTTTCTTTGTTAAGCTGTTTTACTTGGTTTAGGGTTAGGGTTAGGGTTATTTGCTAGCTGTTTCATTTGTTTTTTTCACTGAGGAGCAATTGTAGGTTTAATTTGTGTTCCGTTTCAAACCTTCTGCCAGTTTTGTATTTTCTCATATAAACTGATACAAAACGGATATGTGTATTCACAGGCACTCGTCTTATACCTTTATATAATAAATTCTGAGACCAGTGTCTGTGTGTGTATTCATTAATTAACCGTAAAATGAAAAAAAATAGTATATAAACTCTAATTATACTTGAATGTTTTTGGTTTCTGATGCTTTATCATGTCATAATTGATTTGGCCTTTCACTTTTTCCAACTGATTTCGTTTTTGAAGAAACCCCGTTTTTATCAGCAATGTTTTCATTACGATACGCACGCACGCCCGTGTGCTTTATCATGTCATAATTGATTTGGCCTTTCACTTTTTCCAACTGATTTCGTTTTTGAGGAAACCCCGTTTTTATCAGCAATGTTTTCATTACGATACGCACACACGCCCGTGTGTTCGATTGACGCTTCCTAAAAACACTGACTGAGTCTTGTTATCATCATAACTTTCCCTCAGCTTTTCAAAAGAAGCAGAAAACATGCTTCTATTTAATATTTTTACCGGACATTCACTTTCGTTTCAATTCAATGTATGTTATGATAAATCCCGAGCAATGCGAAAAAAATTTGACTACATGACACACACTAATTGGATAAACGCCGAGAAGATCGAAATGTTTTCAAAACACGTGTACCTATCGAACAACGGAAAACTCTAACAGGGACCCATTTCAGTTACTTGATGCAGGGATCTATTTTTAGAACAAAAGGAAATTTCCAATTATAAATATTATAAAAATAGTTAACGCGACGACTGTAAACAGATAAGGGTAAATAACACAAATGGTAGCCAATAAAAGGGTTGAGAACTCATGGTTTTGGCATATAATTGGGTTTTCCTTTGAATTAATTGGGTTATTGAACCCTGCAATGTGCAATTGCATTGGGTTTTTTATTATTTGTATTGCGTGATCACGCAAATACGCAGCTTATCTGGAGCTCTGTTGACCTCATTTACATGGATCATTGATAATGTTCAATTTATGTAATTTTTGTAGTAAAACCTTAATCATGTCAGAGTATACTCTCTTTTTATCTGAAATGATTACAAACCTAAGATAGGTAAGATAACCAATGTAATTAAAGAATTTGTTTTCAGGACTTTGATAGGAAAAAAGTCATCTTTTATTCCAGGTTTTTTTACTTTAACTGTTGACATTTTGTGCATTACTTGATACCAGATAAATCTTTATTTAGCCACATATTATATTTTAGGTGAATGCAGGTCCTTTGGCTTTTGCTGAAGCATTTATCAGTAAAGGCAAAAACTTTCCTGAAAGTAAAGTAGAATTGTTAAAGGAAGTTTTCAGGTAAATATGTATACATACAGCTTGATAACAATTATTCATGCATATTATTCATGGTCAGAACTTATGCTCTGGGATGTTGAATAAAAATAGGTCACTATGACTCATTGACTTTGGGTAAATGTTTTGTCAAAGATCATATCTTGATCACTTTAGATATCATAATCATGTTAACAAGGGTATGGATGAATCTTGAAGCATAAATCACACCCAAACAAAAGTAGGTTACTGTGACATTGTAAAAAAGTTGAACTTTGTTGATTTATAGATATTTTGTTTTTGTTTAAATTCCCAAAATGTAAGTACCCGGTATACAATTGGGACTGATAGTTATTATATTAGTAAACTATGATTTTAATTGTTTCCAACCTACAATTTTTTTTTAGAAAAATAAAGAGATGGTTAATTTGTTTAGTTACAAGGTAGTTCAAGTTTTACAATTATACTTTAGAAAATTTAAATTCACATTCTATTTCGCAGTAATGAATGTAATTTTTTTTTAAAAAGAAGTAATTTTATTTTTCCAGGGATTTTGTTTATGTATGTAATGATGCGGTAGATCTCAATGGAACATTGGTTACAACAGAACAGAAAGAATATCACGAATCATTAAATCAAGGCTTCCAAGATATAGTCTCTAAATTAAATGAAATGTTTGGAGAAAAGGTAAGGTTGTTAACAGGTGTTTTAATGCACTCTCTAAGCTTAAGCTTTTAATCCTTAATGCAGATAAATAAAGGGAAGCTCCTGAAATCATATATATTTTTTGGTTTTATAAGTGAATTATTTAAAAGATTTCATGACTAAATTTTATACGATTTTGCTTATCTTGACTTTAAACTGAAGTAATATTTCCAAACTTGTAGGAACGTTATTCTAAATTTTTGTAGTAGAACTTCTTTTTTAAATGTGTTTTATGTGTGTTCATTGAAGGGATTAACACTTCATTAGGTGTGTTGTATATAACATTATCAACCATTTGATTATCATAGCTTCAGACCAATTGAGGTAAGATGTGTGAAAAAAAAAAACTAATGTCACAGAATTATATTGAAGCACATTAATTTCTTCAGTTTGTATATACAATAACGTAGATAGTCTTAACTTATCTAGTAGGATTGTGTATGCTGTAATATTGTGCATATTTGAATACGTAGACTTTATACAAATACTTTTATTTTGTATTTTTCTTTTAAGGGTTAAGTGATAACAAAAGTTACGGGTTTCCATTGATAAGTTATAAAAATACTTTGTAAGGTGACGGAACACAGTTACCTCCCTTGGAATTTTGTTCATTCACCTTATTAATTTATTTCTTCTTGTTTTAACTCATGAATTTTAAAGTTAAGCAGTAATTTGGTCAAGTTGAAAAAGAGTAAAATTTAGGACAATTATATTTTAAGGGGTCTTGAATTCTGTTTGACAGCTTCTGACACATTTGACTAATGTGTTGGAAGCTGCCAAACAGCATTCTAGACCCCTTAAAATATAATTGTCCAAAATTTTACTTAGAGCGGATGACATTTTCTATAATTTTGATATAATTTGTCCCATAAGTAGTACACCACACTGTACAAATATCATTTAGAAAGTGCAGGTGAGATTTTTAAAATTTAAATTATTGTCTAAAAGAAATGCACTACATTATACTATGATCTCTGGCCTAATTTGGATTCCATCGACAAATAATCAACCTCAGATGTGTGGTCTGGCTAAGGTAGCTGTATTGATTTGCATTTTGTGTGCACTTGTTTTTTTTGTGCTGCCAAGATAAATGAAACATAATTTTTAAATTATTTATTATTATCAGTTACTTTGTGTTAATGATTTCTAATGTTTGATACATAATCAGAATGAGAAATAAAATACAATTAATTTGGAAGGTTCTAAAAATAGAGTAGACCATAAGAAGGAGCAGATACTTCAATCCTCATCTGAAAATAGGCACCTAGTTTTTGCGGATGATGTTTTCTATAATTTTGACATAATTTGATGTATCAAGTATTGCAGTGAATTAAGAATTTTAATATTTTTTCTACTGTGAACTTTAGGATATTTTTCCCTCTTTTGACCAATATTATGTTGTTGAAAGAATTGATGCTTATTTTCTACAGAAAATACATTAAAATGAGGAGAAAAAACAGTTTTATCAATTACATGTACTACTGTTTACATAAATATTTTGCAATGTTCATGCCAACAAAATTTGGTGTAGGGGTTAAATTCACTTAGCAACAATAAGTTTGCCCTTCACATCAATAAAATTACTTTCTCCAAAACATTTAGGGACTTTTTTGAGCCAAAATAACTGCTGCATGAAAATCTGCATGTTTACCGTATTTTTGAGACCTAAGTGAAACATTGATGCATATGTTGCTATGAGTGTCTGTACAGATAAATACTGTTAGTTTTGTTTGAGTGATATGACATGAAACAAGACACATGGATTATTTCTAAGGTTTTTAGGTTCATTTAAGAATAGTGATATATATAATAGACCTTTGGTGCTTGGTAAACAGTTTCATTGCTTTGGCATACAGTATTTATATATACTCACTATCATTCTTCTTTACTTTGAAATAGTTAAAAAATAAAGTTTTCTGATTTGGTGTGTATTTAGAAAAGTATTTATGATTGGCCATTTATGTGTGGTTTTCTGTTGCATAAGCATCTGTGCATATCAGTAGCTAGCCAGTGGCGGATCCAGAACTTTTCCTAAGGGGGGGCCCGCTGACTGACCTAAGGGGGGGCCCTGATCCAGTCATGCTTCAATGATTCCCTATATAATCAACCAATTTTTTCAGCGAAAGGGGGGGGGGGGGCCCTCTGGATCCGCCTATGCTAGCAGAATAGGAAGATAGTGTTCCTCTTAGTCGTTCTTCCTTTAATAGTTTTTTTAAATCAATATTTTCTTATTTGGTGATATAATTAAAAAGTACTTATTATTTTAGAACATTGATACTTGGTATACAGTTGCACTTGTATTAAGAGCATTGGAATCAAATGCAAATTTTTTTGGCTTGGAAGTTGATGAGTTTTTGATTGTTGATTATAAGTGTAACACCACTAATTTTGGCCTTGTCTAAGACCATATACAAGATAGTAGTACATATTTAAAACAAAATAGTTCCTATGCATGGGTGTAATTTCAAAAGAATATTGTATTAATTTTGGTATGAAATGAAAGCTGAATGACTGGTGATCATTGTAGAATACTTGCTGCCTTACTATTTTGAATTATAATTAAAAAAAATGTATGAAATTTTACAATTAGAATACAGTTGGTCTGTTTCTCAGATCTGAAGTACCTGTTTTGGTACTTCCTAACTTCCAGGAACCATTACTCTCTTAAATTGCAATTAAAGGTATGTTATTTTTTTTTAGCACAAGACACCATTAGGTGTTGCTTTGACATGCGATGATCGTCACTTTAGAGACAAAAGAGCTGTAACTGCTAGAAATTGAGGAATTTTACATAAAATGCAATGGGGCGATGAATTATTGATGTTCTTTCTATAGCTTATGGCATTTAGATGCAATTGTTTAAATAGAATATGCAAGGGGTCCACAAAACTCAGATCAAGTATACATTTGGTAGAGTCACTTTTACTGTTCTGCAGTTATGTCCCTTTATAACTTTATATGATATGCAGACTGCATCATCTGTGTCCCAGCCACTCATTCCCAATTTATTTTTAACTGTAAACATATGGACAGAAATAGCTTTTCTTTAATCTTTTAGACTTTCTTCCATATATAATACAGTATATTTTGAATACTTTTCACTAGCTTTACCATAATAAAAATATTTCTAAGAGTTCAATGATGGCTCAGTGATTCAGAATATCAGTTAACAAAGAATGTTGTCAAATTTTGATCTTAACTATCTTTTAGGATTTTTTTATCCTAGGTGAAGGGAACATAAAGGTTTATCTTTTTCAGTCTGTATATCTGTCTGTACCTCCATACATACTAACATCCCTAAATTGGTTTCCAATCTCTATCTTTAGTTTGTCTCTACCAAATTTTATGAAAACTTATACACAATGCTTATATTCACTAAATACAGGTCAAGTTCAAATTTTGGTGACATTACCAAATTAGGTCAATTTATAAAATGGAAAAATTGAAAAATTTGCCATATCAATACTCTAATTTTTCTTTGCATAATGACCCCAAAACAAATATCAAGTTTGAATTTGGGTTGTGTGACTTTTACAGTTCTTGAGCTATCCCGTTTCTGTTTGTAATTGAGAGCACTCACACCTCTGATCAATCTCTGATGCCAACATACAGAAACAAATGTCATCTTATTTTCATAGTATACAAAAAGGCACTAGGTTTAAATAAGTACATTTGACTTTTGCACATTTATAAACGGAGACATCTGTTTCCCATGACACATTATTCTTTTATTTGATTTGCATGGCATGGCATATTTGAAAAGTAATATAAAGAGCCTTAAAGCAACAACAAAAAAAGACAATATGTAAAGGCTTCTGACACAACAAGAAATAAAAGTAAAATCTAATAGTTCTATCGCTTTTTTCCATAGTGAGTTATGAGATTTCAGATATCTGGTGCATATTTGACCTCACATGATTCACAAGTTTGCAATTAGCTTCTGTCATATATATCTTTGGTTAAAACAACTATTTATTTATAAGGAACCATTGGTAATAAAAATGTACCTGTGTACGTTAACTAGATTTGTTTTATTTTAATTTACTGTTGATATATGAGCTATTTTTCACAACCTTGTAAAATATATTTTTTAATATTGATGGATTTTATGTGTACCAAAAGAGGAATTTGTAAGTGCATAAGGTTGCTAATTTACTTGGACACATTGCAAATTGGATGCAATTAAAACTGCTTTTAAACAATGATGGTTATTAGTAATTTATCTTTACACTGGATTTTTGAAACATTCCTGAAATGAAAATTTACATAATGTTCCATACATGTAATGCCATTGTCTAATACATTTTGATAGAACTTTACAGAAAACATTTGTTATTTCACAGAGTATCAAATATGGTTTCATTTTAGTTATACATAAATTATTATAAAATCAACTGAGAATTTTTTTGATATAATTTCAGATTTTAAAAATAGACGGTGGTGGTACATTGTCCAGACAAGGTTCACAGGCAGTGTTAAACATTAACTCATCAAGTGCTGGTGCTAGTTCAGCTTAATCTACAGGCATTTGTCGTAGTGTTGTTATAATTACAAATCAAAATTAGTGGAAACAATTAGTCCCTAAACAGACAGTAAATGTGATTCCATTGTTTCTTATTAGCCAGTGTAACTATGTGTGCTACCTCAGTTCTCAAGAAACATTTAGATATGTTAAACAAAGAGTTTTATATGAAGATGTTGGCTTTAAATGTGTAATATTAACATTTGTATTATTTATTTATGTGTCAGATTAGCTAAGAAAAAGAAGTGCCATGTTAACAGATGATCCACCTCTAATCATGATTGCTATGGGTTATCTCCCCTTTAATTATTAAAGCAACTTATTACTGTCATTCACAGAATGCTTAACTCATTAATACTTTGTCTGTTGCTTTGGATGTTAAGCCATTTCAATAAACCAATATGATTTGAAAATAAGCTCTTGAGTTATATACCATTTTTTTACTAGCTGAATACTTTCTAATAACATTTTATTCATTCTGTTAAGATATTAGTGGGTTTTCATGTTAGTGATACTTCATTGAGAAAATTAATTAACATACAGTTTAAAGAATGTGTAAGAAACAACAAGTTTTTTTTGTGAAACTTTATGGAAGGGTATGATTATAAAGGAAGAAATTATTGACAAGATACCCATAACTTTGTGTTAACAACTAAAATAATATATACCATAATTATATATAT
The DNA here is from genome assembly GCA_019925275.1 of Mytilus edulis. Lineage (NCBI taxonomy): Eukaryota > Metazoa > Mollusca > Bivalvia > Mytilida > Mytilidae > Mytilus > Mytilus edulis. The sequence goes on from CM034350.1 coordinate 50,540,665, forward strand.
ACCTATATGTTTATTGCAATATTCTATTTCCTGTTTTGTGGTTTGATACAAAATTTGTTGTTAACATTAAATTGATTCATTGCCTTATTAATTGAATGTCACAAGAGATGATAGATAATGCCAAAATTTATATTCCGAGTTTTATGTAACTTCTGAAGCAAGTTACATTTAAACAAATATTTAAGTTAGCTATGATTAAAATTCTTGGATTAAAAAAACTTCTTCAATGACATATATAGCCTTATATATAGATGTAAAAACTTCCTCTGGTTGCCTTTTTTGTTGTCAATTCTATGCATAATATGTTACCGACCAAACCGGTTTGATGTTATTTTGTTTACATAAGCTATTCTGTGATAAGACATCCCCCTTTTTTATTTCAGTTTATGCACACAATTTACTTAGAATCAGGATATATATGATTAAAATATGCATTAATTTCTTTTTATGTAAATAATAGTTTGAAATTATGAGGCATTATTTTGATTTAATAAAATTGATTTATCTTGTCTTTTTGTAAAAATTTCATCTTGTATTGATTTTGCTTTTCATACATACACATGTAAATTTTTCATAAGCACACATGTAAATTTCAATCATTTTGTTTGCTGTGCCAATATCACAACTAGAAAGGTTACAAATCATAGATTTTTCATATTTGTATGCTTTAATTACTTTTAAGATTCACTCTTTTGAAATGACCTATATCCCAGATTGCCCTTGGTACCTAAGTTGCGCATTTCAAGAAAAATGACGTGGGAAAGAGTGTGGCAAATTTAATTTGAAACATGTTCTAAACTCCAATTTATCATCAAAAGAATTGAGGTTTACAATAATAAATCATCATGCAGCCATCCCTTTAAAATACTATAACATTCAAAATATAATTTATTAAAAGAATCAGATTTTGATGAATGGTTGTAAGATGGTAATAAAAGTCATCATTGTTCATATCAATACGTTTTTTAATTCAAATATTCAGGCATCTCTGACATCCAATATAGCTGCAAGTGTTCAGAAAATAGTCAATAAGAGTTGCATACAATGTTTTTGACCAAGTAATCTTGATTGAATATCCCAGTGCCTGTTTTGGTTATTAAATGGTTTCATTGTGTAAGATCTTCTATTGATAATTTTCTTTCTTATTATACAATGTGATAGTTTAAATATGACAAGTAAATATGTTTATCAAAATATAACAAAGTATTTTAAGTATTAAATTTAATATATAGCAAGATATACTTAGTTCTGACAAGAATATCTTTTAGGATTATTATGGAATTCTCTTGGTATATATTTAAAAGGTTTTATTCAATATAACTACATGTATATGTTTATTCATCTACTAACACCCATTATGCAGTGACTACAGTACAGTTATAGTATCTTGATAGCAAGATAAATATTAAAGCAAGTTGACTTACTATTTTGATGTTAAAAAATTCTTAACATATATAGAAGTACTTTAGTATGTCCTGTGTGTCTTAATTGAAAGCTTTTAGCTGAATAAGTGTTAAATGCATGCTGGTTTTTTTTTTAATTTTCTCAAAAGTCTTTAAAAAACACCAACAAAGTGGTAATTGTCAAGATGATTTTTTTCTTCAATTTTTCAAGTCTGCAAGCAGTGCGAGGTCTTGAAATACATTTATTCAAACAAGTGTCAAATTTTTTAAGTATTTTTTATTTTTCTTAGATTAGTTATATGCAGATCAACTCATGCACATGTTGTTTTTGACACTAGTTAATATTAAATTAATCTAAATCAAATATGCTTATCTTGATGTATTAACCCCCGTTGTTGTTTAAAGTATGCTATTGGTATGGATGTTGTATGATGAGATGTGTAAAGATGTGGATTTCAGGTAATTTAGAAAGGGTAAAATATATTCTTGTAAAGAAAAAATGTCATAGATATATATGGAGTTCATAAACTTTTGTTAACAATTATTTAATTTATGGGGACTTTTCATATGGGTGGATATGAATGTGACAAGAAGTTCAAATTCAAGGCGATAATAAGAAAAACTTATATTCTAAAATTAACAGTGCATTATCAAAGTAATGCTTTACTTAAACCATCAGATAAATTTTTGATTGTATACTTCTACAAATAAACAAGACTATGTTTAATATTAGACAGAATGATTAAATGTATAATGTGTAATTTGTTATGTATAAAAGATGGCTATATAGTATACCAGTGTTCATAGTCTAGCTATATATTTACATGTGCTTTATGTGTACACTATATTTGTGTGAGTTAGTGTGTGTGTACACTATAATTTATGCCTAAGCAGATCTGAATATAATATTAAATTTGTTATTATTTGTTATAAAATGCAATAAATATTATAACCACTAGTACTTTGTATTCATTGTAGTAATACCAATTGAGATCAATTGATTGTTTGTTTCCTTTATAGTCCTATAATCTGACTAGATGTGTGTTTGTTTGTTTGTTCATTTCTCCGTTCCTCTTTCCATCTTCAGGTTAAAAATTTTGTTTAACACATGTTCCCTATGACATGAATTTTCTAATTTTAATGCCAAATTAGAGTTTTGACCCATATTTCCCAAGTACTATTGTTGTACTTCCCATGTCATGGTTTACACTAGTGCCTTGCATTGTGTACATGTGAGTATAGCTGTGTCCCTGAAAAAGGAGGTCCCTTTGACATAGATTTTATGCTTCCTTGACTGATACGATGTTTTATACAAGTGAAACGTTTTGTTAACTTTAAAACCAGGTTTAATCCACCATTTTGTACGTACGAAAATGCCTGTACCAAGTCAGGAATATGACAGTAAATATTCATCTGTTTGATCTTTCGATTTTCCATTCGATAAGGGACTTTCCGTTTTGGATTTATCTCTGAGTTAGGTACATTTGTTATTTAATTTCTGTACTTTGTTTTTCTCTATATTTCTGGTCAATGTCTACCTCTACAGTTAGATCATTTGAGACATCTGGTGGACATTCACATATCCCAGTATTTCTAGATCCTAGATACCTTGTTAAAAGCTTCTATCAATGTCTATTCAGCTGAGCTATATGGTAAATATCTACATGTACAGTTTGCTTCAGCCTGAATTACTGGTCGACATTTACATTCACTGCAGGTAAGATTAATCTTGTTCTCTAATTCTTACAGGATTTACCCTTTTTCCTGACCTGCTGATTAGTCTTATTGTGACGTCATGAAAAAATGCAATCCTGTCTGACTGACGTCACATAAAAAGAACACATCTCTTTTCAGATCATTCGAAAAGAAGGATTGACTTTGTCTGCATATCGTTTAAAAATCATTAGAGAAACGGATTCCACCACAAATCTTGTGCAAAACGATATTTATCAATTCAACAGTTTAATTTTAATATTTAAAATGCATGGCGAGCCTTGCGTTTTAAATATGAAAGTTTAATGGTCTCCAAATGATAGATATCGTATTACACTCGATGCAGTGGCAGGTGTATTCTACCTAAAGAGATCACTCCAGCTTTGATGTCTGATCAATATCACTTCAATCTATATCATCTAGATCAATGTTAATCTCAACCAAGATATCTTGTTTATTTTTATGCAGTTAAGCTGCATTATGCGAGCACCCTAGATTTGTGTTCTACCCAATAAATGCTGAAATACTTGCCATTGTTATTATCTAGCTCGCTACTATGTTATATATAACTAATTGAACACTTTTTTAATACTTTTTATTCTGGATTACAAAAAATATGACCAGAAAAACCTTAAACGATCGGCGATTTATCCAAAAGTTTTGAAGTTACACATAATAAGTAGTGCTTATTAAGAATCCTTGTGTAGTTCATTATGACTTGTGCTTTTGGCCAAGATGTCAAAGAACAATTGTATGAAATATTTAATCGCCGAAAATCTCTTAAGACAAGTAGTTTCCCAAATGGCAAAAGTCGTAGGAATATTGTTTGTCATCAATACGTAGTACAACTACGTCAGTAGTCTATTATATAATAAGTTCGACTGTTCATGCTGTTGGCGGCAATTTCAAATTAGAAAAAAGAAATTTTCGTATCTTTTCAATTTGGAGGCAGGTGTGCAAATTAGCGTTGGTCCGAGGTCCGCGACATTCCACTTTTGCAAGCGGAATTTCGACTAGGATAGATGGTTTCTAGCTACGCCCGACGTAGTCACTTCCCACTTGAAAGAAAATAAGAATTAACTTTGCAAACCTTTTCACCATGTTCACCAAAGTCTCCAATTAAACGAGCTAAAAACTTATTTTTATCATTATTATTCATGACAGCGATGTTCATTTTGTTCAACCGCTAGCTTTATACAGAAAATCGCCGATAAATATTGCATAAATTCGAGTAAAATCGTATCTGATTGACAAAAACAACATTGTAAACACATAACAATGGCGGCCGTAAAGACACAAATTTACAATATCGGATCCGATTCCGGAAGTGAATAAGGGTAATTCCGGGTTTGGCGGTCAATTACAAAATAAATCCAAGCAGGTGAAAAAATACATCCATGCATGGTAAATGAATATAAACACTAGAATTGTAAACCAAAAGATATATGTAAAAGAAAGAAAAAGCAGAAAAAATATTCAATACAGAAACTCAAAATTCTTTTTGACAAATTTCAATTTAAAAATCTAATACAATGTGACAGCTGGGAACAGTATATCTAACAATATACATGTTCATGGTCACAGTCTAAATTTTCTTTATCAGTGATAAATGATGATAATGCATGTGAGATGCTTTTTAAGTGTAAACATATTACTGCAATTTCGAAGGGTTATTTTTTTAACTCAATTTTGAAGGGTCAATTAAAGTAGCTGAAAGTTTCTTTCTTTATTTTCACAAATAATGCAACTATATTATATATACCTGAATGTAAGTAAATCATATGATATATAGGTAGCATCCTTTGGGCCACTCTACCCCCTCCTGTTTAATAACTTGGAAACGGTTGAGCTCCCAACCCCTAAACCATATGAGGGGCAGATCCAGGATTTTAGTTTAGGAGGGGCGCAAACTTAAATTTTCTCCGAGCCGAGCGAGGCTAAAAAAACTTTGAGGTAAAATTATCGGAATATTCTTTATTAAGCTGAGAACAACCCATGCTTTGCATATATATTCATGTTTGTGACAATATAACAAATCAGATGAAATATAGGGGGAGTCCCTTGGGTCACCCCACCCCTCCTGTTTTATAATTTAAAAATGGTCGAGATCCCCACCCCTAAACCATATATATTCATGTATGGGACAATATAACAAATCAGATGAAATATAGGGGGAGTACCTTGGGTCACCCCACCCCCTCCTGTTTGAAAATTTGAAACCCGTTGAGATCCCCACCTCTTAACCATGTATATTCATGTACGGGAAAATATAACAATTCAAATGAAAGATAGGGGAGTCCCTGGGGTCACTGTACACCCTCCTGTTTGAGAACTTGGAAATGGTCAAGATCCTCACCCTAAACCATATATACTCATGTATGGGACAATATAACAAATCACATGAAATAGGGGAAGTCCCTGTGGTCACCCTAACCCTCCTATTTGAGAACTTGGAAACGGTCGAGATCCCCACACCAAAACAATATATATTCATATATGGGCCAATATAACTAATTAAATGAAATATAGGGGAGTCCCTAGGGTCACCCTAACCCCAGTGGCGGATCCAGAAATTTTCATAAGTGGGGCCCACTGACTGACCTAAGAGGGGGCTCGCTCCCAGTCACGCTTCAGTGATTCCCTATATAAGCAACCATTTTTTTTCCCAAAAAAATCCTCTCCCCTCCTACCTGTTTGAGAACTTGAAAACCGTTGAGATCCCCACCCCTAAATTATATATATATTCATATGTATGAGACAAAATAAAAAATCATTTACATTTACTATGGGTAAGTCGGTCAGACCTCACCTTTGATTCCTGTTGTAGTGAACATTTGTCTGATTCGTGTCTCATAACTTTTGTACTATAGAACACAAATTCAGTTTTCTTTTCAGGGAAACCAGTCCATTCATACTATTACATGTTCATACTAAGTCAACTTGAACTTCTAGCAGTCAAATAAAACCAAGGTTAACTACCAAGTAGAACAACTGCAATCATTGGGAACTTGTACCACTGCAGACTCACCATAAAAAATATACATTGCTATATGCATTGCTTTTGAAACCTTGATAACATATAAATTATTTGCCTTAATAAATAAATCATTAGATAAACATAAATGTACTATATATGAATGTTTAATGTTGAGGCAACTTTGCCACAGTTTTCATAATTACGGTTGCCTTGGTTTTTGGTTAACTGCCTTCAGCGCTTACAGCGCTTTGATTATCCACATGGCGTCACCTCAGCCTAGATAGCTTCATAACCACATATATGTTTATATATTTATTTATTTCATTTTAGTCTAGATATCTCGTCAAATCTAATTCTTAATCCTAAACACTTTGCGTGGTTCTTAATAAATGGTTAATCACTATAAAATCCGTACTTAAAGGCCTTGTATATTGAAAAGAAATGATGTTTAAGACACAAAATCAATAAGCCCACATGCAAAAACAAAAACCAAAGGAATATCAATTTTGATTTCTGTTCTTTATATCAAAGTCATAGTGAGGCATCAAGATGAACAAAATCTTTCACTAAACTGCAAGTTCAAAACTGCCCTACCATTGCTTTTAGAGGAATTCTACGGTAAATTTGACCACGCTACAGCTGTGAATTATAGTTCACGCTTGCTAAGTAATTTTAACAAATTGTAAATTTAATGTGATGAATTCAGCATGATTGCCCGACAATCTTTTTCATCAAAAATTTCTTCAAAAAACAAGTGTAGATACATAAATAAAGGCAAAGTAGCATACCACTGTTCAATAGTCGTAAATCGATTAATGACCATTTAATTATTGGAAAAAAAATGTCAAGCTTAAAAAACTTGGATTTAAAAGTGAATTAGGTTAAAACAGAAACTATCAAAAGATTGACACCAAAATTGAAAGATGACAAAAACATTACTATACTTTATTGTCATAAAGCAAATGCATAACATCAGTTCAGAAATAACAACAACGATAAATATTTACAATATAAACATAACAAGGTGAGGGTGACAAAAGTTGCTAGCCTTGAGAAAAACACAAGTATTAAATATGTTTTTTTAAATGAACACTCAAATCACACCAATTGCAAAGATGATTAAAACATTTAAAATATATGTTAAAATAATGAAGTATCTACTACAACTTTAGGACGAACTCATGCACGTCTTAATTCAGTTAGTTTCTTAATAAAAATACAATAAAAACATACATTCACAACACTAACTTCATAAACTGTACAAAGATAACACAATACAGGTACATGCAAAATATCATAAATTAAACTATTCTTACAAGTCTTATGCACAATAGCCTTGAAAGTTATGTTTCACAGTTTTTTTATTGAACTAACTGTTAACATATACATTTAAAATATCTCGCTTATTTTATGCAGCCACAGGAGCAATTATCAAGGTAAACAATACAGTTATTTCACGAATAAAGTTTCATGATTTAACTTTTGGGACTTTATAGTTCTCTATCATTGTAATATGCTTTTAGCAATGATAACTGTTATTCTTGTCATTTTGTGGCTCTATTTGTATGTATGTGTCTTAATACAGACAGAATATTAACACCCATGCATACGGTGTCTTCACACGAAAACTTTAAATGTTAAATTCAAATAAGTTCATGTCTCTTTCATACACTATTTCATTATTTTTGCTTTGTTCAACACGTCTTGTGTACACTTTGAAATTGTTTTGAGATACAGCTATTTCTATTTCTGTTCGAGTTTCCTTCCTTGGTTTTGAAAACGGTAACAATATAATTCCTGACAGAATAAAGATAGAAAACGCAAAAAGGTATACGATGTCTCCATTTCCAAACGCTTTCTGTAAAAATGCTGAAAATAATAAAGAAACTATAATATTGAACTCTTTTATAACTAACTTATTATTAACATATTTTCCCTCCAATTTGGAACTTTTATACTGTATTGTTTCTCAGCTCCAATCTGCATATAATAAATCATTTCAGCATTAAGCAATATAGGTCCTTTTGAAACACAAATTCTGCAAGTGTGAGTATAATGGTATATTTCTTATATGGCTGTGTGCAACTTATCACCTGGGACGTATTTGATATTATATGACAGACATATCAAGACATATTATCTTTCTAAAGACTGTATACTTTTAACATAAGATAATGTCTGTATCAAGTCTGGAATATGACAGTTGTTATCTATTCGTTTGATGTGTTTGAACTTTTGATTTTGCCATTTGATAAGGGACTTTCCGTTTTGAATTTTCCTCAGAGTTCGGTATTTTTGTTATTTATCTTTTGACTAGTGACTGTTTTTCGTCATTAGAATTCAAAATAAATCAAGATTGAAAATGTCTGAAATTTATAATAATTGTAGAATGTCTTGTAACCTGGTGACTGTAAAGAACTATCTCAAGTTCTTATCAAACGTTAAAATAACACTATTGATAAAATGTTTATCTAAATGCAGGGTTTATCTGACAATATTCAATCTAAAAAGGATTTGCAACAATCAATAAATATTCCATCAACATACAATGTGAACAGAGGTAACAGATAAAAAAAGTAAAGGTGACATTGAGAATTCAGCATTGAAGTCAAGAATATGAAAGTTGTTTTCCATTCGTTTGCTGTGTTTGAACTTTTGATTTTGCAATTTAATAAAGAACTTTCCGTTTTGGACTTTCCTTGGAGTTTCGTATTTTTGTTATTTTACATTTAACTTACCTGCAATTGGGGTTCCAATAAGACCACCAACACCTTGCATCGATAATGCAAAGCTTAATCCTCTACCATAATATTTTAGCTCCAGTAAATTTTTCAAACACAAGTTGAAACCAATTAATGACCCTCCTGTAAAGAGAACGTAACTTTTAAGAGTGTCGAGGGAATGATTATGTTGCGATTAAACAATTCATGATTGATGTGTTTACTAACATCCAATGGAAATGTCTTAGCTATATTTAGGAGGGGGACTCATTAAACAATACTTACAACAGGCAGATCCTGCAATAGACGTTGCCCGGCAAATCAAGAAATATAGAGATAACGAAAAATAAACAAAGCTTGGAAAATGTTTTTATCGTTGCATGTTGTATGCTTTTTGGATCTATATCAACTCTTTTAAAAAGACGACTTAATGGTTTCATTATTTGTCTTTTGTTGTATTAAATCACAAATTTTATCGATCATTGCCAAAAAACATTTTCCCAACTAGTGTTGATTAAAATAACCTTAGTACATCAACCGTATTAGAGTGTTTATTTCAATTGTTCTATTGAACAACAGTTTCAAAATATGTTGCCATTATAGAGTAAGGTTTTTCAGGTATCGTGCATGGTTGGTGTTATCTTTAATGAATGATCTTTTGTAGTATCTGAATTCATTTATAAAATGTATGGACTGGTATTAGAGCTTGGTTAAGGTAATGACTTTTGTCTATCATTGAAAGATGTATTAAGCCCTGTGGATGTTTAATTCTTTTTTTGTTGTTGTTCTTGTTGTGCGAACTCGATAACGTTTTATCAAATAATTTATTCATATAACATTACAGTTGACGATCATGTGTATGTATATTTAATTTACTTGCTTTTATATCAAATACAACCAAAGTCATGTATGATATAAAGAATATTAAAATATATGAGTACCAATATTATTATAAGCATATGATCACTAACTTAGTTTATAGTTTAATAAGATGTTTGTAGTTTATTAGTAGAGTGGGGTGCTCATTTTCGCCACATCTTTCCATGTTTTCTACAGTTTATGTTCAGGTCTATATGTTTTTGAAGTATACTGATATTTCTATATGAAGATAACTTGAAATGCAAAATATTCTTAAGCTTGAAAACGTGTTTGTTTGAAAATAATCATCTGAAAAGTTAGATTTAAGGGTGTTTGCAATTGTCTGATGTTTTGTCAATGGGGGACACATATTCGCCGTTTTTATATATCTATTTAAACCCATATAACGGCAGCTTTAAACAATATTTTTTTCAAATCAACTTCATTTTAAATGACAATAGCAGACATTTTAAAGGTGTAAAGAACTGAAATTTAGGGCAATCAATAAAAAATTTACCAAGAAGTACTTCTTTGAAATCGTGTTTTTCATTCAGGAAATTGGCCGAAAATCGTTGTCCGTTTTTCGGTCCTTTGCGGTAAGTGCCGCAATTTTGTCGTAGTTTAAAAAATGACCATATTTGTTATAAAAATCTAAGTCACAGGCATATTTCTTCCATTTCAGCCATCTTTTGAAGTATTTACAAATCAAAATATTAAAACGGCGAAATTGTGTCCCCGGCGAATATGCGTACCCCACTCTATACAATGATTGCATGAAGATCAAATAAAACTTACCCTGAAAGAAACCGTTTAACAAACCAAAAATGATGAAATGGTAAAGTTTTGTGGAAAATGGCACTATTATCAGTGTTAATCCAACAGCAAAAAGGAAAATTATCCACAGCTTTGTAATGTGAGAAGGAAGTTTGTAGGACAAGAATCCAAACGTAAGTCGTCCCAAAATCTGCAGCACTCCACTAATACTAAATACCATAGAAATATCATCCATGCCTAATCCAGCAGAGAGGCCTGTCTCCGGGAGAAACCCAATTGCAACGTAATATCCAGCGACGAACAAAACATTCGTTATCATGTACATTATAAAGCTTGGTCTCTTAATAAATAAAATGTCAATCTGTGTTTTGTGACTGGTCTCTACGCCTGTTTTTGATTCTAAAACAAACAGCAAAATACATTTTTGAGATGATTTTGGATGTATAAATGCTGGCATTCATTTCTATTTTGTCTTTATTTTAATAGTGTAAGCTAATAATCGTCGGATTTTGACTATAAGATAAAAAAAAATAATTGAGATCTGATAAAAAGGTGAGCACATTCCCAAAAGTGATAATCGATGAAATCGATATTTATCTTAATATCATTCTTGGTTTTGAGGTAGAAAAGTTTCTATTCAGGCCATAGATTAAGTAGATTAGTGGAGAAGGAGTCGGTTTCTGTTCGGTTCGTGTTGCTCAATCTTTTGATTACTGTGTAGCGTTTTGTGTGCTGTTGTTTGTTTATCGTCGGTAATTTTGTGCCATAATGTACTAAATGAGGAACACACGCATACATCTGCTGATTGACACAAGAAAGGCAAACAATGATTTAAGAATAGTTTTCGGCTATAAAATCCTGTGTACACTGTATTAGTTAGTTGATGTATAAAATAAGAGAATTAGACATAATATAATATAGAAAAACAAAATATCACCTTTAGTGTTTAGGGGAAAGACAACTGCTCCACATACCACCGTATTCAACATTAAAGCTGAGAAAATCATCATTGTTCCATGAAATCCGTAGTTTTCCAGCAACAGTTTTGTGACAGGAGAAAATATAATCATTGAAAATGAAGCACCTAAACTGATAAGTGTCAATGCAGTGGTTTTCTTCTTATCAAAGTACTTGTCTGTTGCCATCATACACGAAACTAACGACAATACAGCTCCAAAACCTAGATAACGACACAATATAGAAATAATGAAAATAAAATTGACTTTAAACCAATTGAAATTCAAAGTGAAAATGACTTCTTACTTATAAAGCTGTTTAATAACTTACTTGTGAAGAATGGTACACATGTAAAAATCAGTGTTGTGCCTTTTCGGGACCGTCAATTCAGCGCTTCAAAAACTTTAAGTGGAAATTAAGTCTAACAACGGTTGTTGTGAATTGGCATATGATTTCTTCAATTGCATGTTATGAAAGACAGTTCAATTTGGTTAAATCTTCAGATAAGTGCTACTCGAAGGTTTCATAGTCATTAGGGTTTGGTTGTTATTCATGTTGTTAGTTTGCTGTCTTTTCTTCATTTTGGATTTCAAAGATAAATTCTTCAGCGATACATGTTTCTTGGCATTGTACAAGGTAATGGGTTTTTTCCCCTTTTTTTATGGCGTCGTTACAATACATCAGTTTGATGATTGATGTGTTCTGATTGATAATTTACTCTTCAATGTATCATTTTTTTGTTACTTGCAGTTTTTATTGGCTTTTAACTAGCTGTCAGTAACTGCGAGTACTCTCAGATCTGTAGTGTCTTTTGTTTTGTAGATTATAAGTTTAAAGTACCCGTCCACGTCCACTCTGTTTTCTAGATGTATTTCTATTTGTATCCATCTGATGAATTAAACCTTTTCAACAAAGTTTTTATATATCATGTTGTTCTGTTATATACCTCTATACCAGATTAGGGGAGTGTTGGCGCTTTCAAACGAGATTAACCCAGTCACATTATATATGTGCCTGTTCCAACCCATATTTGTTTAAAATTTCTGTGTCATTTTGTCTTCTGTAGAGAGATGTCTTATTGACATTCATTCCACAGCTTCTTTTTATAATAACTTATTCACTATTTATGTAATATTATGACTATTTATATTTATAAGAGTACGCATTATATATATAAAACGACAGGGAATAAAGACAGAAAAAAAGGAATCAGGATACTAAGTATTAAGTCATACCAAATTGTATGTGTTAAACGTGTTATACCGTACCTAGAATTATTCCCATACACAATAACAATAGCGGAAATGATGTCAGAAAAGCAGATGTGAAACAACCAATAAACTGTAGTATCCCGCTCACTATTAAGACTTGTCTCTCGCCAAATCTTTCAACTACTGGCACCACAAGTACAGCTGTTGAAATAAAGATAGACACAATTGGTAAGGGGGGAGTATTTGTAAATATACAAACGCCATAAGAGTCCTGGTGTAAAATTTGTCAGATTTATTGTTTAATTACTATGCAACAAAGAATTTCCCAAAAATAGAGTAGGGATTTCTCCATGTTGAGCAATAATAGATCACGGGTTAAGACATATATTCGATCAATGATACCGACTTTCTAAACACAGATGTAATGATATTTGGCTTTTTTTTATTCGAGTTTCAATGATAAGTCTTTTGTACACAAAACGTGCGTTTGGCGTAGAAAATTCCAAGCCAGGTATCTTTGACGAGTTTGTTCCTATCATTGGACAATATAACATATATACCAACCTCCTCCCAAAGATATCGCCGTATGTATCGATCCTATTAAAGTTACGGAGGTCAACTCAAAACCTAATTCCTCTGTCATACTGGTATAAAATATTCCAAAAGTATTGGCAAACGCAAAAGACATAGCTACACCGAAACAACTGGCTAACATAACTACCCATGCCCATCCTTCATCTTGAATGTTCCCTTTTTTCTGTTCCTTAGCGACCGTTTTTCTCTTTGGGATGCCTACTCTCTTCCAGGTCATGATGTTGCTTGTCAAATGTTTAAACCGTGAATGAAAGGCTTATTCCTTACGTTTCTATATATTTATTATAAATAATGCAGTTATGACTGGTTTAACAATATATGAAAGTTTTTTAAAACAATAAGCCCTAAAAATACAATACACAAATGTTTCTGCATCTAATGTATTGCTATTAAAAGTCATAAAGATAAAGCACTCGTCCTTTGGGACAATGACTCAAACAAAATTCGGTAAGATTTATTTGAATGACCCAAAAAGCTGCAACCAAGCTTTCAAAAAATTACTTCGTCCCCTCAATAAAGCAATGCCAAAGTCTATGATTTGCATTGAGAAACCCAAAAATATAATTGGAATCAAAATTCAAAGTAGAAAGGGCTGTATTTTGTAGATACACGTACCTTATTGTTATAAAGAAAGTTGAAGGTCAGTGTAAATGAAATAAACACTTTATTAATTTCGTGCATCAGAATACTTTTTCTGGATTTAAAAGTACTTAGTATATTTTATAGAAGAATGTTAACTAGTTTTTCATTTAGGACCACAAATTGTAAAGTTTCATTACAAGCAGTAAATATTGGCCATACCACGTTTTATCCGCTTCATAGGACTACAAGTTGTGATAATAAAAAGCACTTGACTCATCAGTGGTGGATGAATCAAAAAGATTGAATGTGTAGGCAAATTAGTTGAAAATCATAAGGATAAAATAAATTGTGCCAAATTTGACGACGGCGCGTTAGGCGTATTTAATAATATCCTGATATCTCTGATGACTTTTGACAACTTCTAGGACGTTGCTACTGCTGGTAAACGTTTCGTACACGAGGATATCATCAGCCAAGTAAATAGCACTTTTGAAATGTTTTTGTATATAGCATATTGAATTATTCAAAATATTAAGGATTTTCTATTCCAATGTAAATAATGATTTAATTGTTTTTATCACAACTTTTCGTAATCTTCGGTATTGTGAGATCTACAACTAATTATTTGAGTTGGCCTACCATTTTTACGTTTTGTCTACATGAGACTCATCATTGGCTCTTGAATAAAAACAGATTGTAGGCCAACTCAAATAGTTACTACTTTTCTTGAAGAAATGACTAGTAAGACGTAAAATGTATTATCAAATTTACGAAAAACCTTACCAAAAAATATAGTTTCCCACACTAACATTGTTCATATTTAGGTTTATAACATGGAGCGGAATACATGCATCGCAGGAGACGATTATCCTATCAACACACCCGGTTTCTCTTGTTTTGGATATCATTCGTTTCACTCAGATTTTTTTGTTACCTTGATTTTAATCTTTTTAATCGATTTTCGAGATCTGAACATTGGTAAAGTTCTGTCACATTAATGAATACTTAATTTCCACAAAATTTTGGTATTGCGCGTTTTTGATTACGACAGCAAGAAAAAAAAGATACAAACTAAGGGTGAAACTGAAATCATAAAAGTCCGATGAAAACAGATTCTCATCTTCAAAAATGCACGATAAATAAAACTAGAAAGGCGCTTCGGACGCTTTAAATTCACATACTGTTATTTTCGTTTACTAGTATTGGCTAAATTCTGCTTATTATTGAGTGCTAATTTCGAATGGTATGATCAGTTCAGTAGTCAGTGTGTCGGTACTCAAATAACACCTTATTTTTAAATTCTCCTTACATAATTTAATGAAGAAATTATTTAAAAACTAATGTTTCAACTACCTCAGGCAAAGATAAATTAATCCACTAGTTTCGTTGTTATGTTTATCATATTGTAAGTAATTCTGTTTTGCAGGGTTTAACACATACATGAAAATGCGTCAAACAAACCAAATTTACGGTTGGTTATTTTCATCTTTAAAGACAAAAATATATGTAAGGCTAAAACGATGTGGCTGTTGTCTAATATTATTGACAAGTTCCAAAAATTCGGATATTTTCGCACTTCAAAAAGACCTGGAACAAAACAATTGAAAGGCAAAATGAATATGTTAATATCTTACAGACTAATGTTTGGTTATATAATTACAAAGCCCATAATTTATTATGTATTTCCATGAGGAAAGGGTATAAATAATCTAGCTTCTACACAGTATGAAAGCATTTTTAAAACACAATACAATACAAATTTATAAGTGGTAAACAAATAAAAAGAAAACACCACCGACAAACAAGAAACAACTTCTATGAAATAAATAACAGTCCTCAGACACTATACCGAAAAATAAGGACTGACCTACATGAACCACGCCTAGAACCGGTATGATTTTATAAGCAAGAAGGGGGGGGATTAAGCATGTCAGGTCAACTGTTGGCTTGATAACTACAACTATACCCTGATTCCAGGCGGTTGCAGTCAATTCATTGCAGGAAAATTAATAGCATTTATTATGCTAGATGAGTTGTATTAATGTTTCATTTTTATTCTTCACATTCATAATTTAAATCTCTATGCCATGTGTTACGCTCAAATTCGGTATTGAAACTATGATGATTTATTTTCTTATCAATCGAATATCAAAAGATAACACTTATAATGGAAAGTTCTATATTTCATATTAAACTTAGGTACAAGTCTCTTGTCTTAAGGAGGGATAAATCGTACTTTGTAAAATACCTTCAAACTCAAACAAACAATTTTCGGAAACTGACATTATCAAGATGCTTTATTTCTTAAATGTCAACATATTTATTACTTTTTCTAACAGGAATATGTCAGTTGTTATCAAATAGTCCGTTTCTACGTATGTTGACGTTTTTTGTTTTTGTTTCAGTTCATTGGTTCTGTTGTTCCATTGTTTTCCTCTTGAAAGTGATGTGTTCCCTCGGTTTTGGTATGTGACCCGGATTTGTTTCAGTTGAATTGATTTATGGCCGTTGAACAGTGGTATACTTCTGTTGCATTTAGTTTTAAACAAACAATTGTTATTTCCATGGAAATCAACTGTACTCTCTTCTAGCCGATATGTTCCTTTATTCATATGAGACTGATTTCATACAGGAACTTCTTAAGAAAGAAAAGAAACAAACAGTATCCTTGAACTTTACTTTCCGCTATAAGATTATTTTATCTCACTTAATAATTTTAAATTTCTCATGTGAGTACAAACCCGGTAACAAATCTAATTCTGTAGGTCACATTCGTGAGAAGGGGGCGGAATTGTAGTTCATGATTCATGTTGCTGATTTTGGTAAATTTGAAAGAATAATAATATTCTGGTAAAAATAATGTCAAAGATATATACAAATAACTAAAGACGAATAAAAATTATATGAAAATCATTAACATTAGTTTAAAATATTTTACTTTAGATATTGATGATTTTTCATATGTTGACGTGTTAAAAGTCATCCGACCTCCTCTATTCTTCTTCAATCATAAATGAATAGATTAAGATGTGGTATATACATCAATTGTTGTGTAAATCAATAATGCCGTTAGTTTTCTCGTTTGAATTGATTTACATTATCATTTCGGGGCCTTTCATAGCTGACTATGCGGTATGGGCTTTGCTAATTGTTGAAGGCCGTATGGTGCCCTCTAGTTGTTAATTTCTGTGTCATTTGGTCTCTTGTGGAGAATTGTCTCATTGGCAATCATACCACATCTTCTTTTTTTATAATAAACTCACAAATAAGATATCAATGAAATAAAACAAACAAAAAAACAAAAAAACGAAAAATCAAAATGACACAAAAATACAAATGACACAAGAAAAACCAAATTACCCATTTTTAACGACACAGAAAAAAAAAACCAAATGACCCGAAAATAACCCAGATGGAGATGAAGAGATGCATATACACTAATGTAAAATTCTTGATAATCGTGAATCACAAAGTTTTTATCAAATTTATCAGGGACATAACAGATCTGTCATCAGCAAAGAATTCTGGAAATGACAAAAACATTAAATTTTACAAAGACAACAGCAGACAGGGTTCAGACCTTGGGTAAAAATATGAACATTTTGATGAAACGAACTACATTTTTCGAAATCTCAACTCTACCCCCGATTATCAACGATTAGTTTGACAACAAAGGTAGATAAAACAAGCGATAAATATTAATAAAGGATTCTTTTTTAGAAATAATAATGATAAAATATATATAATAAATAACAAAACAAAATTTAGATTAACAGTAAAACAATAATTAACAGTAAAACAATAATTAACAGTAAAACAATAATTAACAAGACCATATTCTACTTATTACATAAACAACAATAATAAACAAATTAAGTCATACCTTGACATTATATTAGCATTGCTAAACAGAAAGTTAATATATGTATCGCGTCAACATAACGGATAATCAAAGCATACACTTAAATTGTATCACGATTTACGTTAATGAAATTCATTTTCATAAACACTGTACTACAAGTAAGAATTCATAATGTGATATATTTCAGAATATCCAGTTTGTCCGTAAGAATATCCAGTTTGTCCGTCAGAATATCCAGTTTAGCCATGAAATCATTTCTTAGTCATCTCTTTTGTCACCTATGCTAGTGAACGTTCTGTTCTGAATTTGTTAAAGAACATAACAAAAGTGTAAAGTTGTTTCACCACACCACTTCAAGGTATTTTCAAACGTTAAATTCAACTAAGTCAACATATCTTTCATACACGATGATATTGTCTTCGTTGTGTTCGACACGTTTTGTATAGACTTTCAACTTCTTTTTCGATACACTAATTTCTATTTCTGTTGGGTTATGTTTCCTTGCTTTTGAGAATGGGGACAATATTAGTCCCGAAAGAATAAAAACGATAGACGCAAAATAGAATGCATTGTTTCCATTTCCAAAAACTTTCTGTAATGATGCTGAAAATAGTAAAGAATGTTTGGTATTTGTATTATATTTTGGATATTCGAATGTTTTAACTGAAGCATCACTGAAGAGATGTTAATTGTCGAAGTGCCATATGTTGCATTGAAATCGGCACCGATTATGTTATTACTAGTAACTTTACAGCTAAACTGTCGCCCGGACTAATGTCCGTTTTGAGTGGTCATTTGCTCTTTTATAAACACAAAAAGTTTAAAACAATTGAGAACAACAGTCCAATTCCTTATATTTATAATAAAGCAGTGTAAACTATTTCACCTGAATTGAATACAGTAATTGATAATCGAATAGATGATTACCTTAAGACTTTTCTGAAACATAAAACGACATGGTGTTGTCAGTTTATTTTCAGTCTATGAGTTTGACTGTCCCTCTGGTATCTTTCGTTCCACTTTCATTGACACATGCGAAATAAAAGGTGGCAATAAAAAACTTAGTTTAGTATTTGATTTACTAACCTGCAGTTGGGTTACCTAATAGACCACCGACACCTTGCATCATTAAGGCAAAGCTCAGTCCTCTTCCATAATATTTTAGCTCAAGTAAATTTTTTAAACACAAGTTAAAACCAATATTAGAACCTCCTGTAAAGAGAACACTTCTTGAAACATTGTCAAATGGCTTAGAAGATTGCAAATATGAGTCATATTATATATATATATATATAAATGTCTAAGAATATAACTTAAACACACTAATTAATACATTAAAAAGTTCTATTAGATGTTAAATAGAAATACGCAATATTTCGCTAAACAAATTAGCTTCATCAGGCGTGTGCATCTCTCAAGGTGAAATCGGATGCACCTTGAGAGATGCACACGCCTGATGAAGCTAATTTGTTTAGCGAAATATTGCGTATTTCTATTTAACATCTAATAGAACTTTTTAATGTATTAATTAGTGTGTTTAAGTTATATTCTTAGACATTTATATAATTTTAATTCAGTAACTGTATCAGTTTATTTTCACAAACTGATCCACGCTTAAATAGATTGAATGTTGATTGTTGCTATTTTTAAAAAGTTAGAATATTAAGTTTTCATTTCAATATCAATTGAACTTTTTATATTAATTTGAGATATAAGATTTTTTTATCTGTTATTTACATTTGTATCTGATAAACTTGACCATATTCTAATTATAAGTTGGACCGTACGCGTACGGTCCGACCGTATGCGTATTTTGAAAAAGTATGCATACGGTCCAGACCGTACGCGTACGGTCCAAATACTCATACGGTCTGGAACATATATATATATATTAACCAAAACGCAACAAAAATAAGTTGAAAAATATTTTTGTCATTATTTTTTATTTAGGTTTCTATCAACTTCTTAATTCTATTTAAAACATGAATTTACTCTGCTTTTATTTTCTCTATATAAGAATTTCCGTTCCAAAATTGAATCTTTTGATTTCCCCAAAACTTGTTTTTCAAGTATTTGTTAACAGTTAACTATACTTTGACCTTGTATACAGAATTGCATGTTTTTATATGGTATTAATAGGATATCGTGTATTATTCGAAATCAATTTTTATATTAAATAGACTAAATGTTTTTTGTGCGTTTTTTGTGTCTTTTGTAATTCCAGAAGGAGGATCGTTTGAAAGACTTGTGTTACCCTTTCACGTGTCGATGTACCTATCGTCAAGAATATCATTGAAGATTGTTATTGTCACCGATGAATACATTGACAATGTATATAGCATATGTTTAGATCTTGACTTATTAAAAACAAATGTTGTCAATCATTATATGTCTAATTTTGTGATCTGCACAGATATTTCAATTGTGTTGTTCATTTGATAAATATTTTACATTTACCCTGATTTTATATTTATATAGAACTAAGTTTATAAGCTTTCCGCGTCTGTTTTTTCTTATAGGTTAAATACCAGTTTTCAAAAATGCTTTTAAAATCTTACAAAAAAAACTTCCAAAAACCGAATCCTAAACGGAAACCAGCTTGTCTGCTACATTCTTCGATTTATTGAACATATATGAACTGAAAATTAATCCAGGTTATCCCCATGATCCCAAATCTAACCATGTTTATTCTTCTATATATCTATTTATTCAAGGATTAAAAGTAGTCTTAGAGATTTCTCACCTGCAAAAAAGCCGTTTAACAAACTGAAAATAATGTATTGATAGAGTTGAGTCGAGAACGGGACTATCAACAGGGTTAGTCCCACACCTACGAGGAAGATGATCCATAATTTTATGATATGAGAAGGGAGTGTGTAAGATAAAAATCCAAACGCAAGTCGTCCTGCAATCTGAACCACTCCACTTATACTAAATACCAAAGAAATATCGTCCATGCCTATACCAACAGAGAGGCCTGTCTCCGGGAGAAATCCAACAGGGATGTATAATCCAGCGACGAACAAAGCATTCGTTATCATGTACATTATAAAGCTTGGTCTCTTAGCAAATGAAACGTCTACACGTGTTGAATGACTGGTATCAGTGACTATTTTGGGTTCTGAAACAAATTGTTAAATGGTTATTTTATAATGACATTGTTTTATTCCCAAATCATGAGATACAATGATTATGTTCTAATAGCAAGGAAAGCATAACTTATTATGTTGGTTCTACATTAACAGTATTCACATTTTTGTAACATATTTTCACTAAAATTATTGGAATTTTCAAAATGATCTTTCAACAAATTATAACGACGTGAAGCGCGTCTGACGTACCAGATTATAAGTCTGGTATTTTTAATAAGCTTTACCATTACTTGGTTTATGTCACTGGTCGTCCAACTGACATCTCCAGCCTAGTTGTCAGCACCTGTTTGCTGACATATAATACAATTTATATCTAGTGAATTAACTGTTGATAAAATTATTTATCTTCTACAGTAAAGTCATGTACATGTGTGAAATAGAAATCATGTTATTTCTAGCTAAATGGTATTGAAAACGGACTGATCCTGGCTGAATTGTATTGAAAACGGACTGTAGTGAAAAGTGTAATTTGTATATTACCACAGAAAATCTCTATAAGTACCGTACACAAAATTAAACATAAACGGGGATAAGTTATGGCGAGTAGATACTGTTCTTGACGAATGATTTAATGAAATAACGACATAATTTATAGATAATATAAAATGAATAAGTACTTTTCGTGTTCAGCGGAATGACAGCTACTCCGCATACCACCGTATTCAAAAGTATAGCTGAGAAAATCAGCATTGTTCCGCGAAATCCGTAGTTTTCTAGCAACAGTTTTGCGACCGGTGAAAATACAACTATAGATAAAGAACCACCTAGGCTGGTAAGTGTCAATGCAGTGGTTTTCTTCTTATCAAAGTACTTGTCTGTTGCCATAATGCATGTAACAAATGAGGTTGCAGCTCCAATTCCTAAATTAAATATGTTTTGTTCAAATGAATTTATTATAAAGAAATATATCATAACTACTAAATCACCAATGAAACTAAACAATTATAAATTAAGCTTAAACTTATTTACTGGGTAACCTGACTCGCAAACCAATCTAGAACTTATACATGTGAAAATGGATATTTTATATACTACATTTCTTAAACAAGTGTGTTTGCCATTTGACAATATCCACGTAAAAATGACAAAAACCAGAAATACTTAAAATATAAGGAAAAATAAATACTAGTGTAGTTTTTATTCCCCGATGGTATCACCAGCCCAGTAGTCAGCACCTCTGTGTTGACATGAATTATCATTGATATGGTCATAACTATAGATTAACTGTTTACAAAACTCTGACGTTATGAAATACTACGGCTTTCCTACCTCATGAATAGATTACCTTAGCTCTCCTTATCTCTATTTGACAAAACTTTTAGGAATGTTTGGTCCTCAATGCTCTTCAACTTCGTACTTTATTTGGCCTTTTTAACTTTTTTGGATTCGAGAGTCACTTATGAGTCTTTTGTAGACGAAACGCGCAATAATTATATACAAAATTTAGTCCTGGTATCTATATGATGAGTTTATTTACAACCACTGGGTCGATGCCAATGCTGGTGGAGATTTATTTCCCGAGGGTATCACAAGCCTTTTAGTCAGCCCTTTTTGTGCTGACATGAATTATCATTGATATGGTTATATTTATAAATTAACTGTTTACAAAATTTTGATTTTTTTTTTAAATACTAAGGCTTTTCTTCAACGGGCATAGATTACCTTAGCTGTATTTGGCAAAACTTTTAGGAATTTTGGTCCTCAATGCTCTTCAACTTCGTTTCGTACTTTATTTGGCCTGTTTAACTTTTTTGGATTCGATCGTCACTTATGAGTCTTTAGTAGACGAAACGCGTATGGACTGGCGTATATACAAAATTTAGTCCTCGTGTCTATAATGAGTTTATTTTTCCACTAATTATTTAATATTGTCATCATATTCATTGTTAGGATTTTATTTATAAATCCGCATATGATTTTTCAATTATAAACTTAGATAATCGTAAATGGAATCAGATGTTGATTACACCTCAATGATACAACTAGGCAAAAAAAAAAAACCATAAAAATAAAATTGAACTAAATTTGTCAAAATCCATTTATTTAAAAATGGAAATTTAAATCAAGATTTGACGATTGTCATTGGTTTTAATGTTCTGTAAGACGTCAATAACTTGGTAAACACTGAATGCTTTAATACTGCAATTTCGAAAAGATTAAAAACAAAAATAACCCTGGTGTGAAAACAATTGGGAAATTGCCTATTTGTTTTAGTAAAACTAGGGTTTCGGTATTTATGTTATTTTACTTTTGATATATGAATTAAGTTTTGATGTTAAAAGAATTATGACTTGAAGTAAAAGCTAATGTCACGTGCAGAAAGAAGTTATTTCATACCTAGAATAATGCCCATACACAAAAACAATATCGGAAATGACGTAAGGAACGCTGAGACGAAGCAACCAATAAACTGTAACATCCCACTCACAACTAACACGTATCTCTCACCAAATCTTTCCACTAACGGCACCACAAAAACAGCTATTGAAAAGAAGATTGACATACCAGTAATTGGTACATAATAATTAGAACTATCATCTTCAAGGATGACAAGGAATATTTGTGAAAAATTAGATCATTATGAAAAGAACAAGAATCGTTTGAAGATTCTCACATGCACAATGAGCAGAATCAGTTAAAATATTTGTTCGCATAGATGTATGAAGTATTGAGAAAAGGAAAAGACGCTTCAACAACTTGCTGTTTTCAACCCTTCAATGCATTCATAGTTTAACATCTATGTTACGGTACGAACCTCCTCCGAAGGATATCGCCGTATGTATCGATCCTATTAAAGTTACGGAGGTCAACTCAAAACCTAATTCCTCTGTCATACTGGTATAAAATATTCCAAAAGTATTGATAAACGCAACTGACAGAGCTATACCAAAACAGCTGGTAAACGTTACCACCCATCCCCAACCTCCATCTGGGAGCTTTCCGTATGACTGTTCACATCCGCCATCCGACAATTGTCTACTTGTCTGTTTAATGACCTCTGTGTTTGTCTTTGAGATTACTGTTCTCTTCCAGGTCATGATGTTGCTTGTCAAATGTTAGTACAGTGTATGTAAAAATGATCAAATCATAAGATAGTTATATAGTAAGTATTGCAGCTAAAACTGGTTTAACAAATTTCAAAATATATCATCATAGTTTGAATATTACTAAACCTTAAAATAAAACAAACAAACAAATACTGGTATCACTTTTGTTTCTTCGCCAATTAGTATCAGAAAGATAAAGCATTCGCATTGAGAACAAGTACACTAAGATCTGGGTACATAACCTTCAATGTTTTTAACGCATTGGAACATGCAAGTTATCATAACAATGCTGTTTAGTTGCTTGTTAAGTAATATTCTGTGTACAGCTATAAAATTACACAAATGCTACTATAACAATCTGTTGGCAGTATTTTTCAGACACTGTACAAAGTTGAAGAAGAAATGAGCTGTAAACTTGACGGCAAACCTGGTTTTATGTATTATCAGATTTGTTTGACATGGCATTTTCAGGGCCTATTTTTCAATCTATCAAGGACCATAAATCTCTCAAATAGGGGAAGGGGAAAATCATCGAGCCATTGTGCGGTGGACTTTTTGGGATATATTTTAAACGAAACTCCTAAATGAACAATATGATTGTATATTTTACTTTGGATTGACCTGT
This sequence comes from Mytilus edulis, assembly GCA_019925275.1. NCBI lineage: Eukaryota > Metazoa > Mollusca > Bivalvia > Mytilida > Mytilidae > Mytilus > Mytilus edulis. The sequence goes on from CM034350.1 coordinate 50,565,140, forward strand.
TTTTCTTTACTTATGCTTTACAGTTTTGTAAATGATTTATTCTCTACATTATAATTCCTATAACCCTTTCCAGGTTCTTCAAATACATATATAAAGTAACATTTGAATGGACACTAGGAATTTGATGGGACACTAAGAATTCGCAGATAAAGCGGAGCAAGGGATCAGCCTTCTTTAGCGTAATTGTTATAATCCTGGTACTTTTGATAACTATTTTTCTCAATACACATTAACTGGCTTAAAATGACATTGACAGTAATTTGGTAAAATAAAATTTGTGTATGCGTAAAAAGGAAAGATTAATTTACGATATATCATCCTCTTTATAACATAACAACCCTTTCTTACCTGAAACTGCTGAGCCATTCTTAACAAAGATTCGTTCTCTTTTATCATATTGAGAGAGAGTAGAACCATCTGTACTTATACAGCTTGAAAACCCTGTCTTTTTATCAGAATATATTTGCTTTTTAGTAAATGTCTTTGAAATTTTTACCGAGATTTTGAAGTTTTTTGAAAAATTTCACGATAGTATCGTATTTTTTTCAAATAATACCCCCCATCACATTTATAACACGAATTTTCAAATTACATTACATTACATTAAGAGTAACGGAAGAAGCAACCAAGCAACAATTAAACCAAATAGTAAGCTTTTGTTATGTGATTTGAAATTAGTCTGTGTGGGTAACTTATCATACATATGGGGCAATGTCCTGTCGATTGGTACAAATATTAAAAAGCACATTAACTTGTTATTCATTCAGAATCACAATCTGTAGAGAAAATTATCATAATAAGCAGAAACATATTGCCTGTGTCCGGTTTTATCCGCTTTTAATGCGATTACCAGGCATGCACGATACAATGTCATCGCTGATTGACATACATAAAACAATAGTGACAACCTTGTGTTACAACATTCTAACTTTTCTTTGATGACTAGTCTCAACAACAAATGACCTCAAACTTACCACTGAACACCGCAGCTGTAAAAGTAATAGTGTCCCTGTGTATATACCTAGATGCGAGGATATTTTTCTTATCTCTTTATTCTGCTTCTGGTTTTTTGTTGTCTGTTGTAAAAAGTTCTTAGGTGAAATGTATTTCTGAACTTATTTTTACAATTTTCATTATTATATGTTTATCTTTTTATCCCGCAATCAGAAATAGAAATGAAAAATGATTCCACCTGGAGACATACATTGTCGTTGATATAGGTATCATACTTCTGAGCCTCCACAATTTGGTACGACTACACTACTACAATTTCTGAAACAGATGTTTAACTACATTTTTTTTGTAATGAAACTCTAGCAAGTTCAGCTGGTGACATGTTTTTTTCGTTGGTTAGTTAAGGGGTCATCCATAATTGTCAACCATTTTCCAAAGTGTACAAAACATACACTTTTTCAGACCCCCCACCCTCCCTCAGAAAGTGTACATCAACCATTTTCAGATTTCAAGACAAGAATCAATAATTCTTAATAAAAAGAAGATCCTGTCTAATAAAGTTTAGTTTAATATAGAAATTTGCATTGAAAAGAATCTGAAACATATCTGACTGTTTTATTTCATTTGATGAAAAAAAAAGCGTACTGTAAAAATGTTGATTTGTTAACCCCCTCCCCCCAAGTGTACCTATTGTACACTTTGTAAAATGGTTGATAATTATGGATGACCCCTAAGTTCGTTTGAAGGCCATTGAACCTGGAATAAGAGTGTTTAATTTGCGCAAATCAGTCATGGTTTTATTGCATTGTTGAAATTTGTATTGTTTTTTTTCAACGTAAATTGGTGGTTTTTGGCTAACAATTTGTTTAATGTTTTATTCTGAGAACATCTATTTTAACTGTGACCTGGGTCTGTTTTCTCTAAATTGATTTATGACTTTTGAAATACGGTATATTACTGATGCCTTTATTAAAATAAGTCACAATTGTGTTAAAATAAATGTGCGATTTGCATTTGAGAATTTTTCTTTGATGGCGGCTGGGACTATTATACTTTTTTTAATTCTGATAACATCTATTTTAACTGTAACCTGGGTCTGTTTTCTCTAAATTAATTTATGACTTTTGAAATACGGTATACTACTGTTGCCTTTATTAAAATAAGTCACAATTGTGTTAAAATAAATGTGCGATTTTCACATCTGAGAATTTTTCTTTGATGGCAGCTGGGACTATTCGTTAGTATAATAGTCCCAGATGATAGATGAGTTTATTCCTAAGAAACTTTGCAAACTGTTCGTTTTGTTGTTGTTATTATAGAAATAGAATATCAAAATAATTGGTTTTAGGGTTAATAGGGTGTCAGAACATCGGTTTTTTTTTGTGTTGTTGGTTCCACATACGCAATGCAGTAGCTTATACATGTATAGAGATGTAGCGTATATTCAGCCTTGACATAAGATAAAAAAGTAAAATCACAAAAATACTTTACTCCGAGGAAAATTCAATCGTTAAGTCCCTAATGAATTGGCAAAATCAAATGACAAAACACATCAAACGAATGGACAACAATTGTCATATTCCTGACTTGGAACAGGCATTTTCAAATGTAGAAAATGGTGTATTGAGTTCGTGGTCTAGTGGTTAAGACCGATGGCTACAGTGCTGAAGGTCCCGAGTTCGATTCTCACTCGGGGTGCTAAAAATATCAGCACATCAGAAGGGTAATTTTCACCCTCTCACACACATCTCTGGTACCCAGACCGGAGTTTAAACTAGAATGGGTACTTTGGGGGCCTCGGTTGGTCAAAGTTGTCCCTTACTTTGACCTGGAGATCAATCTTCTGATATCTCTCTGGTTTGTCTGTTTCCACCGAGTGGCCCGGTGGTTCTCTCCGAGTACTTCGGCTTCCTCCACCACAATAACAGACTGCCCGGTGTCCTAGCACTCCCTTTGTGTTGGGTGGGGATTGATTGTCCTTGTAAAAATAATTGTCGTATAAACATACGTTAGTGACACATCTCCATTAATCCCGTTAGGGAGTGTACATGGATGCCACTGTACCCTCGCAGTTTTCGAGGGGTTCTTCGGATATCGGAGGCATTTACCAGTACATACATACATTGAGCCTGGTTTTATAGCGCTAAACCTATCACTAATATGACAGTCGCATCAAATTTCATTCTATTTACAACGATGCATGAAAAAACAGACATAATAAACAGAGGTCAAAATATGGGTACATTACTTATCAAATAAAATCAACAAATATTTGTCTCTTCCAAACTCTACAATTTTATTAACAAGTTTAAGCGATTTAGTAAGGTTTGATTACACCTTAATCGGCATGAAAAAAACAGTATCTTGAATGATTATCTTTTAACTTGGTTTTCTTTGTATTTCAACTAATCTGTATCCACCATGTTGTAAGATCTTAAATATTAAATCCTTCATACCTTAAAACCCAATGTCAAGGTAAAAACATCAAAACGGTGCAAACAAATAATACATAACAACAATAGGAATTTAATTATGGGATTGCATGCTTGTACTTTAAAATAAACATGAACAAAATTAAGGACAGGCTTTTGTCATGTAATTCCTATCAGTTCAAATATTGCATCCTTGCAGAGACTGATTCAAAGTGTATGCTAATATATTCATTTAACCCTTCATAGACTATAGCAAATAGCAATAGTTTTCTAATATATTTGCTGAAACCATTGAACTCTAACGTCTATAAGGCCAACTGAAAAAATATGATTATGTATTGTCTAACAGATACAACAGCATCAAAACTAATGTTGCACTTTGATAAAATGATGTGAGAAGTTGCATGGTACAGTTATTTACCTTACTGCTTGCATACAAAGTTACAAAGGAACATAACTCTAGGATGGTAAAATTAACACTACCCAATTTTTTACTTTTCTGAGTCTTGTTGTAATGAGCATTGTGTATAAGTTTCATAATATTTGCTGGGGGCAAACTTAAGTTAGAAAGCAATGAAGAAAATAAATGGGGAAATGTCCATGGGATACAGATGATGCCCCTGCTTGTATATCATATAAAGTTATGATATACATAACTGAAGAACAGTAACAGTGACACTACCAAAATGTGTACTTTATCTGAGTTTTGTGGTAATAAGTATTGTGTTTAAGTTTCATAAAATTTAGTTAAGGTTAACTTAAGTTAGAGAACAGAAAAAAATCATCAATCGTAAGTTTCATAACATTTGGATGAGGCAACTAAAGGTAGAGAATGAAAACTAATTTTGAGAAGAGGGATGGACAGACGGACAGACATAACGAAGAACAAAGGAAAAACTTAATGCCCCATCAGTTACCATGGGGGCATAAAAACAAAAAAAATCAGCATTTTTTTCTTTGGTAAAAGGGAATACTCAATAACAGGGACAAGTGAGGCCACCAAAATTCAAACTTGACCTGTGTGTATTTTTTCCATTTGTAAAGTGGCATAACTCTAGAATAGTAAACGTGAGGCTACCAAATTCAAACTTGATCTGCGTTTTGTGGTTATAATTTTGTGCATAAGATTCACAACATTTATTTCGTTGAGGCAAACTAGTTGTACAGAAAAGAAAATTCTGGAATTTTCCCATTTTTTAAGTGGCATAGCTCTAGAACAGAAAAACAAACACCTCCAAAATTCAAACTAGATCTATGTTATGTGGTAATAAGCATTGTGTATAAGTTTTATAACATATGGTTGAAGCAAACTAAAGTTAGAGAAGGGAAACCAAATTTGGGATGTACATAAGGACGGACCTACATACAGACGGACACACATACAGATGGACAAGGGTAAAACTTGATTGCCCCTCAGCTACGGCGGGGGCATCAAAATTCAACAAATTCATAGTGTTTTTCTTTTATTTTGTTGTTTAACTCAATTATGTATAAATATCACAATATTACAATTTGCTCTTTCTTTATATATTTATTCAGCAATACCCCTGAATTTTAAAAGTTACTTTTCATAATTGTACTCTTCCCATGAAAAACTGAACATGAAAAAATACAAGCAGTTTCTATTACAAACTACTATACCCAGCTTATTGAGAAATTTTCTATCTTAAATGAAGATAATAAACATAAACTTGACCAATGAGATAATATTTCTATCATTTTTCAGATAAAATCTTTTTCTATGTTTATTTTCAATCAGCTTTCTTCTTTTACTCACCACTTTTTAACATCTTGACACTTTTAAGAACATTTCAAGATGACAATAAAAGTTTGTTTTCAAAAAGAAACAGTTTTAAAATCAGTAAAACCTGATATCATGAACTGATAATTCACATATGTGTAATCCTTTTCAACCAAAAATGTACCAAAGAACAAACACACAAAATCATTTCCTACAAACCATGAGAAATGACAATTATGAATAAAAGAAACTCCAAAGCAATTTATTCTTCAGTTTTTCTTATTGAAAAAAGAAAATTAAGCTACCTGATTCTTTCGTACATTTCTCTCAATTTCCTATTTGCAATTTGGCAGCCTTAGTAATCAAACAAAGACATCATTTTAAGAATACAATCATATAGTTTCTCTGCTCATTGACATGTATATAGCTGTTTAAAGCAGACACAACCAGATGCTCAGCAACAATCAATCAGTCACGTTGCATCTCTATAAAATATAAGACAGATGCTCATGACAATGTGCATTCATATCAGACTGTCTAATTCAGCAGTTTCATTTGAATTCACCCAGGTAGACTTTTCAAATCTAGGATTTTACAAACAAGTGAATTGAACCACATTTTTTCTGCATAATGATTTTCCACTTCCATTTTTTGCTGATGATCAGTATATAACATTCAGATGGCCTATAATTTACTTGTCAATCACATGTAATCATTCTTTGACACTTAGGATATTGTGAATTGTCAAACAGTACATTTTAATTTGTTTGTGACAGGTGTATCATCTATCAGCTTTGATCCATCTGAGGAGCTACAGGGAAATAGAAGAGTCCACAGAATGCATCCTGTAATGCTCTTTGACAGGAAAACTTAGTATCAAAACCACCAGCCTTCTCTGAATCTGATGTTGCTCTCACATTGCGCATGTATCTAAAAACAAAGAAAAATGTGTATGATAACTTATTGTGCATTTGATTTGTAATAAAAGGTATTTTCCATAATAACTGACCTATACTTTTTTTCTTTGAAGGCATTTTTACAATGCAAGACCTTAAAAAAATATATATGAAAAACAGTTTTTTAACAGGAAGCTGTCGTTACCCCTTCTCATGTTCTCTCTTTTAAAACCCCAGAATAATAACACTAGAGGTTCTAAAGAGCCTGTGTCACTCACCTTGGTCTATGTGCATATTAAACAAAGGACACAGATGGATTCATGACAAAATTGTGCTTTGGTGATGGTGATGTGTTTGTAGATCTTACTTTACTGAACATTCTTGCTACTTACATTTTTTTTTATCTATAATAAACTTAGCCCTCTAGATACAGAGGAAAATATTTGTAAAAATTTACAAAAATTTACCAAATAAATGAAAATTGTTAAAAATAAGACTATAAAGGGCAATAACTCCTTAAGGGGTTAAATGACCATTTTGGTTATGTTGACTTATTTGTAGATCTTACTTTGCTGAACATTATTGCTGTTTACAGTTTATCTCTATCTATAATAATATTCAAGATAATAACCAAAAACGTCAAAATTTCCTTAAAATTACCAATTTAGGGGCAGCAACCCAACAACCAGTTGTTCGATTCATCTGAAAATTTCAAGGCAGATAGATCATGACCTGATAAACAATTTCACCACATGTCAGATTTGCTCTAAATGCTTTGGTTTCAGAGTTATAGGCCAAAATCTACATTTTACCCCTATGTTCTACTTTTAGCCAAGGTGGCCATCTTGGTTGGTTGGACGGGTCACTAGACACATTTTTTAAACTAGATACCCTAGTGATGATTGTGGCCAAGTATGGTAAAATTTGGCCAAGTAGTTTCAGAGAAGTAGATTTTTGTAAAAGTTAATGACGACGGACGACGGATGCCAAGTGATGGGAAAAGCTCACTAAAGGGCCAGGTGAGCTAAAAAACAACATTTTTTTCATACTCTATATTTATAGAAAATAAAATGATCGTGTCAAGTTAAAAATGAAGAACCAAAAAGGGATACAAAATCAGCAATTGCCAAAATTTGGTAGACCCTTCTAAACCTATACAAAGTAAACTGAAAAAAAAAAGATAAATTATTCTTACCCAAGTGATATTAATTGTTCTTCTTCTTGGAGTTCTGGACCACATAAGTCTACATGTATTGGTGAGTATTTGTAAATTTCTATTTTTTCATCTGGCACAGGTAAAAATGCATTTTGTGCACCCTGAAATGTAAATGAACAGTCCGTTTGTACTATTTCAATGCTGTCAAAAATTTAAAAAAAAAACGTGTTATGTTAACTAAAAGTTAGTGCTTGCTAGGTAAAATATTGCAGACAATTCTAACATAAATTATATCTTGTTCAATTTGAATTTATAGTTTAGGAAAGAATTTTTAGTAATTTCAGGGATCGATACTCTTATCCTCATAAGGTCTAAAATGTGCCGTTTTTTAAAACAATTTCTAGTTGATAATCATATTGATTGATATGCCTTACGAGTCTTATTCCCGTAGAGAACTGGGTGGCAGGTTGTTGAGGTAGACTAGATTCTATTTCTATATCTTCTTTTTCTTGATCATGCTTGTGAATGGCAATTATGTCTTTTGCTGACATGTCAGAAAACATCTGAAATTAAAGGAAAGGATAACTTTGTCCATTGAACCTGTTAATAAATAATTCATAAATTTTAAAAGTTATAAACACCTTAAGTCAGTCCCTTAAGGTAGCACAATACAAAGATTTTATAACTCCAACTCCCAAGTTTTAAAATGCTGTAACTTTCTTAATAATGCCTGAAAATTTATAAAAGTGGTAGTTTTGGATAGCTAACAGATTACTCTTTCAAATAAATGCAATTGTTAGTATTATGCAACAATTATGTAACCAATTATAATGTTAACTGTGTCTAAAATATTTTTCACCAAATTTCCACTTTCAAATGAAATTAGCTTCTGCATAGGTATCCCTAGAGAGTTGATTTTATTATATGTTGGTCCTAAGGCCATTATCTACAAAAGGGTGTCTCAGATTTCAGATAGAATGTATAGAACAAATTTTACACCTAATTAAACATTATCTTCTTTTATGTGGTTAGGATGTTTACACTAATTAGAGATTTATGAGAGAATGGAATACAATAGAGACAATCTGAGACACCCTTTTGAAGCCAATGATGTGTTGATTAAGATTTTGTTTAAATTTTCTGTATAGTTAAAGAGATGATAGAGCTAAATTCATTCAAGTGAACTTACCCAGATTTTGCCACTAATTACATAATAATTGATTACATAATGATTGCATAATAAAAATATTGCATTCATTTAAAAGATTAATCTTTTGTCTATCTATATATACCTCTTTTATTATTTTCTATGCATTCATAAGAAAGTTACAGCATTTCAAAGGTTAGTGATTGGAAGTAAAAAAATCTTTGTATTGTGCTACCTTAAGCTTGTAATTCTCAACCAATTAAAATGTTCAGCAGTAAATCATTCCAGCAAATACCAAGGAATGTTTAAGAGGTGTTTTCTTTAAATATATTTTAATGAGGGGAGGGGTACTGAATTCTTCTGTGTTTTTCTTAATATTTACCCATTTTGTTTCAAATTATTCTGCCACTAAATTTTTACCATGAATATGGTCACTTTTGTTTAATGGGAATCTGCTTCTGTGGTAGTGCCAGGGAATTAACATGAATTTTACTATTGAAGAATTTCTTCAACTAAAAGCTATCTGCTTGAAAATCTTAAATACAAACCAATTCATCAATTAAAGCCTCTTTATTCTTTAACTTAGTGTTTTTATGTCTTTTTTCATCCTCTTCTTCTATTTGTCTTCTAATTTCTGAATCTTGTTTTTCTTGGCCAATCAACATCTCTAAATACTCTTCATCTTTGCTCTAGAAATAAATAGCCAAGCTCAAGAATGTTTATATCAATGCATTACTTTTTTATAGAAATTGAAAACACTTTGAAACTATCAAACAGGAGACAAAAAAAAATGATTTAAAAGTATACAATTAAGTGTAATTTTTAACTTCTGGTATTACATTATATAAACTTACCATTTTTGCTCTTCCTTTACTAATTTGCTCTTTATTTTCTTTCTTGTATTGATCTATCATTTTCCTTGTCTCTTCAACATCAATATTGTTGGCTAAATTAAATACTGAAATAAATAGGTTTTTCTATAAATACAAGATTAGCACTGAGTAAAGTACTGTAAATTCACAATTTATTGTGTTGTTTTTATTATTGTGAAAAATGCAACAGATTTTAATAATTTAACTTCGCATTATGAAATATTTTATATGAATTAAACAGGATTTTTTTCAAAGTTGTAAACATTAAAATCGCATTTAAGTCTAAAATGACAAAATCTCAATGATAAATGCACGCAATAATTTCTGAATTTACAATATGCAATCTGAGGAGGGACATAGGAACACAACAATTCCTAACGGCAAAATATTCATAGTTGTTAATGTCATGCATTTTGTGAACAACATTTATTACATTCTCAAATATCTCTGATATGGTTTGGTGCTTGATATCTATTTCTTGCACAATGAGATATTTCTTGTATCACACTGCATCAAGTGTGAAACCAAAAAGAGTTACGAAAAATGCTTTACTTTGATTGTCTTATCAATCATCAAGAACCAATATTGCAACGCTTTCATTTGCCATTCACTAGGTCATTGGTCATGTTGGTGACTTTCAAAGGTAAAATGGCAACAGAGATATGTGATTTTACAAAACACTCATACTTTTTATCTGAAAATGTTCTTTTTATTAAATTTGAAGACATTCTCAAGGAACAAAAGTTTTAAAATGTCTGATGTAAACGTCTTTCGAAAGAACAAGACATATGACATTATACATCTTCGCTAGCCAAGGGTTACGATCCACTCCCACTCTCTTCACCCTTGGCGGATTGAGCCAACATTTGTGAAAACAATGTTGCGCCATCTGTCGGAAGATTTAAGTCACGCCCATTCCGAATACATTATTCTTGACCAATGGTAGCACTTGAACTCTTCAATTTGGAGGTAAAATCACGGTAGTGTCTAGATTCTACACACTTGGTAAAGCCGGAAACGAAAATATACGCCAACATTCATGCATTTGTGCATGAAACATACACAGGAACTTCTATTTGTTGATTAAAAACATTCAAGTTGTCACTAAATATAGTCGTATGTTTAGGGATGTAAAGACTTGTTGCACAATAAACATGTGGCAATTGTTTACAAACACTTTCTACATTTACACGTGATCATGTTAAAGGCGCTTTTTGATTGGATGCAGCAAGTTTCGACTGCAACCAATAAACATGATAAAAATCCTTACCCTGTGTCTCTGAAATTTTATCTCAATCCGCCAAGGGTGAAGAGAGCGGGAGTGGATCGTAACCCTTGGCTAGCGAAGATGGACATTATACTGGTATGTGTTATTCTTTTATAATATCTATAAACTACTGCATTTTTTATCTCTTTGTTTGGGATTAAGTGTGCTCTAGGGTATAAATCCATTCTTTTTAAAATATAGGATTTTGCTATTTTTTTTCTTTAAAAGAATTTTATCATATACTAAATAGAAAAAATTAAATTAAAAAATGAGATCGTCATTCATTTGTGCTCACTATCTGCCATCGAAAGAAGCAAGTTTTTTTGTTTAGGTACTTTTTTCTGTTTAAAGTCATATAAAACGAGTTACTGGTGAAAAAAAATAATATTTATCCAATTCTTGAACCAATGCATGTATATATCATAAACTTAGTCTTCTGTACAGGATTTTATCATATTTTACGTAAACATATCGTATCATCAACATTTTTTTTCTCTCTGTCTGTAAATCCTTGGTCACACCTTACTGGATAGCACGAATGGACACCTAACGGATGAACATAAAAGTTGTCCGTTGACAAAATTGTTATCTGTTGGGAGTCCGTTGATGTACTGACCGAATAAAACGGACCTGTAACAGATGCATAATGGACACACACCGGATATGCAACTTACCAGAAACAGACTCGTACCGGACAGAACGGATGTCAAACCTACATCCAACGGTCGAGTACCGCATAAAACGGACACATAACGGAAGCGTACCGTATAAAACGGATGAACAAGATATACGGAAAAATCAAAGGCAGCTATAATAATACATGTTAATCGAATAAATATTCAAAATGTTTCTGTGTAACTGGTTTTGGTTTGTTCTTCAAAATTCCGCCAAAGGGCAGTGTCTGGCCTGAATAAAAACTGCTTGATTGTGAAGACATGCCTATACTCTAAGATCGATTATTAATAATAAGAATTCATGAACCTTAAGAAATCTGACATACCAATAATTGGCATTTCTGACGCAAAATTTTCAATTGGCATTTAGCCGTTTCAGATCCGTTCATCATCCGTTTTATCCGTTATATGTCCAGTAGGAGTCCGTTTCTCATCCGTTCAACATCTGTTTTATCCGTTAAATGTCCGGTGAATTTATTTTCCAGACTTCCAACGGATGTATAACGGACACGTAACGGAAACGAAACGGACGTGTACCGTATGAAAAATATGGCAGCTCATTACTAGTTCTAGTTTTGAAGCCGAAGTTTACCGATTGTCACCCTATAGCATTATACTTTTTAGTAAACAATCAACAAAGAAGCATAGATATTGAGCATGTGTTTAACATGTACAATCAGATAATAGTTTATGTCAGTGCCAGATCCATGCGTATTGCGATCACCAGATTTCTACGAGAAGGGTCAAGCTAAGGTCACTTTGCATACATAAAATATGTCGGCGAATTGCTTTCTGGAAGCAAGCAGTTAAAAAGAAGTAAACTTCTTCTAAATGTGGACAAATTAAAGAATTTTCTTTAAAAAAAAGAGTATATGTACATAAGTTTAATAATGAAAACTATCCATTTTGTTATAAAAAACATATGCATCATTTTTTTAATTTTGAGGTTTCATATGACTTTAACTAATAGGAGAAAAAAATATAATGCAGATATCCTTTAAATTTTACATTTGTTAAGTTTAAGTACAGCTAATAATTTTAATAATATAATTAAAAAATATAGGTCACAGATGAGTTAAAAAAGATATTTTAATTTTAGTGCAAAAAAAATGGCATTTTTGTACCAAAGGGAGATAATTTAGAGCTTTTTCAATGATAGAAGCGTTGTAAAGGTCATCTAAGGCCAAAACAAATCATGTTTTTTCGTTGATTATTGAACCAAATCATAAAGTATCAACAAATATTATGGTAAATAAAATTTGTAATGAAAAAAATGTTTAAATTTTTGCTGAAATTTGTGTACCCTTTGTACCATAATTTTTATGATATTCTTATACCTGTGGAGTGTTCTATAATCATTTACAATCATTTTAAACTTCTATCTTGATGAAGAAAAGTGTTTTGAATTCCATAAAATATTGTAAACAACTTTAAACAAATGACCAACTATTTTCCTGAATATATATATATATCCATGGGTAAAAAGGGTGTGCAAGAACATATATGAATAGCAAATGAATAGGGATGATACACATCTTTATACAGTCCTATTCTTACCAATAGTTTCAATCATCTCTAAGTAATCATTGTATTCATTCAGGCTATTAAAATCATCTTCCTTTTTGTTGAAGCTGAAAACATACAAATAAAATATGAATATATTTTAATTAATCAAAGATTATCCTAAATTAATTAAATGTTTATTTATCATATATTAGTGCTTCAGCTATCACCTGTGACAAGTTAATGAAACAAACAGAATGCATGATATTCTAATGCAACATCATTTGTAAAGTCATCTTAATTGGATAACATCACTAATTTTCATGGCATTAATTCACAATTGATGCTATGAAAACGTACACGCAGATGACGTATGTCAGAGTTTGAATATATGTTTTAATGTTGTTTTCTATCAGTTTTATTAGAATGGAGATAACAATATTGTATTTTGAGCTCTGATGGCATCAATAGGTGATTTTATTATCGCAAATACCCGTTTATTCTGTTAATCTTTGATAAATTCATATTTTATCAAATCACCAATTGATGCCATTGAAGCTTAAAATACAATACAGTTATCTCCTAATTATTAAAGTTAACACCATCTTCTGTCATGACTGTCTTCAATGGTAACTGAGAAAGGTACAACTTTTTAGTAGTACAGTTTAACTAATTAGAGCTTTCATTATTTACCTTTTACAATATAAAATAATAAGAATATTAATCTAAACATCCTGCAATTATCTAATCTTTGAATATAAATGTACAAGCATATATAACAGATTTATGTAATAGAACCATAAATCTCTCTTCTTTTCTGTCTTTTTTTTTTTAATGTTGGGGACAAATCTTACCTCAGTGCATTATTAATAAACAATCAGGTGACTAGAAAGGGAATAGGATGATACTGCAATAAATGTGTCGTATATTTAAAACAAGAATTATTCTAACATGACCTGCTTCTTTCGCTTTGTAAACAACACTGTGATAAAATTCTCGATACATAATAATGGCTGTTACAATATACTTCCCACGTAAATCTACATGTATTGGAACCTATTTGCAGACCCTTTGTGGATTTTATTGATTTAAAAAGTGCAATTAAAAAAGTCAAAATAACTGTTATTCTTATTCAGATGCATAATATAAAGCAGTAATGCAGAAGAGCTCGGAGAAATCAACAAAATAAAACAAAATAAAAAAATCTGCGAAAGTCTATTAATTTTTTGGCGCATTTAAGTCATTTCAAAACATGACGTCATACAAATGAAACCGTTAAAGTTGAAAGTTTTCTGTTACGTGAACCATCGAACTTCATATGATATTGTATTAAAACTGATTTTTGAGTTACATTTTGTTTTATTTTCTATTCTGTTGCATTATTTACTAATTTCAGCAAGTCAACGAAATACCAACTTTGGATTTGACGGAAGCTTACGAGAAAATCATGTAAATTAAAAATGGCAAATGTTGGGTTTGAGAATTAGAAGATTTAACAGTTTTTTTTCTAGCGGTTATTCACGAAATAACCCATGCAAGCTACGGATTTTTAAAGATATTTGAGCTTTATCTAACAGGGAGTAAAAAAGATCAACCACACACACACCAAACCAACCCTAGCTTCAGTATTTTAATGACCGTATTTGTCCTATTAGAATCCATGAATTATTTCTTAATTTGAACATAGTTTAATGAAGGAATTGTTTTTTTTAACTAAAAATTGGAATTGATTATTTGTATTTCAGATTGCAAAAGAAAATAGAATCTTGGTTGGGATATTGTTAAAATCTCAAAGCCACATATGTTAATTTTACTGATTATCTAAGGCAAAACAATCTTCATTTTTAAGGTACTTTTAAGAGGGGGGTTGGATCCCAGGCTTAAAAACATGAAATCCAGAGGTCCCAAATTTAAAGAAATTTAAATCCAGACATCCTGAAAATCGAAAAAAGAATTCCCTGATCATGTATGGACAATGAAGGATCAATCCCAAAATACTGCGCTTGAAAACACCAGATCCCAGAGTCCCGATAAGGGTTTGACTGCCCTATTTTAAAGCTGAATTTGGAATCCAAGATGGAGATTCTGGCTCACTTTGACTGGTGCGTTAAGTTCTGATCTATTATATGATCATATACAATTTAAACATACTCTCTCAAAATCTTTTTTCGAATGTCTACTTCCTTTTCTATATAAGGATCTTCAAAGAGTTGTAGTCTAAAATTGCTTCTTCGTAATGCTGTACCACATTCAGGACAAGCTCCAGAACCTTTAATGAAGAGCAAGTCTACACAGCTTTCACATCTAAAATAGATAGGTAAATAGTCAAATATTGTTCTATACAACTCTAACATCTGTTTTAAAGAATAGGATCAAACAGTTTATGTATTTGAAGAAGACTTAAGATTGGCTTTACTATGCTCTCAGAAGTTTAGAACATCTGAAGTACATGATTTTTTTTTAATTCACATGCATGTATTACCAGCTTTAATTAAAATTATAACTGTAAACAGTTCCTAAGATTGTCTATAATTGCTTACATCAACTTCATTTGAATTTTGTGGAAAGTTGTCTCTTTGACAATCACACCACATTTTTATATTATTATTAATTTTTTTTTAGTTTTAGTTTCTGATCTGCATTATACTATAAAATTATTTCACACTAGAGTTTGTAACCAGAGAGCATGAATTTCATTACAAAATTGCTCGTCTCCACCGGGACTCGAACCTGGGACATCTGTGTTACAAGGCAGCGCGCTAACTGACTGAGCTTAAGAAGTACTTCCCTAGCTCAACCGCTTACGGCTGACTAAGTATCTACTAAGTTTTCTAAGGGAAGCAATCCTGTCACACTTCCCCCACCTCAAGAGCATCTTCGCTAGCCAAGGGTTACGATCCACTCCCGCTCTCTTCACCCTTGGCGGATTGAGCCAACATTTGTGATAACAATGGTGCGCCATCTATCGGAAGATAAAAATCACGCCAATTCCGAATGCATTATTCTTGACCAATGGTAGCACTTGAACTCTTCATTTTGGAGGTAAAAACACGGTAGCATCTAGATTCTACACACTTGGTAAAGCCGGAAATGAAAACATACGTCAACATTCATGCATTTGTGCATGAAACATACACAGGAACTTCTATTTGTTGATTAAAAACATTCAAGTTTGCACTAAATATAGTCATATGTTTAGGAATGTAAAGACTTGTTGCACAAAAAACATGTGGCAATTGTTTACAAACACTTTCTACATTTACACGTGATCATGTTATATGCGCATTTTGATTGGATGCAGCGAGTTTTGACTGCAACCAATAAAAATCCTTACCTTGTGTCTCCGAAATTTTATCTCAATCCGCCAAGGGTGAAGAGAGCGGGAGTGGATCGTAACCCTTGGCTAGCGAAGATGCCTCAAGAGTCATTATACTCTATAATGATGATATTTTCATCTTTTTTATATTTATATTTTAACCTGGCTAGGTAATTCTTCTAACCGTGGGTTATTATTGTTGGGCGCCAATGTAACCGGAGAGCACGAATTTCATTACAAAATTGCTTGTCTCCACCGGGACTCGAACTCAGGACTTCTGTGTTACAAGGCAGCACGTTAACCGACTGAGCTAAAGAAGTACTTCCCTAGCTCAACCGCTTACGGCTGACTAAGTATCTACTAAGTTTTCTAAGGGAAGCAATCCCGTCACAAGTTCTTGTATATTTTTTTAAAAATAATTTTATTCTTTTGCATTTAGTTTCTAATTTTTATAATGTTTTTTGTTTTCTTTTACAGGCCAATACTGATACATTGTACTATAGTTTTAACGATTCAGTTTCCAGATCCAGTGACATTGTATTATAAAACCGGATGTGGGTACACAAAACCTAAGAAGGCCAATTTTTTAACCCATCACTCATGTGGGGTCGTGCAGACACTACTATAGAAGTACCCTTCATATCATCTATCTCCCTCTAGATCTCTCTCTTATTTTTTAAAATCTTTCTAGGTTTTCACAGATCTATCAACTTTGCCAGTCATTAAGGTCAGTGTGAGCTCAAGTTGTGAGCACTTAAATCTAAATTGTAAATTCACCCTGTAACTGAAACTTGGGTAAGCTTGTAAGTTGTATCTTAATAAAATTTTTAACTTTTAGACTTTTTAGTTTATATTTCATTATTGATTCAATTTCATTGAAGTATGGATTTTATATCATAAGGATTAATTTCATTATGTACAACATACAATGAGTGTCCACAGATATTAACAAGCAATTTCAATGAAGGATTTCTGTATTTAGTTGTTTTACATCTTGGACACCCTTGATCATCCATGCTGAGATACAAGGGAGATAATTCTAAGGAGACATCATTGAGACTATTTTTGTAGACTCTAAAATA
Source organism: Mytilus edulis (assembly GCA_019925275.1). Taxonomy (NCBI): domain Eukaryota; kingdom Metazoa; phylum Mollusca; class Bivalvia; order Mytilida; family Mytilidae; genus Mytilus; species Mytilus edulis. The sequence goes on from CM034350.1 coordinate 50,582,180, forward strand.
TGATCTATATCATTGAGTTTGATGCTATTTCATATCAAATTTAACTAATTGATTTTGAACGATTTTAATTATATGAAATTTAACAAGAGTAACAAGATATTTGTCTACAAATAGGCAATGTATTATTATTACCTATTAGTAAACTCTCCCACTCTTTAGTAAAGAGGACCAAAGAGTATCAACTTCCTGTTGATATTTTTTTGCACGTTTCTCGATGCAGAAATGACAAAACGTCCTTATCTTTGAAAAGTTCATTACCAAATAATTTCATTCATGTTCATTAAACAGCTTTTTCATCGATGTATTCCGAGATTATCATCTATAGATTCCAAAAGACTTGTAGTTGTAAGAACTGAAACAAATGGACATAAATTTCTCCAAGTTGCAAGATACAAGTTTTTTGATAGAATACCTCTGATTAATTTACAGGCCATTTCATCAAATTTCTATGATATTTTCAACGATTTAAAATTTAAAATGGATAACATTGACCCTGAATCTGAGGTGTCAGAATTGTGTCCCCCTAAACATGTTATAGGAATGAAAGTTTTAGACAAATCTGCCTTCAAAAGGACTTGTAAAATTCCAGGCGTTAAAGTACCAATTAAATCAATAAAACAAATGAGTAAATGTATGAAGTTATCAATGCTGAGGATGCCAAAACTGAAACCCATAGCAGATCTTGAAAACTTTGATCCTGATTTTAAATCGCACAAGCTATTTCTTCTCAATCCATTGAAATACAAGTCACTAGACGATTTTAGCAATGAAGAAAAACAAATGTGCAATGAAGCCGACGTAGACTTGACAAGTTTTCAGAAGTATGAAACAGAGTTGTGCTATGAAAATTGGACAGCTTCAGAAATTATTCCAGCTATCGTAAAAACAAATGTCTCTGGATTTTCCATTATAGGGCATATAGCCCATCTTAATTTAAAAGACGAAGTCCTCCAATATAAACATATTATAGGTAATGATAACTTTTAGTTTAGTTTAGTAATATAAGTTAGAGAAAATGTTGGTTTATAATAATTACTTCATGTACAATCATAATGCATGTCAATCACTAAATGACATTGCATTCACATTTTAGAACAAATGCATTGTGCATGCATATTCAAATGTATTAATGTACATTTACCTTTACACAGATACAATATACAGTTGGTATAATTTTTTTTACAAAGACAAGTGTCCTTGTCCAATACTTTTCTTATATTGAAATCTACATGGTAGCTAATTTTAGTAAAAAATGTATTAATCTGCTATTACTAATAAAGTTATTTCTTTCTTAACTTAAAAATTGACAACTTTCCATGAAATAAGGTCGTGAGTACTGTAATTAAAAAAATACACATTTGCACAATGATGAAAATAAATTTGACCATGTTGTTTGTTTTTGTTTACCATGTTTACACTTCTTTTTATTACATGAGGAGTTGGTGATCTGTTGTACTCGCTATTGTCAAATATTTTTAGTTATTTCCGTCATCCCTTCTAATGTTTTTTGTACACGAAAAAAATGAATGAAACTGTACATTTTAGTTAATTAGAATAAGAGTAAATTGGTAAATATATATTAAACTACCCAAAACATACATGTAGCAGTTATACAATTACAATAGTATAACTACATGAACTACAAAGTTTGTAAATAATTCAACCAGTCTCAATTACATTGTTGTAGCTAAAAAGAAAGCTTAAGACTTGAAAAAAAGTTTGTGAAAATTGTTTGCTTTAATTTACTTGGAGACTCCTTTTATGTTTAAACAGTTAAAGTCAATTAACACATGATTAATTAGGCAAGGGTCAATGTACATTTTGAATTTGTAGATATATTGTATAGTATATGTACATTTTGTAACACTCCCAAACGTGTCCTTCCCCCCAAACGTGTCCGATTCTCCCAAACGTGTCTTTTCTCCCTAAACGTGTCCGAAATGTACAATTTTTCCCAAACGTGTCCGATTTCATAACCCCCAAACGTGTCCGATAATTGTTATTCGCCAAATCGTGTCCAATATTTAACGTCAAAACGTTACACGTCTTTTAGCGCTTTTACATGTAACTCTTAAATAAAATCGCTGATAACGTTTACGGCAATTCTATGATGGGAGACACACGTGATGAAGATGTCATTTATCAGATTAAGTTAGTTCGATGTAGGTTTTTAATGATTATAATAATTGCAAAATTCATCTGTTATTATTAAGTAACTTTGACTGCAGTTGTTTATTGTCCAGTTGCAAGTATTTCATATTCGTTTAGAGCAAACATATGTACATAGTTCTGGAGTTGAATTAATCGTTAACTTTGATAATTATTTTGTACTTATAAACTCCGATGATGCCTTTTATATTTATCCGAATATTGCATGGCGGGGTTTTAACAGTACTTTTTTTACTTTTGTCAATAGTTTGTGTGTATTTCAAAAGCCCATCAAATTATAAACTTGTTATCCTGGTTTTTAATAAATTTTAGGTTTCCACCATCACTAAAGACTAACGTGCTTATGTATATTTTTAATGAAATGGTAAAATTAGTATACGTTAATGAAATAGAAATAACCAAATAACGCTTGATATGGACACGTTTTGGGGATTGGACACGTTTGGGGGTTAGTTGAGAAATGGACACGTTTGGGCGTTTATACAAATGACACGCTTTGGCGCAGTTTTCAACTAGACATGTTTGGGGGAATCGGACACGTTTGGGGGGAAGGACACGTTTCTGAGTGTTACATAGACAGTAATCTTTTATTAAAAGCTGTATTTTGAACTCTAACTGTCTTTTTTATTAAATTTTAAAATCTTTAGTTTATGGGTTAATGTCTGATTTAATGGGTGTTAAACAACATGTAGACAAGATCAGTTTCTTTTATTCATGTGAAGTAAGAACTGTATTGGAGAGTCCAGTAATTATTTTTTTTCTTCAAGAAAATGTATACTGTAAATTCAGAAATTATTGCGTGCATTTATTATTGGGATTTTTATACGACCACAAAAATTGAAAAATTTTTGTGTCGTATATTGGTATCACGTTGTCGTCATCCGAAGACATATGGTTTCCGGATAATAACTTAAGCATAAGTAAATAGAAATCAATAAAATTTTAACACAATGTTTGTAACCACAAAAAGAAAGTTGGGATTGATTTTGGGGGTTATGGTCCCAACGGTTTAGAAATAAGGGGCTCAAAGGGGCCAAGAACAAGTATTTATCTAGTTTCAGGACAAAAAGTTGTGTATAAGTATTTCAATTGCTCTGATATTGTACCACAATGTTCATACTTTAAAGTAGAAGGTTGAGATTCATTTTAAAGGTTATGGGGCAAACAGTCTAGGAATTAAGGGCCAAAAAGGGGCCAGAAACAAGCATTTTTGTAGTTTCGGGACAATGACTTATGTATAACTGTATGGATCTCTCTGACATTGTACCACAAGGTTCCATATAACGAAGGAAAGGCTTTGATTTTGTTTGGGGTTAATATCCCTGAACATTTAGGAATAAGGGGCCAAAAAGAAGCATTTTTCCAGATTACAGCCAATAACTTGGGTTAAAGTGAATGGATCTCTCTGAAATTATGCTACAAGGTTTCTTACTACAAAGGAAAGGCTGGAATTGAGTTTTGGGGTTCTTGCTCCAAGGTGGGAGGGAGGTTTCAATAAGTGAGGGGTCAAAAAGGGCCCAAATAAGCATTTTTGTAGTTTTCAGTCAATAACTTGTTTTTAAGTATATAAATCTCCCTGAAATTATACCACAAGTTTCCATACTACAAAGGGATGGTTATAGGGGTTATGGCTGAAATCATTAAGCAATTAGGGCAAAAAAAGAGGAAAACAAGGGTTTTTCTGGTTAAAGGACAATTTAGAAAATTAAAAGCAGTGGAAGGGAGGTAATGCAATTAAAATTTAAAGAATACTGTTATATATATATATATTATATATATGTTTAATTACTTGATTACCTCCCTTACACTGCTTGTTTTCAAAAGTTTAAAGAAGAAATCTTTAGTTGTACAGTATTATCTTTGACCACATTTATATTGTAGCAAAAACCTATATTGTGTCAAAAATTTGATCACAATCCAAAGTCAGACAGAATCAAGCTTGAAAATTGTGACCAAATTTCCCACAACTGTTCAGGGTTTGACCACTGTGGTCATATAAAGCTGCACCCTGCGGAGCACCTGGTTTCATTTTAGAGTACATGTACATTTTAAATTGCGATTTTAATTTTTACGATTTTGACAAAAATCCTGTTTAATTCGTATAAAATATTTCAAAATGCGATTTTAAATTATAGTGTTTACAACTCTGTCCTATTTTTTACAATAATGAAAACCTCGCAATAATTTCTGAATTTACAGTATCTAACTCCATTTATACTCTTAAACCTAACAGCACATGCATTCTCCTGTGTTCTGGTGAAAAAATCAAATTCTGAGATAGAAAAGCATTTACTACATTACCTAAACAGAAATTTGATATGTTATATACTTGTACATGATACATGTATGTTACTTACCTTGTATCAGTATGTTGATCTTTCTTCAATTTCTATTGTAGGCCAGGTTTTAATGGATAAAAACCCTTCAGTGAAAACAGTAGTAAACAAAACTGGTCAAATAGATAATACTTTCCGTAATTTTAAAATGGAATTAATAGCTGGGGAAGACAATATGATGGCTCAAGCAAAAGAACATGGATTTACATTTGAGTTTGACTTCTCAAAAGTATATTGGAATCCCAGATTGAGTAAGTTTTATGATTTTTTATTTGTTACATTTCCATGCATAATTTATGGTTGTATTACTCCATTTATTTCACTTGACTGGGCGGAGTTTAACCGATTCGCTCATAATAAACCAGTCCATCTATATATAGGTGTTGTAGGATAAACTCATTAATGAAGTGTCCAGTCATTCTTTTGTAAATTCCTTTGATGACACTGATAGGTGATTAAAAATCAGTAAAAATTATAACGGCAATCATCCTTATCACACACATCTTCAAATAGACTGTCCTAATGCAAATTAAAACGTAAGCTCCGCCCGGTCAGTTGAAATAACATTGGTAATACCAGCGACATATGTTTTGGCATGCAGCTTACTTACAGATGATATATCTATTTTTTTTATACACAGTTGCAATGTACAAATATGATGTAATAAAAAATAGCTGAATGACAATTTAAATTCAATTTGCATTGATAACCAGACTGATCATTCACAAGGCTTATGTTTAGTATAATTAGGGCCTCTGGGAATATTTCAAATTGTTTAACTATTAAACCATGATATTCTCTAAAATAAAATATTGTTGTTGTTGTTAAGTGAGAAGTATAACTTGTACAAATCATTTTATAAACTTGATAATGTGAGTTATATTTTCTTGTAAAAGATAGGTGAAAGTTCCCAAAGTGTCAAATGTAAATTTGTCGGATTCAGATATCTCTTTAAAGGTTAAATTATCTCCCCTTAGTCTGATTGTTAGTTATCTCCCCTTAGTCTGATTGTTAGTTATCTCCTTTCTTGTTAAACTTTTCATATGGTTGTAATCTGTTATTTACATGTTATAAGGCAGTTTAAATAAATTAAATGAAAACAGTAAGTGTGACGTCACAGCTGACTGGATATCCTATAAATCCATCAAACAGTAATTGAGCATGTTATATAAGGTTGGTGTCTGTTGAAACATTTATACCCACTGCATTTATTGGCACCTGTCCTTAGTCAGGAACCAGCTGTTGATCAGTGGTGGTATATTGATGTGGTTCATACATGTAAGTCTTTCTCATTTTTTTAATATTTTATTTAGATTTAATTATTAGTTTTCCTGTTTGAATTTGTTTTACACTAGACCTTTATAGCTTGCTGTTTTGTGTTGAAGGACATACTTTGACCTATAATGGTTTACTTTTTACACATTGTAAAATTGAGAATGGAAATGGGGAAGGTGCCAAAGAGACAACAACCCGACCATAGAAAAAAACAACAGCAGAAGGTCACCAACAGGTCTTCAATGTAGCGAGAAATTCCCGCACCCGGAGGCGTCCTTCAACTGGCCCCTAAAAAAATATATACTAGTTCAGTGATAATGAACGCCATACTAATTTCCAAATTGTACACAAGAAACTAAAATTAAAATAATACAAGACTAACAAAGGCCAGAGACTCCTGACTTGGGACAGGCGCAAAAATGCGGCGGGGTTAAACGTGACTAGGATGGAGAAATGTCTCATTGACACTCTTATCACATATTTTAATCTTTACTTAACCCACTCCCTCTCTAATAAAATGCACCCTCATGAAATTTTGATGATAACCAAAATGTTTTATATGTTGTTTACTTGTAGGTTCTGAGCATCAAAGGGTTGTTAAAGAAATAAAAGAAGGAGATGTTGTCTATGATGTTTTTGCTGGTGTAGGACCATTTGCTATACCTGCTGCTAAATCAAGGAAAGCTATTGTTTTTGCTAATGACTTGAATCCTAGTTCTTATGAAAGTCTTTGTAAAAACATCAAACTAAACAAAATTAAGACAGAAGTAACCTGCAGAATTTAGATGGGAGAGAATTCATCAAGACAATAGTCAAACCTGACATTTTAAAAAGATGGAAAAATTATAAGGAAACAGGAAATAAGACAAATTTGAAAGTTGTTATGAATTTACCAGCCCTTGGTATTGAGTTTACTGATACATTTCAGTCATTATTTGTTGATATTGATACAACATAAAACCTACATCATCTGATTTACTTCCTTATATGTATGTGTATTGTTTTACAAAGAGTGAGTCACCTGAAGCTGATGTGAAACAGAGAATAGAGAGTACAATAGGATCACCATTACCAGATAACTTTACCATTCATAATGTTAGGAATGTAGCCCCTAAAAAAGAAATGATGTGTGTGTCTTTCCATATGCCAGCTGAGGTTCTATTTAGACAAAAACCAAAGGAAGGTAAGCTTTAATTTTAATTTATTCCACAAGCATGATTTACTATAGCAGCAAAACAGATTTTTTTTGCAGACAACTATATATATTAATTGAACAAATACACAAAAAAATATCCCAATTGCCTACTGTTCATTTGAGTTTTTGAGGGATTAAATTTTATCTGTGTTGTTACCACTTACTTTATGCCCCCACCATAGCAGAGGAGGCATTAAGTTTTACCCTTGTCCAACTGTACGTCCGTCCATTTGCATGTCCCGAAGGTTGTTTCCGTTCTCTAACTTTAGTTTGCCTCAACCAAATGTTATGAAACTTATACACAATGCTAATTACCACAAAATACAGATCAAGTTTGTATTTTGGTGTGTTTTCACTTTTACAGTTCGAGCATACATTGTATGCCTGTTTACAAATGAAAAATTGCTGATTTTTTTATTTCCGTTCTCTGACTTAATTTTGCCTTTACCAAATGTTATGAAACTTGCTGATAATTATTACCGCAAAACTCAGATCAAGTACAAGTTTGGGTAGCATCACTTTAATTTTTCTTCAGTTATGTCCCTTTATAACTTTATATGATATGCAAACAGGGCATCATCTGTGTCCCATGGACACATTACTCATTTATTTAGGACATCATTTATTTCTTAAACACAAGTACCTGAATACTTTGACTACTGGTGTTATGTGTAATTACATTTACTAGTACATCCTGCAAAAAGCTTAGTACACATAAGTATATTCAGTTAAAAGTTACTTTTGTTGTTGGTGAGTGAATCACAATCAAGGTGATCATTATGGAAATCTAATAAATAAAAGTCTGATTACAACCATATTATACAATTTTATTGAACATATCACTCACAATAATCACCATTCAATGTGAAAATCATTTTTTTTTTTTTTTTACTCATTTGGAGAATTTTATGGCCATGGTCTGTGTTTGACACTCTGAGTCTGGCATACATTAATGTTTAGGTTAGAGTTAAATATATCATATAAAGACACCTGACACTGTCATTCACTCATCTGATTATTGTTGTAGACTACATGATGACCTCTAGATGATTTGAGTTAATAATCTCAATGTGTTGCTGGCTCATTGATACATACCCAACATCTTCTTTTTTCATACATTTTTTTTTTTTATTTTCTAATTAAATCATAGAAGAGAAATTGTTAATTCAAAATTGTGATCTATTTTGATGTGGATAGATTTACTTTTAATAGATATTGACTCCATTTGAATGATTTATCAGTAACCAAACATGTTTGTATAATATGTATTAAGGTAGATGTATAGAACATTAAGTGAAACTTTAAAATATATTATTACTCTTTTTTTTAAGGTGATGGACCTGAAGTGAAGAAAAGAAGGGTAGAATCAGAATAAAATAACAGTTGACTATTTACATGCGTTAATTAATTTGTCACTTTACAATATACTCTGAAACTGCTTGGTCAATTAAACAAAACTGGCATGAATGATGTAGGTAGTCTTAACAAATTTCTCACTTGATTCTGGTGTGAAGAAAACCATGGCTACTAGAGAGGCTTGTATAATTATGATTGGCAATTTTTAAGATCTTCACTGAAATACCAAGGCAAAAAATGTTGAAACTTCAAGGGAATATAAAAAGAAAGCCATTTGAAGCAAAATGTCTCAGACATTATCACGATTATCTAGATTAATTAAGAGGTACATTTGCAAGATCAGAAAATAAGGCTCCAAGAGCCTCTAGTTTAGGTTAACTCCTTTCTTCCTTTAAGGTAATGTTTATCCATATTGATTTGAAATAGGGGGAAAGATACCAGAGGGACATTCAAATTCATAAATCTAAAATAAACAGACAACAATAGTACACAAAACACAACATAGAAAACTAAAGACTAAGCAACAAGAACCCCACAAAAACTGGGTTGTGATCTCAGGTGTTACGAAGAGTAAGCAACTCCTGCTCCACATGTGGCACCCTTCCTATTGCTCATGTCAGTACTAACCCGATAACAAGTAAAAATAATTACATAGAGTTGTAGCAGATTCTGGACTTGCAGTCACTACCTTACCTTATATCTTATATGTAGTCTGGTGAATTCATTGATTAAACTTATTTCATAGCATTTTACATTTTCATCTAGTTCAAAACTAGACGGAACTGAAAGCCGAACTTACACTATGGTACAAAAAACAAAATATAAAAGTAACATGTGATATGATTGCCAATGAGATAACTTTTAACAAGAGACCAAATGATGCAGAAGAATGTAACTGTATACCTGTTTAACTTTTGATATAACATGTTAAATGGAAATTAATCGATACCCTTTTATATTTCGTCTATTCATGTAACATTAACTACAAAATGAAATGCATGGACTCAAGTCTGAAAGATGATACTTGACTTTATTTTATTGCCTGAAATCTTTGACGAGTTTATTTTGATTATTTGTCATGCATGTTCCAACAGTCTTTTTGTAATGTTTCATATAGTCGAACAATATGTGTATAAAAGTGTACAACAGAAGCAACTGCTTGGTTTATACACTGCTTAGTCCTACATTTTTTATCATTCATATTGTGAATTTAATATCCAAATTTAAATCAGCTATTTTTTCCTGAAACAATTTATCGAACTTCTCATTCTGTGCTACTGTAAAAACCTTCTTCCATCCACCCACTTTACCTGCAATATGAACATATTTGATGATATACATTCTGGTTAAATGATAGTAATATTTAAAGTATAATTAAAAAGATATACATTTGTATGTATAACTTTTAGGTCAATATCATTTGTCAAATTTGAATTTCTTCGAAGTCTAGATGTTGATTTAAAACAGTGCCTACCACAGCTCCAAGTCAATGTCAGAATACCCATTTTTAGTTTAAATATAAACATTTATTCTAGAGTTATCTTTTGTCGATCAGTCAATATATATCACTTGACAATATTTGTTCACAACTGGGACCAAATAAAACAACATCTTTACAATCTTTGTTATTTATCTATGATTGATTTATTGTTGGTTGGTTAGCATTATATATCTAGACTTTTATATGTTCCAGTTCACCTGTGGTTGTCATATCATATTTATACCCTTTCATGCAATATATAAAAAGTTGGGGGTATAATGTTTTACCTCTGTCTGTCAGTCTATCCATCCTTCCATCTGTCAGTCTTTCCGTCCGTCCCATAAATATTTTTTGTAGCATCTTTCTCAGGAACTACATCATAAGGATTTCTGACATTTGGTTTCAGGGTTTATATAAATCAGTATGCCCTGTGATGCTTTTTCATATTCTTCACTCAACAACTTTCTGTTTACTGAACTTGTATCATTTGCCACATGATATCCAAGTTGAAAAATTTTGTCACATTTTTCTTAGGAACTACATTACAAGGATTTTTGAATTGCTTTTAAGGTTTATATAACTGTCCTTACATTGCTGGGTCTTCCAAGTGCTCCACGAAACCTCTTTCTAAATTATTAACATCTATTTTATCAGCAATCAAAGACGGGCTTCAAAGTTATTGTGAAACTGCCTATTCTAGAGGGGGCGTGAATCAGATGTGGATACTTAAAAATTCCAAAGATCTTTTAGAGTACATACAATCTAACTCTCTTTCATCTTGTAACAGTATTAAAACATTTGCCTTTTTTACTCTGTACACTAGTATTCCACATTCCAAACTAAAAGACAAATTGAAAGAGTTGGTATTGCTTTGCTTCGTAAAAAAGATTGGCCAACGTAGATACAAGTATCTTGTCTTAGGGAGGGATAAATCCTACTTTATAAAGGGTCACTCTGATTCGAACACAAAAAATTCTCTTAAACAGATATTATCAAGATGCTTGATTTCTTGATTGACAACATATTTGTTACATTCGGAGGACGTGTTTTTCAACAGACTGTCGGCATTCCAATGGGAACAAACTGTGCCCCTCTACTTGCCGACTTGTTTCTTTATTATTATGAGGCTGACTTCATGCAGGAACTTCTTAGGAAGAAAGATAAGAAGTTAGCAATATCCTTTAACTCTACTTTTCGCTATATAGATGATTTTCTTTCACTAAATAATTCAAAATTTGGTGACTGTGGAACGCATCTATCCAATCGAGCTAGAGATAAAGGATACTACATATACAGTTAAGTCGGCCTCATATCTTGACTTACATCTAGAAATTGACAATGAGGGTCGGTTGAAAACAAAACTTTACGACAAAAGAGATGATTTCAGCTTTCCAATTGCGAACTTTCAATTTCTAAGTAGCAACATTCCAGCAGCACCTGCATACGGGGTATATATCTCCCAATTAATACGATATTCCCGTGCTTGCATTTCCTATCATGATTTTCTTGATAGAGAGTTGCTGCTCACAAGGAAGCTATTGAACCAAGAGTTCCAAATGGTTAAGTTGAAATCATCCCTTCGTAAATTTTACGGACGCCATCACGAGTTGATTGACCGTTATGGAATAACCGTTTCACAAATGATATCGGATATGTTCCTTACGTCGTAACTACAATCCCCTTCCATTTCATGAATGTGACCTACCGAATTAGACTATTTACCGGATTTGTTATCACATAAGCAACACGACGGGTGCCGCATGTGCAGCAGGATCTGCTTACCCTTCCGGAGCACCTGAGATCACCCCTAGTTTTTTTGGTGGGGTTCGTGTTGTTTATTTTTGAGTTTTCTATGTTGTGTCGTGTGTGCTGTTGTTTGTTTGTCTTTTTCATTTTTAGCCATGGCGTTGTCAGTTTGTTTTAGATTTATGAGTTTGACTGTCCCTTTAGTATCTTTCGTCCCTCTTTCAGCTACACTGTGTGATGCATTTTCAGGTTCATCACTCAACAACTTCCTATTTACCGAAATATATGGGTGTGGGTTTCATCAGTGCCAGAGCCGTAGCTCACACTGTCACTTGTTGAATTGTAATTATTTTATTGTTAATTTAATTTAATTATGAATGTTTCAAGATAATGATTTACCTTCTCTATAGATTCCAATACCGGTAGTGTTTTCTTTCCAATGACTTTTATCATAAAATTTATCCTTTTGCATCGATTCAAATTGACACTTGTCCTGGATATCTTTTAATAACTTTTCATTATAGGGTTTCTCTAGAAATTTTGCTAATTTTCTAATTTCTTCGATGCCATTCTGAAAAAAAGGTATGTGTTAAAAAGACTGAAAGAATTATTTTATGCACCACTTGCAATTAGATTAAGTTTATGAAATTAAAACATAAGAATAAGCAAACACTCACACACAAATCTCAATCTTAAAAGCACTTCAGCCAATATAAGAGAGTAAGTAGATATAGAAAGGTATGAATGCCAATGAGACAACTCTCAATCCAAGTAACAATTTATAAAAGTAAGCCATTATAGCTCAAGGTACGGTCTTCAACACGGAGCATAGGCTCACACAGAACAGCAAGCTATGAAGGACCCCAAAAATAACTAGTGTAAAACCATTCAAACGTGAAAACCAACAGTCTAATCCATTTAAAAAACGAGAAATACTTATGAACCACATAAACAGACGACAACCACTGAACATCAGATTCCTGTGTGTTTGCCAAGTTATGTGTTAATATGTAACTTTGGTTATTATTCTATGGACTTGAAATTAAAAAAAAAAAGGATGAAAGTGAACAAGTAAACGGAAGTTTTTAACGATCATGACTATACAGCCCTTGGACGATCGGTTCATGGAAGTGAATGAACTAATCTAGTTAAAACCAACAACATGTAAAACATCATACTACTGTGTCCAGTGTGAAGCTTGGTCAGGGGTTGTCCATAATGGAATTTTGGGTTATGGTATATCTTTGATTTTTTTCTGTTACATTTTTTAAAAACTCCAGTGGTGATCAGTGGTTGTGTTGACTCAAAGTGATTTGAAGCATGACCTATTAAATACTCATAAAGTTTATTAATATGTATTAAGCATGCAGAACCTTCAAATAAGTTGGAGATAGATATTGTATATGCAGGTGTTACCGCAATATTGCTACTTAAAGATCGAAAATATAAAATGCTTAATCACAAGTTTGGTTTCTTCTTCTTAAAGTAGACGGTTCTTAGCAGAACCCTTATTGTTAAATTCTAGATGGCGAAGGTATGCAGTATTCAAAAACTGTATTTGTGATATTTTTTTTTTTATCTGGTTTAGCGAATGATGCTAAACATATATACATTACTTAATGGTTTAGTGAGTTGAAACAAACTTCATACAGAGTCCAGAAAATTCTTGGATCTTGCCCTTTTTTTCGGGTTTTAACTCCTAAACGATTAGACCCACAACCCTCCAAATCAACTTTAAATTTACTCTTCACTATATTTGGTGTATTGAATAACTGTAAGGTTTAAATGTCCAACTGGCTGGTGTAATCTGACCTTGACCTCATTTTAATGGTTGAGTGGTCAACGTTAAGTTTTTGAGTTTTGTCTAAGGTCAGATGATACCTGCCAGTTGGACATGTACACATTACAACCAAACTGTCATACAAGTGAGAGGTTTAGCTAGATATAAAACCAGGTTCAATCCACTATTTTCTACAGAAGAAAATGCCTGTACCATGTCAGGAATATGATAGTTTTAATCCATTAGTTTGATGTATTTTAACTTTTGATTTTGCCATTTGAAAAGGGATTTTCCGTTTTGAATTTTCCTCGTAGTTCAGTATTTTTGTGATTTTATTTCATACTCTATGCAATAGTTAAAAAATGAAATATTTTCTTGTGAAGACGGGGCGTGCGTCTGGCATATTACATTATAAGTCTGGTGTCTTTTCATAGCTATTATTTGTGCATTTCTCTGTCCTGTATGTTCTCCCATTTATTTGTATTGTAGTCGTCATGTATATCTAATATTGCTATAAAAACAGGTTATACTCACCATTTGTTTTTAAAATGTTCTGTACCAAGTAAGGAAAAGGGCCATTGCTATTATAGTTAGTTCTTGTGTGTGTGTTGCATTTTAGTGTTGTGTCGTTGTTCTCCTCTTATCTTTGATGTGCTTCCCTCAGTTTTAGTTTGTAACCCGGATTTGTTTTTCTCACAAACGATTTATGAATTTCGAATAACGGTATACTACTGTTGTCTTTATTTATGATGCACATGTAAGTTTCGCAGGTTTTATTTGACCGTGACCACATTTTCACGGTTCATTGCTCAGTAGTAAGTTTTTGTTATTTGTTATGTTTTCTTAAACTATAAGCAATAGGTCAACTATATTTGTTGTATCAAATGATTATAAGGTGTATATGTCTGGCAGGCAGATATCATCTAGCTGACCTTGACCTTTTCATTGGTTATTGTTCAATGTTTTGTTTTCATGGTTAAGTTTGTTTCTTAGACGATATAAGCATTAGGTCAAATACTAATATATTTAAAGCATATAATGATTTTAAGGTGTCTGGCATGATTCATTGGTCAAAGTTTATTTTTCTTGGTTAAGTCTATTTCGTAGAAACTATAATCAATAGGTCAACTTTATTTAGTGTATTGAATGATTGTAAGGTGTATATGTATTTCTATTTGGTTTATCTGACCTTGATCTCATTTTCTTGGATCATGTTAAGTTTATGTGATACTTGTAGTAAAGCTTTGAATTTAGGACTATCAACATAAAATGAATGGTTAGAAAAGAAGGCGATACATTTTAGCGTGTGCACTCTTGTTCGGAATATAAAGTTATCTGAATGCAGTCTTATTGTCGTATATTGTACATCTTATAAAATGTGAATATGGTTACGTATACCATACCTGTTGCATATCTTCGTAATGAATAACATGCATCGGATAGTCCTTATGTTCCTGTATGGCTTTGTGCCAGTTTCGTACATTGTCAAACCAAGACATATAATCAACTGAAATATATTAATTGCTTGGTAAAAACTAAAGAAAATGGAAAATATAGATTCTTTGTATGGTGTTACTAGTGAATGTTGTCCTTGTTGGAATTCTAAATAGTAAATTGAGAGGGTAAAAAAAGGGATTTTAATATATGACATTGTATTTTTTGCATTTTTGTCTGTTATTTTTGCTTCTGAGTTTTGTCTATATGTCATTTTGTTTTTCTTTGTTGACATATTTTGTGTTATAGTGATTAAGATTAAGAAACAATATTTACAGCTGTACCCCTATTTTTGACATTTTTACCTATAAAGTTTGTTTGTTTTGTTCACACATTGTCAATTTGATGAAATTTTATGCGACTGTCATACAAATGAGAGGATAAGCTAACCCAGGTGCAATCAACTATTTTCTACAAAAGGAAATTCCAAGTCAGGAATATGAGGTTTTCCATTTGTTAGATGTGTTTGAGCTTTAGCTTTTGCCTTTTGGTAAAGGAATATTCATTTTGAATTTTCAATGATGTCGGTATTTGTGTAACTTTACATTTTCTGAAGTAA